>JAACJK010000149.1:0-17449 GCA_013368325.1 Ephemerocybe angulata
TAACGACCAGGCGAAGTGGCAGTTCCGTTCTTATGGTACAAGCAACTGGAACCGCAAAGCCACCGAATACTCCGTTGCCATTGGAAAAGCGAAGACGAGCAAGTGTCTTGGGGTTGACGTATGCCCCAATCCGGCCTGTGTACGCCCAGTGAAGCCAAAACCGATCCCAGCACTCAGGAGAAGCAAATTCACGCCGGCTGCGCCCTATGCGGGTCCGGTCCACTTGTCCACCATGACTGTGCCGCCAGGTGCCATCGGTATCGTGCAAAGGACATCAAGACTGGTGAAGAATACTTCCGCTGGGAGCACGAAGGATATCACGACCACCCACGCCACCACGAGCCATCTCTGTTTCAGAAACTGCTCAACTCGATGCTCAAGTCGTGCGTGGAGGGGCGAATGCAACAGTTCACGCTCTTCGCACCGGTGATCTGAATCCTGGATCCGTGCCCTTGCCCGACATTGCGCCTGCTCTTGCTAATCCAGCGCCGCTCGGTACTTCGTCGCCAAGAGCCAGGCTCGGACTGGAGTTACGAACACAACGCCGAAGAACACTACTGCTGGGGCCACAATAAAACAAATTCTAGGTCTTAACAGCGAGCTCGGGGAGCCGTTTCTGATATTCTCGCAGCTACATGACCAAGGATTATTCATTTTCCGGACAGCATTTATGAACTCGGTGCTGGAGGCGACTGTCGATGACTGGGTACTCGACAAAGACACTGTTGGCTCTCGACACGGCTTTGTAACAGATGGAAACCATTCTTACTTCAAGGATGGTGTTCTTCTCTCAACATCTGCATTCAGCGAGACGCTGAAAGCTTGGGTCCCAGTTCTATTTACCCTCGTTTTTGGTGAAGACGCCGCCACCATCGCCCGCACTTCAAGCATCTGAATGATGCTGTCATGGCCAAGTCCAGCGCGACGGGCTTCCATTCAAAAAGGAATACCTTCTCAATGTACGTCGCTTGACGTCGCCTGCTGCAACCGCACGCAGCACACGCTAATGCGCTAATGCTTATTTTGCTATAGGTCATGGACTTCTCGCAAGCTCAGCGGAATGCGCATGCAGAGGAATATGCCGTTGCTGTTGCGCATACCATCCCGGAATTTTCGAACCTTTCTCTGGAAGCGCAGGCAGCCAAATGTTAACCTCCGTGAGGAGGCCAAGTCACTCGAGGTTGGGTGCGAGTATCACTTCTGGGCCCAGGCTACGCGGGTCCAGGAAACAGCTGCTTTGGTCGACCAAAACCGTGTCTCAGACTTCGCTTACATACTGCGGAAGATGGTATCACGGAAAACCTCGAGTGACGATTTTGACCTCTTGGTGGCTCGTTTCAGACGAGAGTTTCCGGATGCAGCTGGATGGTTATCTTGGTGGATCCAGCCCGCCATTTGGGAATGGTGTTTCCAGCAAAAAGCACGATTGACCCCGACGTAGCTAAGAAAGTACCTTCGACGTCAAACGCAGCAGAGCATGGGCATTCATTGCTCAACCATGCGGTTGGAAGTGGGAACGATCTCCTCGAAGGAATACGGAAGTATATCTGCACGTAAAACACTTTAACTCGGAGTTCGCGTCGATCAATGTGCGTTCCATTCCACTTACTCGGGCCCATATACTAACAGGATAATACATATAGCCGGGCACTTCACGCCATCGGGGCCTCGAGAGCACCGTGCACCCCAAAAAGGTCAAATTCTTCGAGAACGACGGCCGCGCTCCAGATACTGTTGGCGCTCTCAGGAGCTGCAGCCTGCTACTAACATGGGCCTCGAAGCACTTTCCCGCCTTCCACTATATACCCATCATTCAAATGGCTTAGTCCGAACTCGTGCTTCTGGGATCACGGTATCGAGCTTTTCTTCCGAGCGTACCTTCTATGGACGGTGGACATGCGCACGAAGTTTCTTAGCCTCCTTCCAGGTGATAGCTTCCTGATGTTACTGGCAACGCACTTTGATCGGCGCCTCAAGCTCATTACGAGCAACAAGAAAAAGGATCTCAACGCCCATGCTCTGCTTGTCCACGCATTATCGGAGCTTCAGAAAGCCTTGCGTGCACGGATTTCGAGCAATGGCTTCCAGAGCTTAGCTCGTCCGGGCATCATTCTGCGTTATGCTGGATTCAGCCTATGATGAGGTGAGCATGGATATTAGGTTTTTAAGAGGGTCGAAAAATCTGATATACCCTGCCCCAGGACTCGAGCCATGTTTTGAGGCACAGAGGTACATGGCTGTTCAATACTCCGTTGAGTCAGCCTGTGGTGCGGGGCACCGATGCACGCAGTACCCGAGAGGCCCAAGGCCATCATGCATCCACACTGCGAGTATGCGCTGCGCTCCAGAATTACTGAAGATGGACACCTCGATCGGACTAGAAGAATACTTCTCAAACCTCGCTGTCATACTCCCAACCAGGAGCTACATCCGTCTATTGCTGCTGGTCAAACTCCATGTGCAACGGATGGATGTGAACTGAATGCGGCTCCATCAGCCGTCAACTTCTACTGGCCGCTAATCTTGACAGTCGGGTCGAACCTTTCAGACGGAAAGCGGCGGGCCCACAACCATCTCCGATTTGACGAAACATTCAAGATTATCTCCCCTGACTCGGAGATTGTGTATACCCTCGTTGGGCGTATCATTCATAAAAAGGATCACTTCACTGCTGAGCTTATGCTCGGCGGAGTTTCCTACACATACGACGACATGAACTCGAGGCTGCGTAGAGCTAAAAAGGGCACCCATCCCTTACAAAAGCGGACGACCGACGAATCCTACTACGTCTACCACCGCACCAGCCAGCTGGGAATGGTATGTGTTCAAATACATGTGTCCACGGTATACTCTGGTCTTACGCTCTCCTGGCAGACGACTCAGTCCATCCAGAAAATGAAGGACAACTTTCACCACTACGAGCGAGTCAGCAGTGTTGGCTCAATTCCAAAACGACCTCTCAGCGTGTCAGACGGCAGCTCTTCTGGGTCGGATATTGAAATGGGGTCTACCGCATCCAAGTCCAGTCGCTCTGATGGCACGGTTTACGATAACGACTTCAGCTCCGAGGATGAACCACTCATTCACTCAATATTTGAATCCAAGTCTCTCTGGGATGATGACATCGATGGACCCACAGAGACCAACACGCCGGGTCCAAGCAACAAGCCGGGCCCAAGCACGAGCTTATCTGACGCTTTGGCTCTTTGGGACAAAGTTGCAAAGGCAAAGGTGAAGCCCGCTGCATCAGTCACAGCTGATATTGCTATTCCATCTTGCGAGACATGTGGGCTAGATGGCGCAGCCGCGTTGTCCACGATTCTCTGTCATCTGTGTAAGGTGGTCTGGCATTCTTCATGCATGCGCCGGTTTCTTCCAAAAGATCATCTTGATGACATCGACTTTCTGTTCTGCTGTCCTCAATGCAGGTATGCAATTAACGGTCGCTGGGATCAGTCAATGTACAGTGTATTTCTACCATTTTCAATGACTCACTCACTTACTTGTATTTGATATAGGCTTGGTCGCTTCCTCCTGGTCAACGTGCACCAAATCACCAGACTGAACAACCGAAAATCGTATCCAGCGCAGATTATCTCCCGTACTAATGACACGGTTACTCTGCAGTGGCACAAGTACAATGACTGGCCTCAAAAATCTCCGGTCATGGTGTCAGATACCTTCACACTATCTGTGCAGGAGTGTTATAGTATGCTCTGGCGAGATGACTTCGCAACAGATTTACCAGTGAGTGTCATTCTTTACTGAACACTTGCAAATCCGCATATTCATTCTCTTATTTTGAAAGAACTCATTGGGCTCAATCGTCTGGCCAATTGTGCTCTATGATATTACAAGCGAAGAGGACGTCGAAGCACTGTGGGAAGCGGACTCACTTGGCATACTCTCTGCTTTGAAGGATGCTGAGACTGCCATTGTGGAGTTTGTCACTGGTATCCGATACCATCCCATCATGAATGTGCTAATGGAGTGGATGGAGGAGCTCCCGCTCTCCACGCCTAAGCGTCACTTTGCTCGAAAAAAGCATCTCCTCCGCTTCCCATCGAAGATGTTTTCAATTCCCCTCTTTCCCGGACATCGAGCGGCTATCGATAACTACATCTCGATGACATTTGCAGAGCTCTTAGCAGGGAAGGAAGAAGAGCACATCTGCGTCGTAGTCCTCCTTCGACTTTTGGTCCTCCGCAAATACCTCAAGCTCGAGCCGTCCGATGACGCAGAAATATTCGAACTTTCGCGCATTCTCACAGAGAAGGAGTACAGCATGACTACGGAAAATGACATTGCGACTCGATCACGAATCCAGCGGCTACTCACCACGCATGAACGGGCATTCTACTGCAACCGAGCCAACCTTCTGGGGAACTCTACGCTCGATCCAACCCCTCAGATCACATCATCCACCATCGCATCCGAGGACTGGAGTATGAATACGCACCTCCTCAAAGGGCACTCGCAAATTCAACGCAAAATCGGTGATGTACCAGTGGAGCATCCTGCAAACCTTATTCGCATTCTGACTGAGGACGGTTCCCCATACATCATGGGGACATTCGTTCATGATTACAAGGATGATATGGCGTTGTTTGGTTCCACACCCTATCCCTTGAAGACTCGCCCCCCTCGGGACCCCGCTTTGGGCCCAGAACCATTCCCCTTCAACCCGAACGAGCCACCATCTACCCCCAAGGGCACATCTACCTTTCGGGTGATACACCCAAGCAACCCCATGCCCTCGAAGCCCAAGCCGAAGCCCAAGAAGAAGGAACAAGATCAATTGGCTCACCTCCCAGGCCCAGTCCCAGTCCCAGTGGCAACTCGCCTTACCAGAAAGGTGACTATGGATCAACGGTTACAGGCAGAGAAACGGAGGGGAAGAGGAGAAGAGGAATCAGAGGAATCTATTCCTGGGAGTAAAAAGCGGATGAAGAAGCGCCACGCCGGTGTTTGACTTACCAGACTTCGATGGCACCGATGCGCGCCTCAATATGTGCGCCATCAACTATTTATTGCACCACTACTGAACCTGAGCTCGTTGCCTCTCCAAACTCCGTACAGTATATCTAGTGTATATATATAATGTACCCAGCCCGCTTTTTCTCATATTCTTTGGGTGGTTGTTGCACGGTGAGTAGATTCGTGCCCGACAGACTCTGTATTGATGGCACCCAACGGGCGGCATCATCGACCATTCATTGCACCGCTACCGAACCTGATATCGTCACCTCTCCAAATTTTGTACACTATATCTAGCTTATACCTCTGATGTACTCAACTTGGTTTCTCCAATTTCCTTTAGATAGTTGTTGCACGGTGATTAGATTTGTGCCCGACACACTCTGTAATTGATGGCACCCATGCGACAATATGTAATTGTATACTTCGATGAGATGTACGGTATACTAATAAACTTATATAACTCATGTATTCCGAGGTCCCACCTGTAAAGAAAATCTTTTCACGCAAGCCCACCGCAAATTGACGGTCACATACCGCAAATTCAATGCAAGTGAACGCAAATCACCGCAAAGTCGACACAAATCACCGCAAGTCAACGCAAGGGCCCGCAACTTGGCGCGTGGGAATCAACCAATGCTGGACATCAACTCCATAGTTTGGGGAAGACGTTGGGTTCCAGTGCCCAGAGTCGTTGTGTATGGGGTGGGTCATACTATATATATAAAGATAGTTCTCGTATAGCCCTATTTCATGCTCTAGAGTCTGTCACTTGCCCAACCATCGCTGGAATTGGACCAACTTTGACATATTATCAGGTATTCCATAGGGACCTCCTCGCTTTGTTATTTCCATACTGGTGGATTGTACTGACTTATATTGGTTTATATAACTATGTAAGTACACTTCCAGGCCCAAAAATTCCATTTTTCATATATCTACCGCAAATGACCGCACCGCAACGCAGGTTTTTTGACCACCCTCATGGAGGGGACTTGACGTGCTATTCGTAACAGTTCCACACGTTTGGATGCCCTCCCCAGGAGGAAATGAAGGGGAGCTGTACCAGCCCTTTCAACAGGCCCTGTTGGCGAGAGCCGTTGAACTCAACGATGCTGTCACAACGTTCAAGCTGGACAGATCCACGAAACCCCACCCCCAGTTGTAAAATGTCTGTCCCGGCGTCCAACCTTCCCAAGGCCAGAAGAAGTGATGAGAATGACAGGACGACGGGCGTCTTTTGAGGATCTTACTTCGTCCCTATCCGCCATCCAACGGGGATTGAAGGAGAAGGAAGCGTGGTTGGCGCTGATGAAAAGTTGCCCCTCCAAAAGCATACCAATGAATGGAGGGAGTCCCGACGTTTCTCGCCATGTGGGAGTATGGGCGAATGGAATGTTGGCTGCCGACGTTGCTTGGCTACTCGCCATAGCCACGGTTCCTGTTTTCGTTCTGGAAAAGTTGGCTACAACGCATCCGACAAGCGCACCTGTCCCTGCTAGGCAGAGTCCACAAGTCTACCCCAACTTTTACGCCGGCACCTACTCACGTCTCCTCTCTGATCGTGACCAGCCCTACTTTCTTACCCTGGCTTCTGGATCCAATGTTAAACTCGAACAAATCTCCACATGCGAAAACGGAAATGCAAGGCCGGACAGGCCCTTTCAGCCTTCAGAGCAGTCTGTGGCCTCGTCATCACAACGGCTTCCGCCAGGGTCGGCGACGTGGACCAGTGCTGACACTTCGAATGGAGCAGGGTCTTCCTCACCGTGCGCGTCAGGAAACTTGGTTCGGAGAGGGGTTCCAAGCTCGCATAGTACTGGTATTCCTTCGTCAAGCTGGCCAGAGGAGATGAAGCGGGAAGTCTGGGATACCTCCGGTTGGGGTGCCTCCTGTTGGGGTGCCTCAGGTTGGGGTGCCTCAGGTTGGGCCGAGCCAGACGCTGGGACGGCGTTGCCACTGTTGGGCTCGGAAACGAGCTCCTTGACCTCTATGACTGGGCTCCACAGCAGCAGGTGCCAGGAAAAGACGGCGTCACCAATCGCGGGAACATCCTCTCTGGAGCCTCCTCAGGCCCTTACCCCCGCCGATGAGCAGAGGCCTCGATTGCATGTTGAGGGCGATACTTCCTTCTGGCTACCGCCCGCTATCACTGGAAGACCCCTTAAACCCGGCGAAAAGGCTCCAAAGCAGCTCAAGTCGACAAACTTCCGAGAGGTTGGAATCGACGATCTGAAGCTTCTTGATCCGTTACAACTACCCCTGGAGCATGCTGGGGACGAGACCGTTATGCTTCTAGTGGGGAATCGGAATCGCGAGTACGACGAGCTCTCCGAGAGTGATGATGATGAAAGCCAGGATTTCGTCGACACCCGATATATGTATGATCGCGTCCGATGGCGCAGATTGAAGTTCAAGAAGGGGCTGTCGCAGGAAGGTGTTTATTACAACGCGGATATATATGGGCTACCTTTGCCTTCCCTTTCCTACTGGATGATCGATAAAGGGAAGGCCATCCCTCTCCGTTCATCTTTGTGGGCTTATTATTCTGTGCGGCCTACAACATATCCAAACGATGGCGTCGCTCCTACCTTAACATCTTGTAGCCCCCCTTTCAGCCCCGTGGCAGCCACGGTAATTGTGCTCCCTGCTGTCTAGCGTATTCAGAAGCATACTGACCCATGTTCCTTCTCAAGTCTAACCCTCTTGTTTCTGGGAGTGAGATCACAGACCAAGGCACTCAAATTGACGGGTCGACAGGCTCGGAGGCAGGACTAGTGGGTACGCATATGACTGATCATGACTGCCTTGCGTTGGGAGGATCGGTGAGTGTCGTCCATTGCATGTCCTTGGCAGATGACTTATAGCTTTTTTTTCTCCTAGGACCTGCAAGGAGGAGTGGAATCTCTGACGGAGCCCACCTCGCCTACAAGCATCGCGCAGCCGCTTGACCTGGCAAATGATGATCGCATGGCAGAAGCGACATCTGAGGGGAAGCAAGCGGGGGTTACTTTGGAGGATGGCGAAGTGACTGAAGGGCCCTTCCCGAGTGGAACTCCTGACAGGGTGGATGGATCGGACTGTAGTACCTTGAGCGGTGGCGAGGGCAAGGACAACGGCACTACTCCGACAAAATTCATGCGAGTACATTCCCGCTTGGGCAGTTCCGCCCTCGTGGCGGCGTCAATCAACCATCTGTGCGCCCAACGTTCATGTAGAACTGGCGTGTATTCGATTCACATGGAGTCAAGTTCTCATGCACACAGTACTCTGCGCTCCTTCATATTGGCGATAGACAATTGTCTTCAAGCTGGAATTCTGTACAGGCATCTGCATACGTCTTCATCCTTGTTTCAGGCAGCCTTTGTATCTGAAGAGGATGCTGCACGCCTTGTGGTGGGCTCCAACGATCTATGGACATCAGTTTCGCCGCTGCCAGAAATTCAAAGTACTCCACCCGCTCCTACGAAGTCTTCGTCCTCAGGGCATAGGTTCCGACCTTACCCTGCTCGACACGTCCAAAGTGAAGGGGACCTGAATCGACAGCAGGGAAAGCGAGGGGGTGTCCGCCAAGCGCTATTTACCAGAACAGGGCTCCCTTTTTGGGATTATCTGGATAGCGTTCTTGGGACCCTATTCAACTTTCTCTTTTGTCCCCGAAAGAGCGAGAATATGTTGAGGAGAAGAGGAAGGAGAGGGATAACAAGCGAAGTACCTCTTGTTGACTTATTGCAGAGTTAGATCCAAGCTCGATTTCTCTTTCATTATTAATTCATTCACTATATCTCGCGATCCTTGGTGATTGCCCTTCGCGCTTCGGCGTTGCATTATCCTTCTATAGCCAGTGAACATCTACATACTTTTCCGTTGCTGCCCCTGCTACGCCATCCAAATCCCTTATCCCTAATTAATTATATCTTCTGGACTGACTGGTGCCTCCGGAAAAGATCATGATCTGTCGCTGGCCTGCCAACTCCAATGTACATTGTGCTTCCTGCAGCCTTTTGTACATGTTTGGATCGGAGGTTATTGTTTGGTTTCATGCGTGATGACAAGCTCGGCGCTGAATTAGATTGATCTGGGCTTTGTTCAAACCGTCATCGTGCCGCACCCTTGATCATGAATTTATCCTCTTGCTTGACATTCAACTATTACTGGTCATCTGGATATGAAACAGATTGGTCTGATTACTGAACTTTGTGCACTACTCGCATGGCTGCGAGTATTTCGCATGGCGCTTGTCTTTGCACCACATATGCGCTGATCAAGACTGTACATGTTGGCTGCCTATAAGCGAATCATCGTCACGATTATGTTTTGAAAATCTGTATGCCCTCGAGGCTGCCACGGGGTGAGCCACGTTCCCTTCAACTATAAGAAACGGGTGTAAATATTGATCATGATCAGTGCCAACAGCTAGCCATAGGATCTTTGGCCAGGCTCGAGCTCCCTTGGACTTCATAACCCAGCAGACGAACCCAGCAAACGGCCATGAGCAGTTCTCCTGGAGAGTACTTCTCCGGATCCGGTCATGAGCAATTGCAAGACGACGATCGAACCCCTAGAGCGAGAAGGCATTACCCGCCGGGGGAAGCAAGCTCTCTGAGAAGCTATTACGCATCAAATACTTCGCACTCGATACGCTCAAATAGTGTCCCTCCTCGTCCAACGGGGCAAGATAGGCCAGGTAGGAACCCTTATGAACGAGATACGGCAAAAAGAACGTCTGCATCACGAAGTCGTGGTTAGTTTCCTTTGTCTATGTCCTTTAAATATTGGTTAACCTCAGTTATCATCAGCCCCACCTTTCATCCCCCCTGTCGCCCCAGGAAATCCAGGTGCTTCGAGACACCATTCGTGTAAGTCCTTGTCGACACCAACTAGCGTTGTCGATAGCTCAATATGGCGCTTCTTTCTCCAGCTCCCCCTTCTTCATACAGATCCTTGCAGACCGCGTCAGTTGCCTTGGGAAACCCGGTTCCGGGTGGGGGAGCTGCATCTACGACCGCTAGCCAGAATGAAGGTGAGAGTGCCCTTCTTTCTATTGCATAATACTAATAGACATGGTAGTTGCGCGTCGGCACACTCATACGACGGAGTCGCAAGCTCAAGGACCTTCAGGAGGTAAGGCGTTCTTCTAGTATACCGCCCGCCAGCGACTGAAATGAAGTGGCACCTTCAGCGAGCACTATATTTCCCCTCCAACTGCGGAATTCGCCCACCCGGGCCCCAGAGAACTCTTCTTTGGCCGCCCCAGCGCACTCCAGCTCCTGGAAAACCCCCCTTGCCCCACAGGCATCTCGGACAGTGGCTGGAAGCCATGTAGAGAGTGGTCTCAGTCCAGACCCCCTTTCTCCCACTCCGTATCGTCGGCAGAACGCCAGGCCCGGGTCTGGGGCTCCGGAAGGAGACGTCTTTATGCGGGATGCGACGCCGGCTGGGGATGAGCTCGGCAACCGTCAACGAGCTGGGCAGCCACCTGTTCATTCCGAATTTGAAGCAGGGGGAGGAGAGCTTCAGGTTGCCCGCAGCACTCCATCTCCCAACCAAACTCAGCCTCTTGGTGAAGGCGGAGACTCTCGCCAGGGACACGTTGAAGGCAATGGATCTCAACCAGTTCGGAGGAGCTCTGAACACGGCGGTTCTCGACGAAGCGGGAGCCCCGAACCCGCCGAGGGATCTCAACTTGGGCAGTCCAACCGTCGATCTCAGGAAGTTTCCCCAACCCGTGATGAGCCCGACGTCAACAATGCCTTTTCCGGCGAGAATCCCCTGGACAAACGCTATCGTAGATCGACAAGCGACTCACAACAAGGCAGCCCTCCACGTTCCGGTTCGCAATCACCTCGATCAGCATTTCTCGCCGACAATTCTGGGTACCAAGATGCAAAGTCATATGACTCGGAAGACAACGAGGTATGCCCTTCTCTTATTTGCATTCGGCCGATCTGTGGTTCTCCGTTACTGAATATAGCTATCTTTCAGGAGCCGTACCATTTTGGAATGCTTCGAGAAATGTTCGACGATCGATTGGATCGAGCCCTAATGCATGTGCACAAAGAGATCGCCAGCAACAGCGACCGCCAAATAGAGCTTGAGCGCAGAACCCTGGATGCTGAAAGGCGAGCCCTTGAAGCAGAACGTGAAGCATTCATGGCAGAACGCCAGAGTATTCGCCGTGGAGGTCAATCGTCTAGGTCTCGGTCGCAACCCAGACTTCAAGGCCCACCGCGGAGGCGTCCCGTGAAACTGCTGTGTTTAGCCGTATGTCGTGTGGAAACTATCCTCGTATTGTTTGAATCTAAAGGGTTCTTTTCAGAAAAACATTCGATCCCACGTCCGAACTCTCATTGGAGGCCTGAACTCAGTGTCCATAACTGAAGGAGAATCACGCGAATTCCAAGATCGAGTCACAGCGAACGAGCCGGACACAGTGCCTGTGCCTTCCATCAATCGGTCAGCCAATAATCTGCAATTCGACCTGCACGGAACTCCCCATAATGAGTGGAACAAGCAAGCCGCTCGTATCTTTGTCAAGGACTTCGCTGCTGCTTGGGATCTGGACCTCTCTGCAAGCTTCGTCGACGACGCGATTGCGACAACGCACAGCCATATTAAATATCTGAAGAAGAGGAAGGCGAAGACCCGACTGAACATTCAGGATCGGTCCGAGGGTATTCGTTTTGATAACAGAGCTGGTAGGAAATACAAGGTCAGGTGTTGCTCACTTATCCTCGTTATTTACTTCGCTCATCTCATTCTAGCTTTTCCACCGCCGCCTTGAGACCGTATCCAGAAATCCGCAACTACAGGGGCACTGACCTATCTTGGAACTCCTGACAAGTGCAGGGATGTCCAGCGACGAATCGGACTCAGAAGAGATCGTTCAACCGGAGGTTCGCGAACGAAATCCGCGGTATCGTATCATACGTCCAGCGTGGCGTGCTCCCTTTCTTTCAAATTGGCTTCGATTTCTCGATCGCGTCTACCTCATGCAGCGGAGGTTGGATATTACCAAACAACGAGGAGTGTGGCCCCGGCTCCGGATAGAGCCTACGATAGTCTTGAACAACAAAGCAAAGGCTGTGAAGTCTCTCCCGCATAATGCCTACAACCCTGCGTGGCTGGATCGAGCGCCCTCGGTTCCGTTCACCGTCCGCCCAGCAGCACAAAACTACGACTTTGACTTTGATGAAGATTTCGTTGCATAAGTCTTGTTGTACTTCATTCTCTGAGTGATGTCTACTAATTTCTGAGGCAATAGTGTTGTTGAATCTGTCCTCCAAACCTCTGGGAGGGTGAGGCAGTGATATTTGGCAGTGAAGCTTTGAAGCTGGGCATCGTCTGTTCTTATGTACGTGTAGCTGTAGCTACGGTTCCAAACGGTCATAGCATTTCCCTAATCATATTGTGTCGAGCCTGGTGCTCTGTATCAAAAAGACATTATCAACGACTCGTGCGGGATGCCCTTGTCTAGACTTGGACACTGGGTTAGATACCTGACGCTTTGAGAAAGATATCCTGTCTGACGGAGGCTCAAGGAAGCGTGACGACCCCGCCCTGGGGTCCTGGTTGTTCTGGAAGGTGGTGGAGATGAGGTCGCTTGCGGGGTGAAAGTTATCATGGGAAGTGCGGCTGGCTTTTCTTCCAAGGTGGCCATAGGTACCTCTGGTGGCGGCGAACCAGGACACCCACAACTCTGGGATGGCGGGCGGGTGAGGCTGTAATCCACAAGCATCCCATTGGGATGGGGGACCGACAGGATCGACAGCTCTTCTCCTGGAGGCAGGATAGTGCCTGCCCAATCCCAGATGTTCTGCTCTTGAGCCTTCAGCAGCTTTTGTAGGTGTTCTTGATCTTCCTCTAATGTGTGAAGCTTCTCCTCCAACGACCTTGCAATCTCTATTTTGCCGCCTGCAGCTGAAGGATCGGCGTACTTCGCTTCATCCCAGGCTTCTTCCACTTGACTGCGAAGCATAGAGGACTCCATAGCATGCACTTTTGACTGGAGAAGTGTCAATTGCCGAGCAGCAATGAAGCCACACATCTTGAACCCCCAGCGTAAAGACAGAGAGAGGATCACCGCCCACCCTGGTCGAGTGATACGTTCTGTATCGCTGCGGATAAAGGATGAGGTTGACTCAAACGTTAGATTGAGATGACTTCATTCCTGCTAGATTGTTTCACTTACTAGTCGTTTAAAAAGCGTCTAAAAAGATCGAACTGAGGTACTGTGACATTCTGCAGGCGTACTGCAATCTTGCAAACAGCTTGAGGGTTTGCTTTGTTTCGAGATTCCAAAGAGGCTAGAACGGGTGCCAGGAATTCCTGTGACCCGTCCAGGATGTGTCCAACAGACACCTCAAAGTACGTGCCTTCAACCTAGGTCCACCTATAGTTAGCATGAGTCAAGACAGAATCGAGTTGTGTAGTGACCTACATCAAATATAACAGTACTGCTCCCGGTGAGGGCATATTCCCCATTGCCGTCTTCCAGCATCGGTAGTGGTGCAGGAATTTCCATGTGATGATAATTTATGGAACGGGGGACTTTAAAATCTACAGCTATAGAAAGAAATCTTTGTGCTCCAACCTCTAGGTCCTCGAGTCCGACGCCGGGACCTTGGTGGCACGAGTGCCACAGTGTAATCATAATACTTGTTCGCTGGAAGCTTAAGAATCATTCCGTCGCTTGGTCCCAAACATAATCTGGGTTGTGTCTAGATCTATAATGCAAGTAACGGCTTTACCCCTGGTCTAAACGCGCCCGGACTCGCGCGTCGCCGTCACAATATGTCACGATCACACTGGCAGTGGGAGGGTCGCCCTTGACGCTGCTAAGCGCCGATTCAATTGATCATGATGATCAGCACGCTGCCGAATCCAAGCTTTCGTCGCGACCAATTCGCAACGACTCTCATCTCGACACTTCTTCTCTTCGAGCAACTTTGGCTTAAACTCGAAGTCACAAAGGTTATGGCCGTGAGTCTTCAATAAGCATTACTTCCAGGCTAGCGCGCAGTCTCTTACGTACTGTATCTCTTGGTCAGGATTCCTCCACCGGTGAAACCATTCGCAAGGCGCGAAAAGTGAAGTAAGTCATCATCTTATGGCCATTTCTCTAGATCTTACATTGGAGTTTGATGCATGGTCATGACCCAGACCCCAGCCTACGCTGATCAGCCTGGAGGAATTTCTTTCATCGGTCTTACGAGACCCATCCCAGACGCGGGTGGGTGTGGCAGCACTGCTACTTCGAAACAGCAATGTTGCAGACATTCCAGCTGTGGTTAAATCTCTTGGGCTGAGGTTCCCCGAAGAGACAGTCGTGGCCTGTATACAAGATCTCTTATCTGAAGACAATTCCCGCGTCGTTCACGGTCCAGCCCCCGATCAGCAGGAGCCAACCTACGTTTCCTCAGACTCAGACACAACATACGTTTCCTCAGACTCAGACACAACAGACGATGAGATCCAATTCTAGGATCCTCCTCGGGGACTCGTCAAGCACCTGCAAAGTCGATATCTCATGATCAAGGTGCTTCTACGCAGTAAGTCCTTGCCGTTTTCTAGTTGATGGCTCATGATTCTACTTATCCTGACTTTGACTCCATCTCAGGAAAGCCAGTTCGAGGGTAAATCACAGGAAGTCTAAGGTGTGTACTATGTCTGCTTTACTGCACGCTAAGGTGTGCTCAGGATGCACAGGATGCCCAATCCGCAGAACACAGTGCCACTGGCTTCTTCAATTTGTTTGACCGCAAATCGGACGAATATGTCATGGCCAGGCAAATCTATCGCGTCTTATCCTATTCCCTCAGAACGTTACAAAGGACCAACGCCTTGCAATTTGCCGTTCAGCTTTGCCTCTAAAATCGCTTCGCGATATCGAGGAACTCATTCATGAGCTTGAAGTGGAGTTTCATAGTTCAGCCGTCGGTGTGGTAGATGAGATATGGGATATTCTCGACTCCCGAGGCAGAGCTCTCCCGGTGTATTGACCTCCAAATGTTCGTGAACGATTTTACCTCCACGGTCATATCAGCTCATGATCAATGAATCTATATGCAGCGGTTGCACGAAGGCGGTGAATTGGCGATCATGAATTGGGGGTCAGAGTTTGGAAATGACTGTGGTATTAAATTGAAATATGTAGTTGAATCAATGTGTCATGACCGTTTTTCAACTGGTATACTGTTGTCTGGCTACGGGAGCCTACCTATAGCAAAGAATATGATAGATGCCCGGCCAGTATGCATCTGTTTATCGGCGCCTTCGTCGCTTAGTCAGCCACTTTGGGACTGGCAGTGAGAACCAGGCTCGACGCGGCCCTCCCAGCTTGCTCCCAGCGACAATGACTTGCATGTGGTACATGTACACCTGACCCCCTGACTGGCTTTGCAAAACCCAGCTGCTATAGTAACCGACAATGTATCTATCTCTCTGTCCACCGGATTTCAGCCCAAGCTCATGATTATTAGGCATCGCCAACGCGGCTCCCCTTACGACCGTCCAGCCAACCCTAAGCTTGATGTTCTTTGCTATTGCCGATCACACTGCTCAACATTCGACCGCAAACAGGACGATATGAGAGTACAGGACAAACAGTATCACGGAATACAAGGTCCAACCACGTCAGGGATGATCGTATCGCAGGGTACTTGAACCCAGCGCCCACTCACCGCAAAATCCCGTCGGTTTGTCGACTGGCGACGGGCCATTGACTTCTGTTACTTGATCAGAGAGGGAGGAATATACTACTCGACCGACAGCGAGCTACGGGACCAAGCAGCGCACTAGCTCGAACCCAAGCGTCCGACTTCTCGACGCTTGTCACGCTTGAACTCCAGTGGCTTCTAGAGGCCCCTAGTCGGGCATGGAAAGGCGTTGGTCTTTCGACGTGATCCAAAGACGTCGGGTCCCTTTTCTAAAGATCATCTGGACAGATCTAGGCCTAACACTGGACTACACTCCCTGCAAACCAGCCCCATCGTTAATCGAGCCTTCCTGGATGCTGAAAATCGATGTAACCAGCTTCAAAATCACCTTAGAGGGGAAGGGAGACATTACGACTGGGAAAGAGAAGTAACCCTGCTTCTCACTCGACTCGACCGAGAAAAAGAGCTCCAATGGATATCTCAACGGGGATCTACGATTGAACATTCAATCATCGTCGTCACAGGTGCGTTGGATTGGGGCCTAGCGCCAATCCAGCAACACCTCGAGCGCCTGTTCGCTCGTTCCGGCTTAGTCATGCTTAGTCAGCATCGAGGTCTTCCTGTTCTGGATGTCGTAGTCTAGACAATCTCATCTTGCTTCGCTACGGCGATCTCGTCTCGACTTCCGAGCATCCTCGACATCAGCGCAGACCATTCCATCTGGTGACAACAGCGCTTTTACTCCACGCTTCGCTTCTTGTTTGGTCGTCGTCGCGTCGTCGTCGTCGTCGTCGTCGTCGAAAAATTTTCAGCATAGCCACAACTGGCGCCTAGAAGAAGATCTTGCCGCCGCGCGACCCGTCTACGGGCCATTTCATTCGTAGGGAAGAACCTCCCGAGTCTCCAGCAGCGGTTCCCACACCGCCTAGCACGCCGCCTCAGGTACCGAAGAGGTTCCTCGACGACGATCACTTCTCGACGCCGCCATCAACCCTTCGTGCGTTTGCACCCGGACCTCGAAGCGCTTCGCCTCAGGATACAACGATGGCGTCTCAGTTCACCGCCGAGCCTTTCACAGGCGAAGATCCCGTTAATCCCCAGGACTTTCTGCGCGCCTTCCGGCGCGCCGTCCTCGCCGACGCGTCGCGTGTCGCCCAGTTCCCCGATTTTCTTGCCGCCCAGTCGGAGGCCGATACCTGGTACACCGGGCTTGCGGAAGACGTCAAGACCTCATGGGAGAAGACGGAGACCGCGTTTAACACGCGCTGGCCGAAGAAGTTAGTGGTGGTGAAGTCGAGGCGAAGTTTGAGGAGGAGCTGTTGGCTACGAAGATGAAGGAGAGTGAGATGGGTCAGACGGTGCTCGTGGGGAAGAGGGAGGTCGCGACTCACGTCGCGTGGGCAGATAAGGTAGAGCCGCTCGCTATCGGTGCCGATGTGTACGAGCTATCGATTTTGCTCAGCACCGTTGTGAAGCACCTCCCGCTGGCGCTTAGGGTAGCGACGGCTGGGGAACAGTCGTCGTGGAAGGAGTTCTTGGCGGCGGTTAGGAAGGTGGAGGCGGATACGTTGGTGGATGGTTCGGCGGTGGGAAGGAAGGTGGATGAGTTGGAGAAGAGGCTCATGGCGAAGATTGCTGGCTTGTCGGCTCCTGCTTCGCCGACTGCGAGCGTTCGTCGCGCGTTCGCGGCGGCCGCCATTTCTACGCCTTCGCCGGTGTCGGTCGCCGCTACGCCCGCCAGTGTGAACCCGCTGTTCACGACTGGGGGTGGTCGGGGCAATCTCTTCAACGCTCAGCTCTCGACCCCGTCGCGC
>JAACJK010000120.1:0-327003 GCA_013368325.1 Ephemerocybe angulata
GTATACTAATAAACTTATATAACTCATGTATTCCGAGGTCCCACCTGTAAAGAAAATCTTTTCACGCAAGCCCACCGCAAATTGACGGTCACATACCGCAAATTCAATGCAAGTGAACGCAAATCACCGCAAAGTCGACACAAATCACCGCAAGTCAACGCAAGGGCCCGCAACTTGGCGCGTGGGAATCAACCAATGCTGGACATCAACTCCATAGTTTGGGGAAGACGTTGGGTTCCAGTGCCCAGAGTCGTTGTGTATGGGGTGGGTCATACTATATATATAAAGATAGTTCTCGTATAGCCCTATTTCATGCTCTAGAGTCTGTCACTTGCCCAACCATCGCTGGAATTGGACCAACTTTGACATATTATCAGGTATTCCATAGGGACCTCCTCGCTTTGTTATTTCCATACTGGTGGATTGTACTGACTATATTGGTTTATATAACTATGTAAGTACACTTCCAGGCCCAAAAATTCCATTTTTCATATATCTACCGCAAATGACCGCACCGCAACGCAGGTTTTTTGACCACCCTCATGGAGGGGACTTGACGTGCTATCGTAACAGTTCCACACGTTTGGATGCCCTCCCCAGGAGGAAATGAAGGGGAGCTGTACCAGCCCTTTCAACAGGCCCTGTTGGCGAGAGCCGTTGAACTCAACGATGCTGTCACAACGTTCAAGCTGGACAGATCCACGAAACCCCACCCCCAGTTGTAAAATGTCTGTCCCGGCGTCCAACCTTCCCAAGGCCAGAAGAAGTGATGAGAATGACAGGACGACGGGCGTCTTTTTGAGGATCTTACTTCGTCCCTATCCGCCATCCAACGGGGATGAAGGAGAAGGAAGCGTGGTTGGCGCTGATGAAAAGTTGCCCCTCCAAAAGCATACCAATGAATGGAGGGAGTCCCGACGTTTCTCGCCATGTGGGAGTATGGGCGAATGGAATGTTGGCTGCCGACGTTGCTTGGCTACTCGCCATAGCCACGGTTCCTGTTTTCGTTCTGGAAAAGTTGGCTACAACGCATCCGACAAGCGCACCTGTCCCTGCTAGGCAGAGTCCACAAGTCTACCCCAACTTTTACGCCGGCACCTACTCACGTCTCCTCTCTGATCGTGACCAGCCCTACTTTCTTACCCTGGCTTCTGGATCCAATGTTAAACTCGAACAAATCTCCACATGCGAAAACGGAAATGCAAGGCCGGACAGGCCCTTTCAGCCTTCAGAGCAGTCTGTGGCCTCGTCATCACAACGGCTTCCGCCAGGGTCGGCGACGTGGACCAGTGCTGACACTTCGAATGGAGCAGGGTCTTCCTCACCGTGCGCGTCAGGAAACTTGGTTCGGAGAGGGGTTCCAAGCTCGCATAGTACTGGTATTCCTTCGTCAAGCTGGCCAGAGGAGATGAAGCGGGAAGTCTGGGATACCTCCGGTTGGGGTGCCTCCTGTTGGGGTGCCTCAGGTTGGGGTGCCTCAGGTTGGGCCGAGCCAGACGCTGGGACGGCGTTGCCACTGTTGGGCTCGGAAACGAGCTCCTTGACCTCTATGACTGGGCTCCACAGCAGCAGGTGCCAGGAAAAGACGGCGTCACCAATCGCGGGAACATCCTCTCTGGAGCCTCCTCAGGCCCTTACCCCCGCCGATGAGCAGAGGCCTCGATTGCATGTTGAGGGCGATACTTCCTTCTGGCTACCGCCCGCTATCACTGGAAGACCCCTTAAACCCGGCGAAAAGGCTCCAAAGCAGCTCAAGTCGACAAACTTCCGAGAGGTTGGAATCGACGATCTGAAGCTTCTTGATCCGTTACAACTACCCCTGGAGCATGCTGGGGACGAGACCGTTATGCTTCTAGTGGGAATCGGAATCGCGAGTACGACGAGCTCTCCGAGAGTGATGATGATGAAAGCCAGGATTTCGTCGACACCCGATATATGTATGATCGCGTCCGATGGCGCAGATTGAAGTTCAAGAAGGGGCTGTCGCAGGAAGGTGTTTATTACAACGCGGATATATATGGGCTACCTTTGCCTTCCCTTTCCTACTGGATGATCGATAAAGGGAAGGCCATCCCTCTCCGTTCATCTTTGTGGGCTTATTATTCTGTGCGGCCTACAACATATCCAAACGATGGCGTCGCTCCTACCTTAACATCTTGTAGCCCCCCTTTCAGCCCCGTGGCAGCCACGGTAATTGTGCTCCCTGCTGTCTAGCGTATTCAGAAGCATACTGACCCATGTTCCTTCTCAAGTCTAACCCTCTTGTTTCTGGGAGTGAGATCACAGACCAAGGCACTCAAATTGACGGGTCGACAGGCTCGGAGGCAGGACTAGTGGGTACGCATATGACTGATCATGACTGCCTTGCGTTGGGAGGATCGGTGAGTGTCGTCCATTGCATGTCCTTGGCAGATGACTTATAGCTTTTTTTTTCTCCTAGGACCTGCAAGGAGGAGTGGAATCTCTGACGGAGCCCACCTCGCCTACAAGCATCGCGCAGCCGCTTGACCTGGCAAATGATGATCGCATGGCAGAAGCGACATCTGAGGGGAAGCAAGCGGGGGTTACTTTGGAGGATGGCGAAGTGACTGAAGGGCCCTTCCCGAGTGGAACTCCTGACAGGGTGGATGGATCGGACTGTAGTACCTTGAGCGGTGGCGAGGGCAAGGACAACGGCACTACTCCGACAAAATTCATGCGAGTACATTCCCGCTTGGGCAGTTCCGCCCTCGTGGCGGCGTCAATCAACCATCTGTGCGCCCAACGTTCATGTAGAACTGGCGTGTATTCGATTCACATGGAGTCAAGTTCTCATGCACACAGTACTCTGCGCTCCTTCATATTGGCGATAGACAATTGTCTTCAAGCTGGAATTCTGTACAGGCATCTGCATACGTCTTCATCCTTGTTTCAGGCAGCCTTTGTATCTGAAGAGGATGCTGCACGCCTTGTGGTGGGCTCCAACGATCTATGGACATCAGTTTCGCCGCTGCCAGAAATTCAAAGTACTCCACCCGCTCCTACGAAGTCTTCGTCCTCAGGGCATAGGTTCCGACCTTACCCTGCTCGACACGTCCAAAGTGAAGGGGACCTGAATCGACAGCAGGGAAAGCGAGGGGGTGTCCGCCAAGCGCTATTTACCAGAACAGGGCTCCCTTTTTGGGATTATCTGGATAGCGTTCTTGGGGACCCTATTCAACTTTCTCTTTTGTCCCCGAAAGAGCGAGAATATGTTGAGGAGAAGAGGAAGGAGAGGGATAACAAGCGAAGTACCTCTTGTTGACTTATTGCAGAGTTAGATCCAAGCTCGATTTCTCTTTCATTATTAATTCATTCACTATATCTCGCGATCCTTGGTGATTGCCCTTCGCGCTTCGGCGTTGCATTATCCTTCTATAGCCAGTGAACATCTACATACTTTTCCGTTGCTGCCCCTGCTACGCCATCCAAATCCCTTATCCCTAATTAATTATATCTTCTGGACTGACTGGTGCCTCCGGAAAAGATCATGATCTGTCGCTGGCCTGCCAACTCCAATGTACATTGTGCTTCCTGCAGCCTTTTGTACATGTTTGGATCGGAGGTTATTGTTTGGTTTCATGCGTGATGACAAGCTCGGCGCTGAATTAGATTGATCTGGGCTTTGTTCAAACCGTCATCGTGCCGCACCCTTGATCATGAATTTATCCTCTTGCTTGACATTCAACTATTACTGGTCATCTGGATATGAAACAGATTGGTCTGATTACTGAACTTTGTGCACTACTCGCATGGCTGCGAGTATTTCGCATGGCGCTTGTCTTTGCACCACATATGCGCTGATCAAGACTGTACATGTTGGCTGCCTATAAGCGAATCATCGTCACGATTATGTTTTGAAAATCTGTATGCCCTCGAGGCTGCCACGGGGTGAGCCACGTTCCCTTCAACTATAAGAAACGGGTGTAAATATTGATCATGATCAGTGCCAACAGCTAGCCATAGGATCTTTGGCCAGGCTCGAGCTCCCTTGGACTTCATAACCCAGCAGACGAACCCAGCAAACGGCCATGAGCAGTTCTCCTGGAGAGTACTTCTCCGGATCCGGTCATGAGCAATTGCAAGACGACGATCGAACCCCTAGAGCGAGAAGGCATTACCCGCCGGGGGAAGCAAGCTCTCTGAGAAGCTATTACGCATCAAATACTTCGCACTCGATACGCTCAAATAGTGTCCCTCCTCGTCCAACGGGGCAAGATAGGCCAGGTAGGAACCCTTATGAACGAGATACGGCAAAAAGAACGTCTGCATCACGAAGTCGTGGTTAGTTTCCTTTGTCTATGTCCTTTAAATATTGGTTAACCTCAGTTATCATCAGCCCCACCTTTCATCCCCCCTGTCGCCCCAGGAAATCCAGGTGCTTCGAGACACCATTCGTGTAAGTCCTTGTCGACACCAACTAGCGTTGTCGATAGCTCAATATGGCGCTTCTTTCTCCAGCTCCCCCTTCTTCATACAGATCCTTGCAGACCGCGTCAGTTGCCTTGGGAAACCCGGTTCCGGGTGGGGGAGCTGCATCTACGACCGCTAGCCAGAATGAAGGTGAGAGTGCCCTTCTTTCTATTGCATAATACTAATAGACATGGTAGTTGCGCGTCGGCACACTCATACGACGGAGTCGCAAGCTCAAGGACCTTCAGGAGGTAAGGCGTTCTTCTAGTATACCGCCCGCCAGCGACTGAAATGAAGTGGCACCTTCAGCGAGCACTATATTTCCCCTCCAACTGCGGAATTCGCCCACCCGGGCCCCAGAGAACTCTTCTTTGGCCGCCCCAGCGCACTCCAGCTCCTGGAAAACCCCCCTTGCCCCACAGGCATCTCGGACAGTGGCTGGAAGCCATGTAGAGAGTGGTCTCAGTCCAGACCCCCTTTCTCCCACTCCGTATCGTCGGCAGAACGCCAGGCCCGGGTCTGGGGCTCCGGAAGGAGACGTCTTTATGCGGGATGCGACGCCGGCTGGGGATGAGCTCGGCAACCGTCAACGAGCTGGGCAGCCACCTGTTCATTCCGAATTTGAAGCAGGGGGAGGAGAGCTTCAGGTTGCCCGCAGCACTCCATCTCCCAACCAAACTCAGCCTCTTGGTGAAGGCGGAGACTCTCGCCAGGGACACGTTGAAGGCAATGGATCTCAACCAGTTCGGAGGAGCTCTGAACACGGCGGTTCTCGACGAAGCGGGAGCCCCGAACCCGCCGAGGGATCTCAACTTGGGCAGTCCAACCGTCGATCTCAGGAAGTTTCCCCAACCCGTGATGAGCCCGACGTCAACAATGCCTTTTCCGGCGAGAATCCCCTGGACAAACGCTATCGTAGATCGACAAGCGACTCACAACAAGGCAGCCCTCCACGTTCCGGTTCGCAATCACCTCGATCAGCATTTCTCGCCGACAATTCTGGGTACCAAGATGCAAAGTCATATGACTCGGAAGACAACGAGGTATGCCCTTCTCTTATTTGCATTCGGCCGATCTGTGGTTCTCCGTTACTGAATATAGCTATCTTTCAGGAGCCGTACCATTTTGGAATGCTTCGAGAAATGTTCGACGATCGATTGGATCGAGCCCTAATGCATGTGCACAAAGAGATCGCCAGCAACAGCGACCGCCAAATAGAGCTTGAGCGCAGAACCCTGGATGCTGAAAGGCGAGCCCTTGAAGCAGAACGTGAAGCATTCATGGCAGAACGCCAGAGTATTCGCCGTGGAGGTCAATCGTCTAGGTCTCGGTCGCAACCCAGACTTCAAGGCCCACCGCGGAGGCGTCCCGTGAAACTGCTGTGTTTAGCCGTATGTCGTGTGGAAACTATCCTCGTATTGTTTGAATCTAAAGGGTTCTTTTCAGAAAAACATTCGATCCCACGTCCGAACTCTCATTGGAGGCCTGAACTCAGTGTCCATAACTGAAGGAGAATCACGCGAATTCCAAGATCGAGTCACAGCGAACGAGCCGGACACAGTGCCTGTGCCTTCCATCAATCGGTCAGCCAATAATCTGCAATTCGACCTGCACGGAACTCCCCATAATGAGTGGAACAAGCAAGCCGCTCGTATCTTTGTCAAGGACTTCGCTGCTGCTTGGGATCTGGACCTCTCTGCAAGCTTCGTCGACGACGCGATTGCGACAACGCACAGCCATATTAAATATCTGAAGAAGAGGAAGGCGAAGACCCGACTGAACATTCAGGATCGGTCCGAGGGTATTCGTTTTGATAACAGAGCTGGTAGGAAATACAAGGTCAGGTGTTGCTCACTTATCCTCGTTATTTACTTCGCTCATCTCATTCTAGCTTTTCCACCGCCGCCTTGAGACCGTATCCAGAAATCCGCAACTACAGGGGCACTGACCTATCTTGGAACTCCTGACAAGTGCAGGGATGTCCAGCGACGAATCGGACTCAGAAGAGATCGTTCAACCGGAGGTTCGCGAACGAAATCCGCGGTATCGTATCATACGTCCAGCGTGGCGTGCTCCCTTTCTTTCAAATTGGCTTCGATTTCTCGATCGCGTCTACCTCATGCAGCGGAGGTTGGATATTACCAAACAACGAGGAGTGTGGCCCCGGCTCCGGATAGAGCCTACGATAGTCTTGAACAACAAAGCAAAGGCTGTGAAGTCTCTCCCGCATAATGCCTACAACCCTGCGTGGCTGGATCGAGCGCCCTCGGTTCCGTTCACCGTCCGCCCAGCAGCACAAAACTACGACTTTGACTTTGATGAAGATTTCGTTGCATAAGTCTTGTTGTACTTCATTCTCTGAGTGATGTCTACTAATTTCTGAGGCAATAGTGTTGTTGAATCTGTCCTCCAAACCTCTGGGAGGGTGAGGCAGTGATATTTGGCAGTGAAGCTTTGAAGCTGGGCATCGTCTGTTCTTATGTACGTGTAGCTGTAGCTACGGTTCCAAACGGTCATAGCATTTCCCTAATCATATTGTGTCGAGCCTGGTGCTCTGTATCAAAAAGACATTATCAACGACTCGTGCGGGATGCCCTTGTCTAGACTTGGACACTGGGTTAGATACCTGACGCTTTGAGAAAGATATCCTGTCTGACGGAGGCTCAAGGGAAGCGTGACGACCCCGCCCTGGGGTCCTGGTTGTTCTGGAAGGTGGTGGAGATGAGGTCGCTTGCGGGGTGAAAGTTATCATGGGAAGTGCGGCTGGCTTTTCTTCCAAGGTGGCCATAGGTACCTCTGGTGGCGGCGAACCAGGACACCCACAACTCTGGGATGGCGGGCGGGTGAGGCTGTAATCCACAAGCATCCCATTGGGATGGGGGACCGACAGGATCGACAGCTCTTCTCCTGGAGGCAGGATAGTGCCTGCCCAATCCCAGATGTTCTGCTCTTGAGCCTTCAGCAGCTTTTGTAGGTGTTCTTGATCTTCCTCTAATGTGTGAAGCTTCTCCTCCAACGACCTTGCAATCTCTATTTTGCCGCCTGCAGCTGAAGGATCGGCGTACTTCGCTTCATCCCAGGCTTCTTCCACTTGACTGCGAAGCATAGAGGACTCCATAGCATGCACTTTTGACTGGAGAAGTGTCAATTGCCGAGCAGCAATGAAGCCACACATCTTGAACCCCCAGCGTAAAGACAGAGAGAGGATCACCGCCCACCCTGGTCGAGTGATACGTTCTGTATCGCTGCGGATAAAGGATGAGGTTGACTCAAACGTTAGATTGAGATGACTTCATTCCTGCTAGATTGTTTCACTTACTAGTCGTTTAAAAAGCGTCTAAAAAGATCGAACTGAGGTACTGTGACATTCTGCAGGCGTACTGCAATCTTGCAAACAGCTTGAGGGTTTGCTTTGTTTCGAGATTCCAAAGAGGCTAGAACGGGTGCCAGGAATTCCTGTGACCCGTCCAGGATGTGTCCAACAGACACCTCAAAGTACGTGCCTTCAACCTAGGTCCACCTATAGTTAGCATGAGTCAAGACAGAATCGAGTTGTGTAGTGACCTACATCAAATATAACAGTACTGCTCCCGGTGAGGGCATATTCCCCATTGCCGTCTTCCAGCATCGGTAGTGGTGCAGGAATTTCCATGTGATGATAATTTATGGAACGGGGGACTTTAAAATCTACAGCTATAGAAAGAAATCTTTGTGCTCCAACCTCTAGGTCCTCGAGTCCGACGCCGGGACCTTGGTGGCACGAGTGCCACAGTGTAATCATAATACTTGTTCGCTGGAAGCTTAAGAATCATTCCGTCGCTTGGTCCCAAACATAATCTGGGTTGTGTCTAGATCTATAATGCAAGTAACGGCTTTACCCCTGGTCTAAACGCGCCCGGACTCGCGCGTCGCCGTCACAATATGTCACGATCACACTGGCAGTGGGGAGGGTCGCCCTTGACGCTGCTAAGCGCCGATTCAATTTGATCATGATGATCAGCACGCTGCCGAATCCAAGCTTTCGTCGCGACCAATTCGCAACGACTCTCATCTCGACACTTCTTCTCTTCGAGCAACTTTGGCTTAAACTCGAAGTCACAAAGGTTATGGCCGTGAGTCTTCAATAAGCATTACTTCCAGGCTAGCGCGCAGTCTCTTACGTACTGTATCTCTTGGTCAGGATTCCTCCACCGGTGAAACCATTCGCAAGGCGCGAAAAGTGAAGTAAGTCATCATCTTATGGCCATTTCTCTAGATCTTACATTGGAGTTTGATGCATGGTCATGACCCAGACCCCAGCCTACGCTGATCAGCCTGGAGGAATTTCTTTCATCGGTCTTACGAGACCCATCCCAGACGCGGGTGGGTGTGGCAGCACTGCTACTTCGAAACAGCAATGTTGCAGACATTCCAGCTGTGGTTAAATCTCTTGGGCTGAGGTTCCCCGAAGAGACAGTCGTGGCCTGTATACAAGATCTCTTATCTGAAGACAATTCCCGCGTCGTTCACGGTCCAGCCCCCGATCAGCAGGAGCCAACCTACGTTTCCTCAGACTCAGACACAACATACGTTTCCTCAGACTCAGACACAACAGACGATGAGATCCAATTCCTAGGATCCTCCTCGGGGACTCGTCAAGCACCTGCAAAGTCGATATCTCATGATCAAGGTGCTTCTACGCAGTAAGTCCTTGCCGTTTTCTAGTTGATGGCTCATGATTCTACTTATCCTGACTTTGACTCCATCTCAGGAAAGCCAGTTCGAGGGTAAATCACAGGAAGTCTAAGGTGTGTACTATGTCTGCTTTACTGCACGCTAAGGTGTGCTCAGGATGCACAGGATGCCCAATCCGCAGAACACAGTGCCACTGGCTTCTTCAATTTGTTTGACCGCAAATCGGACGAATATGTCATGGCCAGGCAAATCTATCGCGTCTTATCCTATTCCCTCAAGAACGTTACAAAGGACCAACGCCTTGCAATTTGCCGTTCAGCTTTGCCTCTAAAATCGCTTCGCGATATCGAGGAACTCATTCATGAGCTTGAAGTGGAGTTTCATAGTTCAGCCGTCGGTGTGGTAGATGAGATATGGGATATTCTCGACTCCCGAGGCAGAGCTCTCCCGGTGTATTGACCTCCAAATGTTCGTGAACGATTTTACCTCCACGGTCATATCAGCTCATGATCAATGAATCTATATGCAGCGGTTGCACGAAGGCGGTGAATTGGCGATCATGAATTGGGGGTCAGAGTTTGGAAATGACTGTGGTATTAAATTGAAATATGTAGTTGAATCAATGTGTCATGACCGTTTTTCAACTGGTATACTGTTGTCTGGCTACGGGAGCCTACCTATAGCAAAGAATATGATTAGATGCCCGGGCCAGTATGCATCTGTTTATCGGCGCCTTCGTCGCTTAGTCAGCCACTTTGGGACTGGCAGTGAGAACCAGGCTCGACGCGGCCCTCCCAGCTTGCTCCCAGCGACAATGACTTGCATGTGGTACATGTACACCTGACCCCCTGACTGGCTTTGCAAAACCCAGCTGCTATAGTAACCGACAATGTATCTATCTCTCTGTCCACCGATTTCAGCCCAAGCTCATGATTATTAGGCATCGCCAACGCGGCTCCCCTTACGACCGTCCAGCCAACCCTAAGCTTGATGTTCTTTGCTATTGCCGATCACACTGCTCAACATTCGACCGCAAAACAGGACGATATGAGAGTACAGGACAAACAGTATCACGGAATACAAGGTCCAACCACGTCAGGGATGATCGTATCGCAGGGTACTTGAACCCCAGCGCCCACTCACCGCAAAATCCCGTCGGTTTGTCGACTGGCGACGGGCCATTGACTTCTGTTACTTTTGATCAGAGAGGGAGGAATATACTACTCGACCGACAGCGAGCTACGGGACCAAGCAGCGCACTAGCTCGAACCCAAGCGTCCGACTTCTCGACGCTTGTCACGCTTGAACTCCAGTGGCTTCTAGAGGCCCCTCTAGTCGGGCATGGAAAGGCGTTGGTCTTTCGACGTGATCCAAAGACGTCGGGTCCCTTTTCTAAAGATCATCTGGACAGATCTAGGCCTAACACTGGACTACACTCCCTGCAAACCAGCCCCATCGTTAATCGAGCCTTCCTGGATGCTGAAAATCGATGTAACCAGCTTCAAAATCACCTTAGAGGGGAAGGGAGACATTACGACTGGGAAAGAGAAGTAACCCTGCTTCTCACTCGACTCGACCGAGAAAAAGAGCTCCAATGGATATCTCAACGGGGATCTACGATTGAACATTCAATCATCGTCGTCACAGGTGCGTTGGATTGGGGCCTAGCGCCAATCCAGCAACACCTCGAGCGCCTGTTCGGCTCGTTCCGGCTTAGTCATGCTTAGTCAGCATCGAGGTCTTCCTGTTCTGGATGTCGTAGTCTAGACAATCTCATCTTGCTTCGCTACGGCGATCTCGTCTCGACTTCCGAGCATCCTCGACATCAGCGCAGACCATTCCATCTGGTGACAACAGCGCTTTCTTACTCCACGCTTCGCTTCTTGTTTGGTCGTCTAAGTCGAAAGTCGAAATCGTCGTTTGTCGTCGCCGTCGTCGTCGAAAAATTTTCAGCATAGCCACAACTGGCGCCTAGAAAGAAGATCTTGCCGCCGCGCGACCCGTCTACGGGCCATTTCATTCGTAGGGAAGAACCTCCCGAGTCTCCAGCAGCGGTTCCCACACCGCCTAGCACGCCGCCTCAGGTACCGAAGAGGTTCCTCGACGACGATCACTTCTCGACGCCGCCATCAACCCTTCGTGCGTTTGCACCCGGACCTCGAAGCGCTTCGCCTCAGGATACAACGATGGCGTCTCAGTTCACCGCCGAGCCTTTCACAGGCGAAGATCCCGACGTTAATCCCCAGGACTTTCTGCGCGCCTTCCGGCGCGCCGTCCTCGCCGACGCGTCGCGTGTCGCCCAGTTCCCCGATTTTCTTGCCGCCCAGTCGGAGGCCGATACCTGGTACACCGGGCTTGCGGAAGACGTCAAGACCTCATGGGAGAAGACGGAGACCGCGTTTAACACGCGCTGGCCGAAGAAGTTAGTGGTGGTGAAGTCGAGGGCGAAGTTTGAGGAGGAGCTGTTGGCTACGAAGATGAAGGAGAGTGAGATGGGTCAGACGGTGCTCGTGGGGAAGAGGGAGGTCGCGACTCACGTCGCGTGGGCAGATAAGGTAGAGCCGCTCGCTATCGGTGCCGATGTGTACGAGCTATCGATTTTGCTCAGCACCGTTGTGAAGCACCTCCCGCTGGCGCTTAGGGTAGCGACGGCTGGGGAACAGTCGTCGTGGAAGGAGTTCTTGGCGGCGGTTAGGAAGGTGGAGGCGGATACGTTGGTGGATGGTTCGGCGGTGGGAAGGAAGGTGGATGAGTTGGAGAAGAGGCTCATGGCGAAGATTGCTGGCTTGTCGGCTCC
The DNA here is from genome assembly GCA_013368325.1 of Ephemerocybe angulata. Lineage (NCBI taxonomy): Eukaryota > Fungi > Basidiomycota > Agaricomycetes > Agaricales > Psathyrellaceae > Ephemerocybe > Ephemerocybe angulata. The sequence continues at coordinate 11,903 of JAACJK010000120.1, forward strand.
TGCTTCGCCGACTGCGAGCGTTCGTCGCGCGTTCGCGGCGGCCGCCATTTCTACGCCTTCGCCGGTGTCGGTCGCCGCTACGCCCGCCAGTGTGAACCCGCTGTTCACGACTGGGGGTGGTCGGGGCAATCTCTTCAACGCTCAGCTCTCGACCCCGTCGCGCCGTGGCCCTAGGACTCCGACTGCTCCAGCTACGCCGGCGTCTCGCGCCGCTCTCCTGCAGCGCACCAAGGAGTTGCCGCACCACCCTGCTACCGAGGAGGGTCGGCGGCTCCATGGCCTCCAGCAATTGGCGTGGGTCGAGAAGCACGGTGTGAACGCGTGGGTGGACGAGACGACCCCGTACCCCCTTCGCCCCGGGACGATGCCAGTTAATTCTGGCGAGTGCTTTAGGTGCGGGATGATGGGCCACCAGGGCTCTGGGTGCCCCGTTCCGCCGAAGGACCAGCTGCATCTGACAGAGCAGAAGTGGCGGGTGGTGTGCGCGCGCGGTCTGCGCGAACCCACCGATGTTCGCTACGTCGCCATTTCGGACTATGGACACACGGCGCCGTACGCCGCGGATTCGGAAGAGGAAGGGGATCAGGGAAACGGGGAGGGATCGTCAACGTAGACGCTGCGGCGTTGTCGGTCCCGTTGGAGAAGGAGAGGCAGGTCGTGGCTGGGGGTGATCAAGCCGCAAAAGCGTTCGAGTACATACCTCATGTATTCGATACAACGCAACGAGACGTGTTCGACCTGTACGCAGTGGGGGAGTCGTCGAAGGATATGAGTGGGGAGCGTCCGTTCGTGCATGGTATCGGGCTTGAGGGTGTAGGTTGCACACCGGTGGTCACGGCGCTCTTTGACGAGGGCGCGCTAGCCTCGGTAATGTGTTCGCGGGTGTACGAGAGGGAGAAGGGCAAGGTGGGGAGGTTGCGGCCTTCCAAGCGGTGGTTTCGTATGGCGGACGGGTCGGTGGTTCAGGGTCGTGGGAGGTGGACAGGGTGGTTTAAGTTGGGTGGAGTGCGAGCATGGGGCTCGTTTGAGGTGTTCGACAGTGGCGGCGGGTGGGAGTTCTTGTTTGGGAAACCTCTCATGCGCGCCTTTAAGGTCGTTCATGATTTTGAGGTCGACGAGGTCGTGGTGCGAGATGCGTGCTCTACTGCGCACCTCACCAATCAGTGGGGGAAGCCGGTGAGCGTTGAGGCGGCGGTGGATGTTGTGGTGGTCGCTGGTGCGGCCGACGGCGCTGGGAGCAGCGTCGAGGCCGGCGGCGAGGCGGTGATGGCTGTGGGTGGGGCTAAGGGTGCGGATGGGGGCACTGACGCCCGAGGCGGGGATGGTGTGGCACCGGCGGCGGCTGCGAGTGGTAGAGAGGCTGCTGCAGCCGCTGTTGGGTGTGCGGATGAGGCGCCGAGGCGCAGGGCGTGGGTGGAGGAGGTGGTGGACGAGGAGGCCGACTACACGCCGGTGTGCGTGGTAGGGGATGGGCCGGGGATGGGTGACGGTGGTGAGGGCGATGTAGAGGTGATGGTGGACGGATTAAGTGGGGACGGTTTGTTCTCTCGTCGTACGGACCCGTTCGCGCAAGCGCGGGTCGACGAGATCCTGCGGAACGTGACTCTCGGTGATGACCTCTCGCTGCGTCAACGCGAGGAGGTGCAGTCCCTGATACGGGAGTTTGCGGACTGTTTCGCTCTTTCGGTCGGCGAGGTTCTCCCCGTTGAGGGGGCCGTTCACAAGCTCAACATCCCGGAGGGCACTACCTTTTCTCGGAAGGTTCACCAACGCCCTCTCTCGCCGCCGCAGCGCCAGTATCTCAACACGAAGATAGACGAGATGTTAGCAGCTGGGATCATCGAGCCATGCGAACCGTCGCAGGTGAAGTGTGTCTCGCCCACTACGATGGCTCAGAAGGCGCACGAGGGGGTCGGGCTTTCTCTGGAGGAGCTCCAGCATCGGGTTAACGACCAGTGCGTTGCTGCGGGCTTGCCGACTCATTTTCCCCTCCCACCTCGCCCAGTTCAGGACGAGGAGGTTGCGCCGGGTGTTGGTACGGCGGGTGCGCCGGGTGTTGGTACGGCGGGTGCGCCTCCGAAGTGGCGCATCTGTCAGAACTTCTCGCAGGTGAATCGAGTCACGGAGATCGCGCCTATGCCTCAGGGCGATATCAGGTCTAAACAGCTTCGCCTCAGTGGGAAGCGTTGGGTTTCGCTCTTCGACTTTGCGGCCGGGTTTTATGCTGTGGAGGTGGACATCGATTCTCGCCCGTACACGGCGTTCTACGTGGAGGGACGGGGTTACTTCTGGTATCCCCGTATGCCGTTCGGTTTGACGGGCGCTCCTTCGACGTTCGCTCAGATGACGGCAGAGGCGTTGCACGATTTGCTGGTGGCGGAGGTTATGGAGTTGTTTGTGGATGATGGAGGTACAGCGGCGGACGAGTTTGACGAGATGCAAGGGAAGCTGAGGCGGATATTGACTAAGGTGCGCGAGAAGGGACTGTCGTTGTCGGCGAGTAAGACCGAGCTCTACATGACGATGGCGGTCTTTGCTGGGGCTTCGGTGGGGAAGAATGGGGTTCAGCCTGATGCTCTGAAGCTCACGGCTATCGTTAACTGGCCTGTTCCTCACAACGCGATGAATCTCGCTGCGTTTTTGGGTCTCGCTGGTTGGTTCCGGGACTTGATCAAGGGTTATGCATTGGTGGAGAAGCCTCTGCGTGATCTATTGCACAAGGTGGATTTACCGGGGAAGTATACGAAGTCTACGTACCGAAGTAGGATGGAAGGATGGAAGTTGGAAGGGAGGTGGGGTCCGGAGCACGATGCGGCGTTCGTCCAGCTCAAGGCCATTCTGACGTCCGAGCCGGTGCTGCGCAACCCGGCGTTTGACGGGAGGCCGTTTATCGTAACGAGTGACGCCTGTCAGGATGGGTTTGGCGCAGTTCTCGCGCAGTGGTTCTCGACGGCCCTCCCGAGTGGAAAGACGGTTCGGAAGCTACACCCCATTGCGTTTGCGTCGAAGAGGACGTCGAAGTCCGAGGCGAAGTATAAACCGTTCCTCCTGGAGTTCGCGGCGCTCAAGTTCGCGTTGGATAAGTTCTCCGACACGATTTGGGGTTTCCCGGTTGAAATCGAGACGGATTGCCAGGCGCTGCGAGACGTGCTCACCAACGATAAGCTGAGCGCTACTCACGCTCGCTGGAGAGATGGCATTCTTAGCCAGCAAATCGTCGACGTGCGCCACGTACCTGGGAAGACGAATGTGGTGGCGGATGGGTTGAGTCGAATGGGTGAAGGTGTGGCGAAGGTTGAGGGTGACGGGAGCGAGTGGACAGTGGTGGAGGACTGGGAGGTGGTGGCCGGGCTCGCGCACGACATATTCTCGGTCACGGCGATGGCTGAGTCGGCGGTGATGCTGGCGCTGCTCCTGGAGCGCTTTAAGGACGAGGCTATGTTCTTGGAAGTTCTGGGTGCGATCGGGGAGTTGGATGTCGGGTCTTCGGAGCGTGCGCGAGCGCGTGCCGAACACCGCGCCGAGGGATACATGGTTGAGGGAGGGAAGTTGTGGCGGTTGGGTAATGGGAAGAGGATGCGTGGACGGTCTCGGGTTGAATGTGTGATGAGGGCAGAGGCGACGGAGTTGGCGCAGTTGGAGCACCTCGCTGGAGGGCATTGGGGTCGGGATGCGGTGAAGCGGCGGTTGATGGACACCATCTAGTGCCCTGGTCTCGACGCGTGCATTATCGAGGGCATTAAAGGGTGTGGGTACTGTAAGAACTTCGGTTTGACTCACCTCCACTCGAAGCTTCAGCCCATTACGCGCCGCCACCCACTCGAGCTTCTTGTTGGTGATTATCTCTCGATGCCGACAGGCTCTGGCGGTTATCATACCCTGGGCGTCTATCTTGACGTCTATTCGCAGCATATGTGGGCTTTCAAGTACAAGTCGGCGGGTACAGCGAAGACGACGGTGGACTCGCTGCGGGTTATCTTCCAGAATTTCGTCGCGCCGGAGTGCTTTATGTCGGATGGAGGGACTCATTTCGATAACCAGGCGGTTAGGGATTTCTGTGGTGAGTGGGGTACGGAGACGGAGGTGGTGGCCGCGTACTCGCCTTGGGTCAATGGGCTCGTGGAAGGCGGGAACAAGATCCTGCTTCATGTTTTGAAGCGGCTCTGTGCGCCGAACCTGGGCGAGGATGACTACGAGGAGGTGGACGAGACGAAGCTCTTACGCGATTGGCCGAAGCATCTCGACGAGGTGCTTCAAATCATCAATAGGCGTGTGCTCCCGGCTTTCGACTTCTCGCCGAAGGAACTCTTGCTGGGTTTGGTCGTGAATACCCCGCGTACGCCGGCGACGGAGCGCGTTCAGGAGGTGGGAGTTGATGATGTGGCGTGCCAGATGGCGTACGTCGCACAGCAGCGGCTGGACGGTTATGCGGCGGCGGTTCAACATGCGGTGTCGCGCAAGTCCGTCTTCGACCGGCGGCTGGCTGCAAGGGGCGGTGAGGTTGTGTTTCGGCCCGGGCAGCTGGTACAGGTCCATCGGAACGACCTCCTGTACACGTTCAAGACCGAGAAGAAGCTCCTTCCGCGTTGGTCGATCCCGAGGAGAGTCGTTTCACGCATCCTGAACTCGTACACGCTCGCAACTCTGGGTGGGGAATTGATGCCGGGGAAGTTCAGTGCGCGGCGGTTGCGCGAGTTTGTCCCCAAGGTGGGTACTCAGTTGGAGAGGGATCAGCTTCGTGTGCAGGCTGAGGTGGATGCGGCGGAGGCGTTGCGGAGAAAGGAGGAGGCCGTGCGCGTGGACGGACTGAGGGCTGGCGGTCGTGCGGCGGCGGCGGCGGTTTCAGACGGGGACGGAGATGAGAGTGAAGACGAGTTCTTTGACTGCGAGACGGGGGCAGACTAGTTCGGCAGATGTTTGGGGATGTTGGGGCGGTTTCTGGCGGCCACTTGGCCATTTTCTGAGGTCCGTTCTTCGTAGCGTACCTTTTTGGTTCTCTGTTCACACTCTTTTCTTTTGCTTCACACTTTTGTTCTGACTTTCTCTGGGTCTTGTCTACGTGGCTACGACTTTCTTTTGTCGCGTCGGGACGACGCTTTTTTTGTGGGGGGCACATGGATTGGGGCCTAGCGCCAATCCAGCGACACCTCGAGCACCTGTTCGGCTCGTTCCGGCTTAGTCATGCTTAGTCAGCATCGAGGTCTTCCTGTTCTGGATGTCGTAGTCTAGACAATCTCATCTTGCTTCGCTACGGCGATCTCGTCTCGACTTCCGAGCATCCTCGACATCAGCGCAGACCATTCCAGCGTCCATGGCTTTCCAGACCTAGTAGTACACTCTTACTGAGCACAGCACCTCAGAACATCATTTCACCCGCCTAGAGTCCTTTCCTCCCGCGATTATTGCGGTCGGACTTTCCCTTGCTGTTCTGCAATTCCACTACCACTCGCCACGTAGGGCGATGGCAGTTCAACTAAGGGCACTGCAGGATATATGTCGCCTTTCTGGTACCCCTCCCACGATCCTAGCGCAGATCCCAAAGAATCCCACAACCTTCCTCGATCATCTTCGTATCGAACCCCTTCTCCGCGTCTACATATCCTGTCCGAATTGTAAAAGCATATACCTCCAGCAACCAAACGATAACGACAACTCTCCACCAATCTATTGCACCTTTCGGCCCACTTCAGATGTACAGCTGTGTGGCGAGCGACTGTGGAAGGAGGTTGGAATTTCTCGACAACCCTCTTCACCGTCTCCCAGGGTGAAATTCTACTTCCAGGACCTCAAAGCGTGGCTGGGCTTCATGCTTTCGCGTAAAGGGATTGAGGACTCCCTCGTCATGGATCCTGACGCACTGTGCTCCAATCCACTGGACAACGCTTTCAACTACCCTTTATATCGCGACCTCAAAGATCACCAAGGTCAAGCCTTTCTCCCAGGTCCGCCTGGCGAACTTCGCCTCATCTTCAGTTTTTCTCAAGACAGCTTTAACCCCTTGCAGATGAAGACGGCGAAGCAGAACGTCTCGTCAACAGGCCTTTGGTTGGTGTTGATGAACTTGCCTTTGCATCTGCGACACCTACGGCAAAACATGTATCTGGTGGGGGTCATCCCGGGCCCAGGGAAGCCTTCGAAAGAGAAGATCAACCCGTACGTTCAGCTCATCGTCGACGATTTCTCGGACGCTTGGAATCCTGGCATTTTCGTCTCCCGCACCCACAATTGTCCTCAGGGAAGGAAGTGTAAGAGCATGGTTGTGCCTCTGGTGTGCGACATGTTGGCTGCTCGCCAAACCATTGGGCATCCCTCCTCTCCCAAGGCGCACGACTTCTGCACCGCCTGCGACCTGGACCAAGATGATATCGACTGCATCGACCCTACGAAATGGCCAGCCATGGATCTTGAGCACATTTGCCACTATGCCACGCTATGGAGGGACTCAGACAACAACAAGGAAAGAGAATCCATCTTCGAGCGTTGCGGTTGGAAATGGTCCCCCTTATTTGAGCTCCCGTATTGGAATCCCATCAAGTTCACGATGGTCGACCCAATGCATGCATTTGACCTCAACCTCTTCAGCAATCACGTTCGCGAGCTGTTCCAGATCGATCTCTCAAGCTTGGGAGGTGACCGAAGCAATACAAAGGCCCTGCAGCCCCGTTCCAAGCGTGCTCCTGCAAAAGAGGCGAAAACCGTTAAGCGAGCAGTCGCCCTCATTCACGAGAATGGACCTGATCTCCTGGAGAGTCTCCTCTCATTCTCAAGGAAGATTCTATACACCGTCTGCGAAGATTTCCATATACGCGAGCGAGACGACATCCTTGGAACCCGGTGGATTTTAGCAAACATGATTTGGGATTGGGTACGTTCACAGTGATATGTTGAAACATGTAGGCGAAACTGAATACTTACCACCCTCGCTACCAGCGCCAACACAATGTTCCGTTGGAGCCTCCTCCTGATGTTGAAGCCCGCTCTTCCGTTGCGTCCGACTCGGAGGTATCTGACTCTGATGTCGAGGATGTTGGATCGAGTTCCCTGCCTGCCAAACTGATTCGAGCTGCAAGAGTTATGCTCGACCCGAATAGCAGCGAGCCCGCTATGGAGAATGCTTACAAGGATGTTACAAAGAAGGCTCTGCTTCAACTATGTCGACGCATCTCTCTCGATGATCAAACCTTCGCAACTAAATCCAAACACAAAGCGTTCCAGGCGATTGTTAAAGCGGCAAGTCTTCGTGTCAACTAAATAGTATAACTGTTAACGTCTCTGCATTTCAGGTCAGAGACGACATTCACATCAGCGCTCAAGCAAGTCTCCGGGACCTTCTCGATGAAACCGAATCAGGCGAGGCGGTGGTGGCCAATTGCTCGGATGTCACCCAGTCTAGCATTGAGGAGGAAGCAGAGGGAGAGGAGGACGTTGAGGATGATAGGGTGGATCCAAAAATCATCTTGCTTGGGAAGCACCTCCTCGATAGGAATGCAGATGAATCCAGTCAGAGGAAGGTATACGATTCCACAACTAAGAAGCATATGATTGCAATTTGCGGGGCTGTCTCCATTGATACCAAGGAGATCTCGACAGCGCAGAAGCGAGATGTCTTCCAGTTTCTTCGTAACATGGTACGCATTTCCAGTTGCTAATAGCCCCATAGTAATCCTGACCTGGAGTCAAATTGAACAAGGTCAATGGTGACGCTGAAATATACCAACGGTTGGGACAGTTTCTGGAAGACACAGAGCGAGAAGCAAACACGCCTCGAGGCGCAGTGCTAGGGAAGGATATTCAAGGAGCAATATGGGCAGATATGAAGCGAACGATATTGCCCAGCTGGGTCACTCCTGCACCTCCCAACTGGGGTACGGCGTCGCGAGGAAAGCTATCCGCCGATAATTGGAGGGTCATTTGCACAATACACCTGCCGATAACCCTCATCTGGCTCTGGAGAAATGAGCAAGACAGGAAACGAAAGCTACTGGACCATTTCATGGACCTTGTTTGTGCTACGCGACTTGCAAATACACGGTCGCTGAAACCTGGGCAAATCGATGCCTTCGAGACGCACATCTTCCGATATGTTGCAAACATCGTACCCCTGTATCCATCGGAACGCCTGAAGCCGGTTCACCATACTGTACTCCACCTTCCCCCCCAGTTGCGATATGCCGGGCCTGTTCCTTCATACAGTTCCGCCCACTATGAACGGTATATCGGATCTTTTCACAGAATGAATACAAACCAGACCATCGGTCAGTTGAAGTCTTTCTATGACGATCCCAGTATCTCATCTCATGTTTGGACGAACAGGTGAAATTGAGGGGACGTTCATGAAATCTTCGATCCGGAGCGCCAATCTGTACGCTCGGCTGGCAGACGACCAGCGCGTTCGGGAGCTCGTCCCAGAAATGGTTGCGAAGATAGAAACTTTTGCGGCAGAAGAATGCAGCACAGACAAGCTCCTCAGCTACATTGACCCGGAAAATCCAATCACAACCTCACGTACGGGTGTCTGTGGTTTGAATGAGGACCACTGGAGTCTGTTCTGCCGCGACGCCTCTGACGGAATGCCTCGGATGCCACAACGTCGCTACTTGCGCGCATTCACGTCTATTCACTTCCGCGGGGTCCAATACTCCACCTCCACCTCCCATATACCTCGCAATAGCAACATCATCTTTCAAGATCCCAGCGCACCGTCCAAAGCTATCGCTGCTGCCATTATAGCACTCGTTGAGTACGACGACGGCGCCGCAACAGATCATGATCAGCATTACATGCTTGTCGACCCACTTGTTCCCATCTCTTCGCAGACGGATCCATATAGGCGGTACGGAGCTGCAGCTGGCTTTCTGTGCCGGCGCTCACTTGAAACATGTCACCGTTTTGTTCCTCTGGCTTCTCTCGTCTCACACATTGCTCTGACACCAATGGATAACACCGATATGTGCCATGTTCTTCCGATAGATCGAGTGAGTATATCGTCTACAATTGTCTCCACGGCGTACTAACCTGAATGGACATTCATCAGCTCACAATAATGGAAAACGTTGAAGGCTTCAATCCAACCTGGGAGAGTGTCCTTGATCATGACGAGTAGAGCGTCATATATAGCTATGACATGCCCGCCCACCTTTCATGGGTATTCTTGGAGGAGGGTATAGTCTAGAGGATGTATGCATTTTACTTTATTCTACTTTCTAGTGGCCTACAGATATACATTTCCCCTTTGTGAGGTAAACTATGCTAGGCATAAGGACAAACACAGTGTCGGACATGAGATCATGGGAGTAATCACATCAGCGGTCTTCCAACTTGAATTTCGGATGATCATGATGATAACCTTTCTTTCAGTTCGCGACTTGTCGACAGCAAGCGCTAGATCGTGTATCCTGCAGTGGTACACTACAACTTTGGTGGCTTCCTGTACCTTTCCAGTGCGGCAGATATCTTCCTGTCTCGTTCTGATTGCTTATGACTTCGTTCGCCTTCAGCTTCCGACCTACGTGCTAGCCATGGTCGTTGAGACATTCCCCCCATCCCGCCATGCTTCCAAAGTGCAGTTCGAAGCCTGCCCTGAAATAGACGTAGGTTCCTAGATTCCTTTCCTATTGCCTTGCTCTCAGCTCCAGAATGCTCACTTGTCGAATCAGGTTCTCAACGAAGACTTCAGGGAATTAACGGTCTCCGGCAGTGGTCAGCGGGCACAAAATAACTGGTAGCTGATCTCTGTCCTTTGTGCGATTGAATCCAAACTTACATGCACCGCCTGCTCCTCATCTTCTTAGCCCACTAGATACCTCAATCAGCCTTGAGGCCTTTCTTTCTTCGGTCCTCCAGGACGCATCGCGAAAGTCTGTAATAATCGCTGTCAAGTTGATTGAAAACAGCCTGGGCGAAGACTTGAACGCAACGATTAACGCATTGGACTTGAAGTTTCCGGCACGCGCTGTCCTCCGGTGCGTTGAGAACATCCTTCAAGCTGCAAGGCCCGGGAAAGGCGGCGATCACTTGGCGTTTGAGGTCGGTTCTGATCATGAGGATATGTTGGAGTGAGTGACTGAGCCTCACATCAGTAATAAGTATCTGACTTTATTTAACACAAATACCCATTTTATAAGAAGTTCTTCGGTATCCAACGACCACGGAGGAGCGAAGTTGAAGGAAAGGAGTGTGAGCCATCTGACTGATTGCTCGTCCATTGTGTCTGGACTGATGGGAACCTTCGCTGCAGGAAGCCACCCTTATTGATCATGACCTTCCCGAAGAAAGCCAGAAGACATTCCTTGAGTCCATCGTTGACCGTCGCAAGAGAAGGAAGGCAGAGGAGATCCTCAAGATTCTTGCGATGTGGCGTCCCTCCATTCACCTGGGCAATAGTAGTATGGTTTCTCTCTGTCGCAGCATTCTGTCTGCTGAGGAACCAGCACAACTGCGGTCCCTGTTCTCTGGTATGGTCGAGGCAATGATGAACCCAACGGATCCGCCATTTGGCCTCATGGAGATGCTTTCAGCCGTACTGGACCTCCCTTATTCACATCCTGGATGCTCTTTGGTGTCAGGAAGAGTGCTTCAGAACCTCGATTAACTCTCTACAAATTGATCAACCAAGTTTTGACAAGTTGATAGTTCACCAATTCTATACCACATTGCGAAGGTCTACATATAGACGGAAGAATAAGTTTACATGCAGGCCATGACAATCCAATGTTTATGTAGAGCTGAAAGGGAATAAATCGAAATAAAACGATCCACCCAGCATATCCAAATGTCCGTTCTGAATTTGAGCGTGGGCTAGAAAGCAGGCTTGAGATCCGGACCAAGGGAAGACGAGTTCAAATAGACAAAGCCCGCTCCGACCACGAGATAGTAGCGCGCGTCTCACCGATGTTTGCTTGATCATCGGGACGAATGACGGGAACTGATACTGGTCAGGCCACACCACTTGGATGGAGGAGGGGGGAGATTTGAGGAGGTCAACTTTTATAACGCATCCCTGCTGGTAGCCTATCAAATGCGATAGCCATGAGCTGGTACACCTCTTCTGCAGATCATTCAGCAGCTGAGTGCCTCCTTGTTGCATAACATAGTGGAAAATAAAAGCAAGGACATTGATCTTTGGGGAGGTGGAGTGCCAGACAGATAACGTCTGATTATCGCGGTAGCTCTTGAAGATAGCGCATTCATTTCGATGCAAGTCTTCCCAGTCTTCCCGTTGGCATTTTATGGAGCAGTATAAAGCCGTGCGGCAGTTTGCGCAGCTCATGCTTTTGATGTGCACTCGATTCTCGCCTGCGTGCTGTGGAAGTACTAAGTAAAGTGCCCATAGGCTGCAGGCATGTCAAAGATACTCACCATGAGGTTATCGCAACCCCCAACCCGGATAGTATGCCGCATTGGTCGCATCCTTCCTTCGACTCTTGTCACCTTCATCATTGCCTGCAAGCTATCCCATACGCCCTTGTTCTCCCGCCTTCCTTGGAATGCCCTCAAGAGGTTCCGATCGACTTTGTGCACCACCGACCGAACAATGGACCTTGCACAGCGATTATGGACACTGTAAACGCCCACCGAGAGTAGGTTGCAGTGGGTGGGTTCCAGGAGAGCGATGGTAGGGAGGTTCACTGCAAGCTTGAGCAAGAGGGTTATTAATCCTTCATCAACCATCTCCACCATGTTTCCGACAAGATCCCCTGCACGACCCTCCTTAGTTTGAAGCGCCACACAGCAGACATCCGTCAGAATGACGTCGATCCACACCCATGCCCGAAAATCTAGGCTTGGCTTGGTTGCGAGGGCGTTTAAAAGCTTTGTGAGAAAGGCAAGCGTGCTACGCTGAAAGAAAATTGCCGACTTCCATGGCGACTGAACGGATATGATAAGATTAAAAAGGAAGTCCGTGGCTTGGGAAAGATGAAAAAGAGCATGGGGAGGGGAGATAGCATCGGAAGACAGGAAGGAATCCAACGCAACAAGGCAAGCGCGAAGGCCTCGAGCTACACTCTCAGTATCCTCCACAGACATGCCCTCAATGGTGCTGCCGAGAGTTGTGCGCGCAGTGGGACATCGCGAGAGTGACGATGAGAGGTTGAGACATGACCAAAGATGTTCGTCTCCAAGCCGAATCGTCTGGTCGCCCGCCGGCTTCCACAAGCGTACCAAAAGGTAAAAGAAAGACGGCAAACGTCGAAGAGCAGTGGCTATCGTATCGTGAAAGTGCCACACACAGTCAAGTGTCGGGGCAACCAGTCCAAACGCCTGGGTAGGAAGTAAAGTTGTGGCCAATGACACCAGAAGGCTGGCATCGTCAGCGATGACGGATGCGTAAACGGTCTTCTGGTTATCACTGAGATTTACAGCTCGTGAAAGAGTGAGGAGGTCGGCCATGCACTCCAAAAGGAGCTTCTCCCTCCCTCGCTGTGCGGGAAAGGCACCTGGGGGTGCTGAGCTAGCGCCATTATTGCCAGTTTCTTCGTAATAAAGCTCCTCGAGCCGGCGGAAACCAATCTTGATCGCGGCTGCAGACTTAGCGCCACTCATCGCCAATAAGAGTATAGGTATGATAGCAGGGTACAGAAGAATAGGCAGAAAAGGCGCAATGTGCGCCAAGGAAACGTTCTGGTATAGGTGCAAGTAGTCCTGGGTTCCAACATTCGATACTTACCCCAACAAGCATGTCATAATTATAACATAACAGGCGCAAAGAAGCGCAAAGATGCCAAAGCAATTACCCGCTTGGCCCTGGAAGCTTGAAGGCTGAAGCCATAAGTGCATCTCTACCGGTACCCAAGCGACCTTAACGACTTTGGATTCTCCTCTCTGCCAGGCTGCCGCGTTCGGCGCCAGAATTTGTGCCAATCTATTAACACCGCAACTTGCATCTTCAAGGTTTCAACCAACGAGAAGAGCATCCTGCTTTAGGCTCTTGATCATGAGGAGTCAGGGCGAATTAGACCTCTGCCAACTGCGGCGCACACTTTCTTCTCTAAGTTCAACCTCTGGTAAGTTTTTCTCGGTGTCTCTTCCAAGTTCCTGACCTCTTACAGTAGTTCACTAGGTCAATCTTTTTGCCTTGGGCTCTCTCTCTGCGCTGTATCTCCTCTTCACGAGCCAGCCGTGCAACGCGCACACTGCTCCTTGCCTCCCGGCCTCTGGTGAGCACACATCTATTCCTGGTACCACACTCCGAGTTGAAGGCTTTGAAAGGTTGCCAGGTATATGAAGAATCGTATTCGAAGGTCCTGTGTACATCGCAAAGAAGAATAATATCACAGGGCATGCCTGTCAAGCCGACGAACTCGTCCTCCTCCCCCAGCACCTCTCGACACAACGCCCAGTCAAATTCACTTGCGAAAGCTCTGGCTCCGACGAAAGGGTGAAGAGGCAAATTCGGAATCCTCAAGAAGCAAGAAAAGAAGGAGCGAACCGCCCAAGTCAAGCTCATTAAAGCCAACGAGGCCGATCTTATCCCCCAGAGCCTCCCAATCACAACGCCCAGTCAAATTCACTATGATCATGAAAGCCCTAGTGCCAATGAAAGAATGAAATGGCACATTCTCGTCCTCAGGAAATTAAGGAAAGAACGCCCCAACCGCCCAGCTCAAGCTCAAGCTCAAGTCACGGTTCAACCTCGCGACTCTGACAGCGCCTCCCAGCACAACACCCGTCGGTCAAGAATTCAGGAAATACGAGAGCGTAACAAGGCGTGCAAAAGGGTCTGCGGGCCTGTTGGAACTTTGTGGGGAAGTGGTTCTGGCCCATGAGAGGGGCGACTCGTAGAACTCTCCCTTTCAAGTTCCGAGGCAGGGTGGCACCTAGGTCGTTGGCTAGGAGCTCAGGCGCAGCGACGGTTCTCCCTTCATTACCATAGGCTCGGGCAATTGATCGTCTTCAAACCCGTTTCTGAGGAGGAACATAGTCGTTGGCTCCCCTAGATCGCCGGCTTCCCCCTATCGTGCCTCTCGACTCCTTCACTTGTGTTGTCTGCAGAGGCGAGCCGATGCCCGCCTGAGTAGGGTCATGCCAGTAGCTCGAGACTTCGCTCTGCGTGATTCGTTCTTGCAATTAACGCAGTGACGGTCTCTTCTACCCGAGCTGGGGTAGGCATGGCTTGCGCTTGAAGCCTCTGCTCGAGTGGCGAATATTGGAACCCTTCGTCGACATCAGCGTCTTGCTCCTGGGATGCTACAGTCAGGAAAAGCCGGGAGGGATGAACGCCTCAGAAGATGATCCTGCGTGTGGGTATGTCAGTCCTGGGTTCGTAGAAGCAGGGTGGTCGGGTGGTACTCCTGCCCTTTATGGTGGATCCCCTAGGCCCTCACGCCCTGGTACCTGTGATATACGAGGTACCATGGTGTGCGAGGATGCTTTCTGTAGTCAAGACCTGGCGATGAGCATGGGTGGCTTCGGTGCAAGAGGATTAGCGCCCGGCGCCTGTTGGCGCCCTCCTTGCGTTTGACGCGCAGGGTTGCATAGGAGTGAACCATGGTTGGGATCTGCTATATAGCTCGGTATGCTGGCGGTTATCGATGAGGGAAGAGTGTGGAGGAATGGCCTCAGGTTGGAACCGTTGGCGAAGGTTACGTCCTGACCCTAAGGGTTGTGGTTGCGCAGGGGAGCACTCGGCTAGAGGCTTTGGTGGGCCCAGACGAGAGTGGTAGAGTTCTCCAGGATTGGGGCTTGGTCCAGAGGGGGTAGGGCATTTTGGTAAGGGAGGGAACAGTTCTCCAGGGTTAGGCAGTCTGGCCGAGAGAGGGGGGAGGGCTCTCAAGGATAGGCCGTTTGATGGAGGAGGGTGTATGGTTTAGTTGAGATAGGGGGGATATGGCGACCAGCGAGCTTGTGGTGTCGATGGGTGCCTACGTAGAGTGGATGGAGGGCGTGGGGACAGGATAGGGCCCTCAAAGCGCTAGGGGTGGGTGGAGGAGAACCAGAAATACCGAAGATCCTGGGTGCTGTGGCTGTCGTGCGCCGGGGCGACGAGGGAGAGATGGAACGTCCAGCTGGGTTGAGGGTTGGTTGGTGCAACGAGAGGGCCTGAGCATAGCCTGGTCGATGGCTGGGGGGGTAGGGATGGGGATGGGGTATAGGCACGGCGAAGAAGTAGGGGCGTCCTGTGTCGTGAACCGCCGGCTTGGGTGTGGCGGACGAGGAAGGATATTGGCGACCGTAGCGACGAGTAGACGTGGGCACAGATTGGTGCCATAGGAACGGCCCTGACGAAGACGAGGCACCAGCGGGTTGACTCTTTGTTGTAGGTGAAAGAGGGAAGGTCGACATCTGACTCGGATGAGGGCGACTCAGGAATGAGGAGGCAAGGCTATGCTTGAACGATGACGAGGACCCGACAGCGACGACGAGGGCGACGACGGCTGGGCAGCATAGGGGGACGGCTGAAGACCTTCGACGTCCAAGAGGGTGTCGAAGGATGGTCAGCACAGGCTTGTGGTGGAAAGCGCAAGGACGCACCAGACATTCGGTACCGCTACCTTCCCCGTTATCTGCTGTCCACCACAGTTTTCTTGACCTCCTCCTGCCTTCTGTCGATGCATCCATCCCCTACGACGATCGTTGAACCCTCGGTTCACGGAGAAGGACTTCTACCTGCAAAAGACCGACATCAGCACATGATATCTTCCATTTGTTCCCCAATGGACCAACCGCGCGATCTATGCCTACGGTTCGTCTCTTTCGTCTTTCTCCTGAGGTCTTCCGCCTGACGATGGTCCTTAGACCCATCCTTAGACCTCACAGGTCTCGAAAACTGCCGACCCACATCAGTGGGTGATCGGCGGGGACTCACCTCGTGCTCCCATCCTCCAAACAACCTTGAGGACCATCTATTCCTGAGCTAACCGCCGCTCGATTGTGGCCCAAGAATGCTTTCATTCCACGGATCGAGCCGCCCAGACATCCAACCTTTGGCCCCATTTTTTCATGATCAGCCGTCACATTGGCCATCCACCGGGGAATAGAAGCCAACATTGGGCTTGTTTGGGCACGACTCTTTGGCTCTTTTGGTTCGTGGACGCCCGGTGACTTAGAATTCGTCCGTTTGCGAGCCGCTGGGCATTTAAGAGCCCCGCTTTTTCGTTCCCCGCGCTTCTTGCTTTCTTTCCCTCTCCCACCACCAACCACACCTCCCCCTTTTTCTGCAAGAGCTCAGAAGAGAGCTTCGTCCATTTTAGTGTGGACGGCTCGTCAACTGCCTCTTTTCCCCCTCCGCCTCTCCTTCCGGCCTCTTCTCTTTTTTCTTTCCTCGCTCGCTCGCTACCCTAGTAGTTCAACATACAAATCAACTCCAATTCGCTAATTTTCTGTGTCCATGATGCCTCCCCGTCCCAAGTCCCTGCCTTCGTTCTCATTTGTGCTCAATTCGCCGGCTGAAGCACTCGGTGAAGATCACCACCGGACTATCATGTCGCTCATCGACAATTCGCCAGCCGTGACACGTCAAGTCCGCGTCGACTTCTCGCAGCCTTCTCGACCACCACTTCAGACGAGTCGTACACGAGTCGACGATGACCACCCATTCATGGTGAGTCCTTCGGTTCCCTCGCGCCTTGCCGCTGCTGACGTGGTGTCTTGCTTAGAGGACGGTCGACACTCGTTTTGCTGGCCACCTGTCGTACGACGTTGTCTACTCGGTGAGTTCGCCGTCAGCCTTTCGCATAGATGTTTCGCTGACCACGAAAACGAACCTTAGAAGCACAAGAAAGAGCAGGATATCGCCGAAAACGAAGATGAAGACGAGAGCAACGACACCGCGACGGATTTTGAACCATACCCCGGACTTGAGCTCGAGCGAATGGCGACGAGGGTTTCATACTTCCCGTCGAGTCGTCCTCGCTCCGGCGCTTTGAGGCGGTATCTTGTCGTCAAGGTACGTCGGCGAAAGTTTGGACGTTTCCTTCCGGTCGCTGACGTCGTGTTCTTGCAGATCCTCCGAGCACTCTGGCACAGGATTCGGCGCGTCGGCAACATCGTCTTCTGCAGGAAGGTCGACGAACATCAGTAATTCACCCCAACTCAACACCTGGCGCCAAAATTCGAACGAAACACAACAAGGCGCACACACCCTAGAAGGCTGGACATTATAGCCCACGGCCCAAGTGGCCACAACCATCCTCCCCCATTGACGCGCGACCACGAACATCCTCGACAACTGTATATTGGTTTCATGCGAGGAGGTCGCCGTTCAACCCACTCTCCACATTTCCACGGCTTTCCTCTTTTGCGGCTCTTCTCAGTAATTTCTTGCACAGACGCCGGCTGGCGTACCCATGGATCGACACAGACGATGACGGCGGGTCTGAAAAAAGCGTTCAAGACGGGTTTCGAACACGGCCAGGCACGGAGTGTAGGTCCATACAGACGCTCGCGGCTCTGAACTGGGCACTGACGAATTACCTTTTCCAGGTCGTCGATCGACGGACACTCGGCCGGTCTCTTTCTCGCCACCCGTCTTCATGTTCGCGGTTCTGGATAGGATGGATATCTCTTGATGTATATAGACGGTTCGGGTTGTTGGAAGTTGAAGCACTCGGAGTTTGGACCACGTCCGTCGTTGGCTGGATGTTGACGTGCAGGACGACTGAGATCTCTGTAAACGCGCTCACAAATGTAGATCATCGTTGCAGTTGTTAAATTATTTGTAAATGTACTGTATTTTCTTTGGCCTTCGTTTTGTCGGCTTGAGGTCACGCTGCTTACAGTCTCGAGGCAGAGACTCTTGTTGATCATGAACATTGAGGGATCTTGTTCACACTAGGTTGTGTGATGTGGTTGCTCTGGTTCTGCTGCTAGTAATGGAGATGGGAATATGGTGAGCGTCAGTATTCTTTGTCTGGGTTTATTATAGATGCCTGTTCGCCGCATGTTCTAGAAATTGGACCCGAGCCTTTTACAAATAGGATGCATGCCGCATGTTCTAGTATAAAATCAGAGCTTTTCAGAAATAAGGCGCCGGCCTCATGTTATAGATATACGCGAGGGATCAATTCTTTAAAAGCACTGGGCCCACATTCTGAGTGTGGGGCCTTGTTTTATTGAAAGATTGCGCCCGCCTCACACTTTGAAGAAGGGGACAGAGGCTGTTAAAAACTTGGGAACACTTCATTTCCAAAGCGTGATCTGATTGACGCTGGTAAGATTATTTGGCGGCTATTATAAGCCTTCCCCAAAAAGGTCTCCTGCCTTTACGCTGGTTGTCTCTTAAATATACACTCATAATGCTCTCTCGACTTTGTTGGGCAATAACAGGGGCCTATCTGAAGAAATCATCAGATGTGATCGGAGGTTCAAAACACATTTTATTGAGAATAGGAACATGAAAGGTCCTTAGAAAGCCTCGCACGCCTTTGGTCTCGCCGCCATAGTGCTTGTAATTATTGAGCTCCAACACCGCAACTGAATGTCAGTCGCTTTTAGGGCTCGCTGATGGTGTCAGTAGCGGATACTGATACTGGATTGTAAAAACCCCGAAATATTATATAATCGGTCACGCTTTGGGTCAAGTGACCGCTCGGATAGCATCGTGGGGCAGCGCGCCTCGCAATCCTTCATCTTCGAGCTCTCTTTCACCCTCCAAAGGTGTATAAAGATGTAGAGTATGTAATTAGCTTTGTATATATGATATTATCTAGACCAAAGAGCACTTCTCCAAGCCTGGACAAATGGTGTGGTCAATTTGGTGGTGATTTTTCGGTGATTTGTGCGCGGCGCGTGCGCCGCACGGTCCAATGGGTTCCTAACACACTGCAGATCCATTTTTTCCATGCTCATTGGTGAGAATGCTCACTAAATACAGTTTAACTGACCATTCTCCCTTCAGTACATACCTTTACCCTACGCCTAAGTCACTCCGAGTCCCGACCTGCTTTGGACCTGTTTATTGATCCCGTAAGTCCGGACAGCTTGTTTCCATCACTGTCGGGGCCCTCCGCCGAGTATCCTGCATTCAAGCGAGTATCCTGTGTCTGCTTATGGGTTTTCTGAAGGGTTTATGGGTAGCGGCGCGAGTATCCCAACACCCGTTACGGGAAACCCTTGAATAATTGTCAGCATCACATCATTGTTGGCCAAACGGGCGCCTGCAGACTCATACAGTCGCACCGTCAAGATATCATCGACTTCCAGGTCATTGGGCTACCTGGTAAGCCTCTTTCTTCTTCCCCTCTTTTCCTCTCCCTTTCCCTTTATGGCAACTGGGTTATTTATTTATTTAATTGATTTCCAGCTACATACACCATCAGCGAGCCGCTTTTAGTTGCCCTGCTCATTTGCATACACGCACTCTTGGGATCAAAGCGAAAATACTTAGTCCTTCTTGGTATAGCTTATGCTGTAAGTCTCGCTGAGCTATTATGACAGGATTTAATGGACATCACTCACATGCTGTAGGTGCCGACGGCCTGTATACTTAGGTCCCAGAGCATATGGATCAAAGAATTCTCACGAGGTAGAATAGTTGAACAATATCGCATCTCGTAACAATTTGGCTAACTTTATCAATCCGCGAGGCCCATAGATCTACTCGATGTGGAACTGGGCTACTCTTGCACCTGGGCTGGGACTCTTGACGCTCAAGTGATTCAGGCGGATAGAGTCATCAAATATGTTTCTGTCGCGAAAGCGTCCTGTACGTGGTATCCAGTTTTCTTCTGTATCATGTCCTCGTTCGCCTAAATGAGTCTATTTGTGGGGTTCTATACTCTACTTATACCGCTAGGCACGGCTGTTCTGGCACTAGCGGTCTACTACAAGCGCTATCGAGGGCGGACAGGGAAATTAATAAAGATCGTCAATAGAGATGGTGGAGTCCAGCTTTTCCTGTTGGCTGGTATGTCGCGGAATACCGTGAAATTAACTTTTACTGTTGGAGCTGATCAGCTAAATTTCAGGGATTTATTTCATCTTAACAATGATCGAAACATCTCGACCAGTGAGTCCTTTTGTAGCATGCCGACCGTATTCACATACTCAAGTCCAACAGGGGCTGTCATACATTACCAAAGTGTACGTCAATGATCCATCCTAAACTGCAATGATTGCAAACTCCACCTAATCATGCGCAGATGCATAAAAAAGTGCGTCGTCAGACTCTTCCCCGTTCTGCGTCCATACCTGAATCAAGCGAGATGGCACAGATATAGGACAATACTCTCCCCAATCCTTACGTGCCGCCTCCTACTGAACATCCAAAAGGTAGCTGATCCTGCTGCACGTTCCGTCGTCTCAGCCATGCTGTTCGCACCACTGCCCCAAAGTGAGGACTTCGACCGGTTTGACCATCATCTCCCTACTATCAATGCGAGGCCAGTTACGGAGCGGGATCATAGAACATGTCAGGGGTAAGGGGTGCTTGATGCGAGGGAGGACAGGGAGGATATCCTCTAAAGCATTTGAGGAGTGCTGGGGCCGCTTAATTTCGTCCACCCCCCTGGAACGAGCTGTTATGTATGTGCCTGTGTTGTACTATCAATTATATCTCCCCTTCGCTAGATATTTATACCACATAGAGTCGAACGTGTCAGAAAGACACAGACACACCCGCAGGGCCGCATCGTCTCTGTGCCTAGCTCGACGGCCCCGCGCAGGATGTTGCTGTCAAATTCTACGAACATATCTTCACTCAAATGAAACGCACCGGGGGTGTCGCCTTCGATGGGACTCACTCTGCCTATGCCTTACACGATGCAACCCAGCAACTACGCCTCAGTCTCGACGACTCGGAGCACTCGTTACTTACTTGGGTTCCCTTCGTCCAGTTCGGATATTGAGTCATGTCTTTCCCATCTCGCTTTCATCCTGCCCAGGATTTCCGTCAGTACCATGACTGTTACGATAGCTACCATGCCACATACCTGTGATTCAGCTGCTACGCCTCCCAGCCGTACTCCATTGTCTCTCCCGCTTTCGAGTTCAATGTATGATAGCGATGTATACCTGCATACTCCATACATATTCCGATCGAGCATGGATGGAGTCTCCTGCCAACGATGCAGGTCGTGTATTATGCATTTCGATTTACGATAGGTCGGATGCACAAATCTGTTCGTCAATCCGAGCGCAGATCAGCTTACTATTCACAGAGCTTTTATTCCTGGAGACGCACCTATAATGAACCAACCTTCTACCCTACTCAACCGTGATCCGTCAACCCCGTTTACGCCCATCCCACCTCAGGTGCAACCAGTCAACTGCCGAAACGAGAGTGTGCGCTTCGGCGCCAATAAGGCAGAGTTAGTCTCAACAGATGGTTGGCGGAAGGGGACGGAGCTATCACGGAGAAGAGGAAGAAGGGAGAACGAGGAAGGGATTCAAATTCCCTGGGGAAACCCCACGATGGGCCGTGCGTGGGACCTATTGTGGTCCCCATTTAGATTTACGCCCCTAACTTTGACAGGTCGCGCTCGATCGCGTTTCGCGCGCAGATTTCACGATCCTGCTAAGCACTGGCCAGAGGTCAGGGCACCGCAGTAAGCTGGGTATCCGATGATAACCACTTACTTAGCCCTTGGATTTAGCTTGATGGCGGCCTTGGTGGGAAGGCGCTGCCCCAGACACGCTACACCCACAGGAGATCAGACTAGATATGCGCATATTCCAAACAGAGATACGCATGGACTTCGACAAGAGACGATTGCAGTCGGGTAAGACAAGGGGCCCCCGGATAGCCTGTAATTAACGAGTCTAGGAGATGACCATGCAGATCAGCCGAAGAATCCTCTACATAGACGCTCCCAAATCAATGCTGTGCATCAATCAACCGCTACCCATCTGTTCATTCACATGAAATAGACGCCCGTAGAAGGAGACAGTTAGTTTGTCACTGCCCGATGTCCCCATTGAGGACCTGATACGACACCCTGCATAGGTTCGATTATAGACTCCTGGTTTGTGACCGTGAAGATGTCACCTAAAACGAACATGAGGGGACGAGCTGTTCCCACTAGAAGCGTTGTCCTCCAGATTAAAGAAGCATCGTTAACAGCTGACTTCTTATCGGCAGTACCACAGCACTTGTAGCCGGATAGCCACCCAGTTGAGCATATAATGCTGCATCAATGCGCAGACGCCAACGCAATTGACTTCCTCCACCCGTATATCCACTCTAAACCCCAACTTCTACCATGGGACAACGCAGGTATGGCCATCTGTCTCGAGAGAAATATCATAACTTGTAACTAACGTGTCAGTAGCAGCTCACCCGTCGAAGACGACCCTCTCGAATCAAGGTAATTTGCGTTCCAACATAATGTAGGAGAATCACGATCTAGACGCGACTTGTATAGCCAGCTCTATATAACAGGTACGCGATTGGCACTGGACGGGGGCCTATTCTTGATTAGTCTTGCTCCGCTTTATATAAACTAACTGAAGTTTCGGTAGATATTACTTTCGAAAGCACGGAGCGTGTTACCGACCACTGGGTACCTCGGAACTTGAAAGAGCTTTGGGTATCTGGTTTCTCGAGCTCAGATGATGTGTCCTTCCCGCTATTCAGGGTTTCGCCAGTACGATGGGAAGTCAAGCGCTTTATTCAACTGTGGGTGCTTTCTCATCATAGTTCAAGACTTGCGGATTAACTTCAGACCTTAAGCCCCGGAGACACAGACGCGCTCGAGTTTACCGTCAAGTGTGACCAAGGGGCAGATGTCGGGTTCCTGCGTTTGGACCTTGAGAGGATGCGATATAACGAAATGCAACGTATACAAAGTAAGCGAGCGTCCATCATGGTACGAGAGCGGCTCCGAGTGAACCGTTTATAGGGCTACGCCAGAAGACGGATATGGGCGGGGCGGATATACCATTAACTATGTCGTGGAACGGGCGTAAGACAGGAATACGGGAGCTGATCGGTAAGTAATATCCGGATCCGATACACTCTCGGTGCACTTACCGTTTCGAATTAGATGTGGCTACTCTGCTCTATAATCGTGGATTTGAACGCCTGCTCGCATTCCAGAAGAACTGCGGGAGCTCTGAACTAGCTGACGCAATACGACTTCTGCAAGACGCAGTGGACCTCACTCCTCAGGGGAATTCAAACCTGCCAACACGACTCAACAACCTTGGAATTGTTCTGACCTGGTACTTTCAGAGAACGGGCAACCTACGCGACATCTCCCAAGCCATTGAAGTCCATCATAAAGCTGTGAAGCTTACCCCTCTTGGACATTCCGACCTTCCTAGCTGTCTCAGCAACCTTGGAAACTCTTTGGCGCATCGCTTTGGACATACGGGTGAGCTCCCAGATATCGTCCAGGCCATATCGTTCCAGGAAAGAGCGATAGAACTGACGCCTCAGGGAAGTGCTGACCTTCCTGCGCAACTTAACAACCTTGGCGGATCGTTGACTCATTGTTTCGAACGGACCGGAGAGCTCTCGAGTATCTCCCAAGCCATTCAAGTGAGGAAGCGAGCGGTAGAGCTCACCACACAGGGCCATGAAAATTTGCCTCTCTATATCAGCAATCTCGGAATCTCGCTGACTTGTCGCTTCGAACGGACGGGGAACGTCGCCGATATCACCCAATCCGTGTCAGTGCACGAGAAAGCGATTGAACTCACACCTCAGAGTCATACAGATCTCCCCTCGCGACTCAATAGCCTTGGACTCGCGCGGACCCTTCGCTTTGAACGGACTGGCGAGTTCACAGATATCATTCAAGCCATCTCTGAGCTGAAGAAAGCGGTAGAGCTGTGCCCCCAGGGACATCCCAGCCTGGCTGGCTATCTTACTGATCTCGGGGGCTCATTCACCCATCGCTTCGAACGGACGGGGGACCTGACCGACATAGCTGACGCCATATCGGCCCGACAGAAAGCGGTGGAACTCACGCCTCAAAATCACAACGCCATGCATTCACGCCTCGGCAACCTTGGAAACTCACTCACCCGTCGCTTTGAACAGACGGGAGAGTTCCCAGATATCATCCAAGCAATTCAGTCGCACCAGCAAGCGCTCGAATGCACACCTCACGGCCATACCACCCTGCCCGCCCATCTTGACGACCTTGGGGGCTCATTCACCTACCGTTTTGAGAAGACAGGGGAGCTCACGGACATTGCTGACGCCATATCAGTGCGGCGGCGGGCAGTAGAGCTCACCCCACAGAATCACTCCGGACTACCTATCCGCCTCACTAACCTCGGGGGCTCGCTCACACGCCGCTTCGAGCGCACGGGAGAGCTCGCTGACATCGCTGATGCCATTCTAGTGCGGCGCCAAGCGGTGGAGCTTACGCCAGAAGGGCATGCCGACCTCCCTGGCTACCTTAACAGCCTTGGGACCTCGCTGACCCGTAGTTTTGAGCGAACCGGGGACCCCACACATAATGCTGATGCCATTTCAGCGTGGAAGAAAGCGGTGGATCTCAGCCCTCAAGGCCATGCCAGCCAACCTGCCTATTTCAATAACCTCGCATTCGCGTTCCACCACCGGTATATTATCGTCAGCGGTAACATCGAGGATCTGGAAGAAGCCCTAACTTGTTGCAGAACTGCGGCATCAGCTACCGTCGGTTCTCCGAGAACTAAGCTTCTTGCAGCCAAGCATTGGGCCCACGCCTTGATTCTACACCGTCCCAACTCGCCTGAGATCTTACTCTGTTTTGACACTATGTTGCGATTAGTGTCTTTGATCGCTGGCCTCGAGCAGACCGTGCGAGGTCGATATGCTCAACTTGAGAGCACGTCCGGGATAGCTCTCAAAGCGGCTGCAGCAGCATGTGGACTGGACAGACCAGCGAAGGCATTGGAGTGGCTTGAGCAAGGTCGTTGCCTTGTTTGGACCCAACTGAACAACCTCCGTACACCGCTCGACAATCTACGCGTGCACGATGAGGTATTGGGATTCGGCGCGTGGCGCTGCATGCGCTGCGGCGTCCGACCCACTCTTGACCCACTCTCGGGAATTTATCTTACATATCTTCGGACATTTAGTTACCCTTGTGATTTATTCCGGACTTCATTGTGGAGTTTTCTAGGTACATGTACTTGTATAAATACCTACGGTAGCTACACTCAATCTATAAGGAACTTGTAGTACACCAAGCCAACTGCGCGACTTCAACAAGTTATGAGCCCCGCGCGGCTCTGGCTTGGTTGTTGTTCCTCACCATTGTTCATCACTATTCATCTTTATCTCGTCGTCGTCACATCACCATGTTTCCATCGCCATCAGCCGCACGTCGATGCCACCGCAATTGCTTCGATAGCATTGCCGGACAAGGATTGGAGGAGGAGAAAGCCCGCCGTCACTCTGGAGGAGGACCAGCGGCACCGGGGGTTTCGTCATTGTACCCCATGGCCATCTGACAGCCATCATCAGTCGCAGAGGCGCTAGGCCGCCTGGGTTGGACACCATCGACACTCATCGACATCGCTTCCCGTTACGGAAGGATCGGAGCACGATGCTCTGAGGCGCATCATCTGGGGAGGAATTGCGGAGGAACGCCACAGTCTCGGGTCACCTCGCACCCCACCGTCGTCAGCACAGACCTTAGCGCCAGGTCGGAATTCACGCGTATCGGATATCGCATCATCGTCATCGACGCCATCAGCGTGTTGGGATGGATTTGTGCTGGGAGGATTATTAGTCTTTGGACTTGGAGCTCTAACTCGGATAGGAGGAGCTGGTTACGGTGCGATCCCGCGTTTCGGGGATTTGTTTATTGGGCACCGGTTACGTTTTCGTCGCTTGGGGCAGTTGGATCCCTGCCCATGCGGTCGTGTACTTGTTCTGGATTGGGTCGAGGTGATTCCTACCCACCAGTGTTGTTCGGACCGGGTTGAGGTTGTATCCTACCCGCCGAAGTTATTTGTTCCAGTTTTGGGTCAAGGCGTTGCCTACCCGCCGTTTTACCGTTGTTATTGATTTCTTCGATTGGGCCGAATTGTTCTTCAGGCCATCGCCTTATTTGTCTCGTTGCGATTATTTATATTTTCGATTTTCATTCGTGTGTCGCACGCCGCATCGAGGAGGAGTATTGGGATTCGGCGCGTGGCGCTGCATGCGCTGCGGCGTCCGACCCACTCTTGACCCACTCTCGGGAATTTATCTTACATATCTTCGGACATTTAGTTACCCTTGTGATTTATTCCGGACTTCATTGTGGAGTTTTCTAGGTACATGTACTTGTATAAATACCTACGGTAGCTACACTCAATCTATAAGGAACTTGTAGTACACCAAGCCAACTGCGCGACTTCAACATGAGGCACTCGCACGGAGCATTGAGGATACTGCAAAGCTTCTAGAGAACGCTGGCTCGTCTCGTGGGCAGCCCCACGGCACCATGTCGTTGGCACAGAGGATCTCTCTCGAGGATGAAGCTCGTGCACAGCTGCGTCTTGCGAGGAAGTGGGATGATCTCCTCACGAGAGCGAGGGCAATGCCTGGATTCGAATCATTCCTCATGCCCCTACAATGCTCGAACATTATGAAGCATCTTCCAGAATCAGGGCCTATCGTCGTGATCAATATGGATGCGCGTCGCTGCGATGCACTTGCGCTGTTGGCGGGGCTGGACGAGCCTCTTCACATCCCGCTTCCAGAGTTCTCAATTGAAAAAGCTGCCAAGTATCGGGCCCTACTCAACTCTCAGCTACGCATTCGGAATCTCCGGGTTCGAGAAGTAAAGGCGAATGCGTCCGACATCGACGGCGGAGCCATGCCGAGAGGTGTGAGGCTTGCGTCAGCCGGGAACCGCTCTGGCGATAGTGCTGTGCACCGAGTTCTTCGGCGCCTGTGGGAGGAGGTGGTAAAGCCCATTCTGGACGCTCTAGGATACTCGGTGAGTATCTCTCTTTCCCATTATCTCTGAAGATTAACGTTTTGCACAGAAGATTGATAGAGCAACCGGTCACATACTTCCGAGGATCTGGTGGTGCCCGACAGGCGTGCTGACCTTTCTTCCTCTTCACGCCGCGGGAATATATCAAGGTCCAAACTCCGAGTGCATCTTCGACTACGTTGTATCATCCTATACTCCGACTGTCAGCGCCGTCACAGACAGAGTAAAGAATGATAGCTCAATTGACGCGAAGGCCTCTGGCCTGTTCCTCACAAGCCAACCCATCGTACCCGGAGCTTCGTCCATCCCTGGTACGACGAAAGAAGTACAATCGATCTCCGAAAGGGCCAAGAACAATGGAATCAGGGTCCAAAAGCTTGTAGGAGATGAGATGTCCGTAGACGGATGTCTCGAGCACATGCAGAAGTTCAGCTGTATTCACCTTGCGTGTCACGGCTCCCAGAACGCTGCAGAACCACTGCAGAGTCGCTTCCTATTCCACCAAGGGTCCCTGGAGCTGGGAACCATCCTCAAGTCGAATCTCAAGAACGCCGATCTCGCCTTCCTGTCAGCGTGCCAGACGAGCACAGGAGAGGAGAAGCTCTCCGACGAGGCCGTTCATCTCGCTGCGGGAATGCTCGCAGCGGGATATCGCCGAGTCGTTGGGACGATGTGGTCGATCGGGGATCAGCCTGCGCAGGACGTCGGTGTCAAATTCTACGAATATATGTTCTCTCGGATGAAACGCACCGGTGGTGTTGCCTTCGATGGGACTCACTCGGCCTATGCCTTGCACGAGGCCACCCAGCAATTGCGCCTCAGTCTCGATGATTCGGAAGGCTCGTTACTTACCTGGGTTCCCTTCGTTCATTTCGGATATTGAGACAAGTTTTCAAATACGACCTTGATGGACTATTCCTTTTTGTATGTAGTACCAGGACTGTGCGTGGTGTTCAACTCGAGCCCGTCGAGTGCCTCCATCGTCACATTTACAGTTCAGATGTCACGCCAGCGCTGAGCCGAGCAGCTTCCACTTCCCAGTGTCTGAGCGATTGGAGACTCAAGTCACCGAACCACCTCTAAGAAGCGTCACAATCTAGTCAACCCCGCCCATTATGACGAAGTGACATTTACTATGGATGGGAAGTACAGTTCTCTTCATCCACCCGAGAGCAGATCAGTTTACCATTCGCAGCATCTTCATTCATGTAAGCGCACCTGTAAGAAACCAGTCCTCTCCCCGACCGGTCCCACTACCACCCCAGGTGTAAACAGTCAACTACCACAGCTTCGGTAAGCGTTTCGAGAACAGTCCGTCAGAGTCGCTGTGTGAAGAAAGAAAGATTTGTGGAAGGAGACGAAGGCGAGCACAGAGGGGAGGAGGAAGAGAAGAAGGGACGAGCGATTCAGATTCGGAAGGGGCATGACATTAAAGCTAACTCCCACCTGCCCGCCTCAGTTGACGCAATTCATCACACCCCTCGCCCCTCCTACCCGAGGGTATGGCAGTAAGCTTACCAGATAATACACCAGTGCCGACACTATCGCACGTGGAGCTGGCCAGTGAGTCGGAGCCCATTCACACGACGGCCCGGCGCTCTTCAGCGTTGATCAGGGTCGAGGCTCTGTGCGCGTGCGCGACATATTCTGCGGGTATGGCGGCGGTGGTCCCTCGGCTGCACGAATTAAACTGCGGTACTAGCCTACAAAATGCATAAAAGCTGGGACTCAACTGTCAGTATTCTACAGTTCCTCTCAGCCTAAACACACTCCAATCCACTTAGCAGTCCCAACCAAGTCTCAACCCACTCACTCCACGCTAAATTCTATACACCATGCGCTTCAACGTCCTCGTCCTTGTTCCTACCGTCGTCACCTTGGCGTCATACGTCCAAGGTCACTACAATGTGAGAAGAGTATCTTGAATTTTAACCTACTGTATACTGACTTCCCTGGCAATTCTCGCTTCAACAGGAATTCGATGCCCGTGACACCCGCGAAATCCAGAGCCTCCTCAGACGTTCAGAAATCATGGAGGAGCTTGCTGAAATCTCAACGCGCGACCTCATCGATGAGCTCTCCAGCCGCCTAGAGGCTAGAGGCAACGCCAGGCCCACGTACAACTGCTTAAAGTGCGGCAGAAGATTTGAGTCCGAAGGGGCTGTACGTATCTCGACTTTTTACGGATACTTTTGGCTACATATCTGACGCCGTTAATTACCACAATCAGGCCCGAAACTGTCATCCAGCATATATCAAAGTTTGATACGCCCCAATCCTGTCGTTCACATGGACCCTTTCTTTACTTCTGTTTGTTTGGCTTTTTCTTCATATCGTCGATTCCTTTCTTCGTTCTCTCCTCAGTTCGTGTCTATGATACTGAGGTGAGCCATACTTATTTACTTATTAATTTCACCCCACTTACTGTACCCTGTAGCTCGCTACGATCACTTCAGGTACTTAATAATATTTAGTTCATGTCTACGATACTGAGCTCACACCTGGGGCCGCTTCCAAGGGTACTCGATGCTGCCAGTGCCCGACGGCTACTCCAGCCAAATGTACACAACATTCAATATCCATCTCATCCCTATCCTCAAAAATCTTGGCTACAGCCGCGCGGATGGATACGTGATTGGGCGCACCACCTCTATAACGCATAACTGAATCCGACGACTGACGACATCGTGCGTCGTCACTACGCAGAAGCTGGTTATTTCAATGGAAACACTGCATAACACCTGAGTGGACCTGATATGGTTAGATTTGAATTTCGAACAGTCGAATTGCAGCAGAAACGCAATGTTCGCCGAGTGCAGGGCGGGGCAAGGGCGGGGACTCCCAAATTGGCGACGGGTGCCGGCCAGCCGAGGTTTGATCGGAGCTTTACCATGGGCGCAGGTCCGTGCGCTGACGCGTCTCTTTTAATGAACGCGTTCAGGGACGCGACATCCCTGCCTTCTTTCTTCCCTCCCCCCATCTTGCCGTCCCCTTCCACTGAAAATCACCTTCGCCATTCCCTCCCCTGAGAACCCCATGAGCCTTGGACGCGCACCCTTCAGCACAGGCCCATAACGCCGGCTGGTGGGTCGTGGTGGTCGTGTCATGCGGAGCGAGCTTGTCAGATGGTCGATGTCGTCGATTCCCGCTGGGCGGGGTCGTTCTTCGTCGTGCAACGGTTTAGGACAGCGATTTATGCGAGGCGAGGTCGCCTTTTCGTCGAGGGATACGATTTGCACTGGGCGAGATCTCTGTCTCTTGTCGGAGGGGGCTCGTTGGGGGCTCGGCTGGGCGGGTTGGTTTGAACTTCGCTGAGGCTCTGTAACAGCGCTACGCCTCTCAGTTTGTGAAGACCGCCTTCCCCGTGGGTTTTTCTTTGTGTATGCGGTATGTCGCATTGTTTTCTGGATAAAATAAATCACGGCAGGCTTCACTAACAGGTTCAGTATTGGGCGGGCAGGTCGGCGGTGGTTTAGCGTTGGGTCAGCGGGGAAAGTCGTGTTCCAGGGCATATGGTGAGACTTCTACAGTTTTCGGAGGAATTTGGTCTCTCATATTCTGTCAAACTATACCTTCAAGCGCGTGTCGATGTTACCAAGTTTAGGAGGTACGTTATCAGTATGTCAGGCTGCCACGGATCGTCCTTCCCCTTCGTTTAGCTCTGTACTGGGTAGTAGCGTGCTCTCTACGCCATATTCTCGGTACCTACGTCTCAATTATGAACCGCTTTACACCTATTCCTGCCTGGATATTGAAGAGAAATTTAAACCGCGGCAATTCTGATTGCAAATTGTAGTGCGGCTTAACGGATGCGGACCTCTTGTATGGGCGTGCGGTGATCGTGCCTGCCATGTATGGGACATGTTTAGTGTAAGCACTCGTGGACCGTCCCACACATGGTAAAGGCTCATACATGTTGCATGTACCGAATACATGGTGACCGCATTTTCGTTGATGTTGGTTGTCGTAATAGGGCGGTGCCGCATAGTGTTCGCCCAATTTGCACGATTGTTGTCGGACGGTGAAATTCAGGGAGAGTCAAGACGAAACCCGCACTAATTTTCACCAGTCCGGAATTTGTAAACGAGGGTAAGTGCGAATGATAGAATGTGCACACTGCAGTCGCTGGTGCCACGAAGGACTCCTCACGCTCCCTCTTAAATACCCGACCAAAATTCGCCTTCGAATGAAGAATATAGCTCTACCAATTCTATACAATCCCGGCACAGAAGTGGACTATGTAAATACCGTAACATATTCCAAGACTGAGTTCATTGAAATGCAAGAGCCAGCATGTAGTTCTCTAGAAAAACGCGTGGGGGTTGGTCTCGTTCCCAGCGATCCTCTGAATAATCTCCCAGTGCTCAACGAAGCACGTCCCCCTGAACCTCAAAATGTTCACCCCTGCAAAGTCTCCGTCGAGGCTAGCTTCACCAGGCGGGACATTAACGACATAGCGCATGAACGCGTAACCGTCGCCGGTGAATGTTTGAAGCTTGGAGAAGTTAACTTGGTTTTCCCTGAAGAAGGGGACTAGATAGTTGAGGGTGACGTCTCGTCCGTCCCCCGGGTATGCCGGGGCATGTTGAATATATTCTCTATCTGTGGCTGAGTACTAAGTCCCGTTAAACTGCAAAAATGCACTGACCCTGGAACATAACGATCGAATGCGGTTTGTGGATCCTTGTCATTTAGAATGAGGTTTGCATAGTCGGCGATGGCGGCCTGACGTTGTCTATGTAGTCCAGTGCCCGATGCGTTGGGATCGCACACCGTACGAGCCTGCTGTATGCCAGGGGTTACAAAGGCGTTGGCTACAAGGGTCACGACAGAGAGATAAGCAAAGGCTGAGGTGATGTGGGGCATATCTAGAGCTGAGAGGGTGAATTATATCATGTTCGTAGGTAAATATCCCGCCTTATGTACCCATGGATCTTTTATTACTCAGTATTAGCTTCTGTCTGCATGTAGAGGGAATAAACTATAGTATAGTTAGTCAAGTAGAATTTAGGGCTTAGGCGCCCCAAGCACTGAGATTGAGTCGTATTAAGACTGCCTGACCGTGGTATCGGAACCAGAGAATACCATCCCTTTCGCGCCAATCTCAACCGATTTAGGCACTTCGTGATTCTGGGTGTGAAGCATGATACATTGTATTCTCATTGGTACATGGGCTGGAAAGCATAAATTATCACCCTCGTTACTCCACCATCTACCATCTTATTTTGCACCGTAGTTTTAACGGGTAAAGAAGGAATAAGATGAAGCCAGCAGTCGCAACTTGACTAGCAGATAGCATTGCATGTAGATCTACAAGACTAGCAGCTAGCATTGCGTGTAGATCTACTAGACTATACCTACCCATTTTAGTCTACTCTTCCTTAGTAGCGATTAATGTTTCATACTACATGAGTATGGGTATTGCAGACACTCTACCACTCCACTTCATCCTCCTACTAGGCTCTAGCAGTGGACTGCGCTCAATCACGGCCCACAGACTTAGGTAGCGCAAATCGTCATCGCCGCAGACCACCTGCAGCGACGAGTGACCACTGTAAGCTAAAAAGGGTAGTTTTCGCCTCTTAGTCTCATTTTTACCAGCACTCAGGGCCACGGTCAGTCCGATATAAATGTGCTGGTGCTGCCACCTCCTAACCACCAGCTCATATCATGTTTTGGAAATCGCTCTCACGTTTTGCAATTCTTTCCCTAGTGCTAGCATTGCTCGCCCCTCCCGCACTTACTGCTCCGCGAGCAGGCACGTATGACTACATCATAGTTGGGGGTCAGTCATTTTACTTCCACGCTGGCTGTTTGTCTTCGCTGATAGTACACCGTAATAGGTGGGACCGCTGGATCAATCATCGCTAGTCGACTCAGTGAGGACTCCACCGTGTCAGTGCTCTTGATTGAGAGTGGTGATAGGTGTGTAAAACACTCCTTTCTATTGGTTCTCGCAGAATTAAATGTAACATTTCCCTCATAGCCATGAAGATATTCAAGACGTTGTCATCCCCTACAACAGCGCCCGAACATTTCAGACTCGCCTAAATTGGAACTTCACCACGGTCCCTCAGCCTTTCCTGGGCAATAGGACTACCATATACCGTCCTGGACATGTACTCGGCGGATCGAGCACCATTAGTAGGTGCTCATCTTGATACATGTATATTCCTAGTTTGACACCCGGGTAGATGGGATGACGCTAAACAGAGGTCCAGCGTCAGATTGGGAAAGGATCGCAGCTTACACTGGAGACGCGAGCTTCGGCTGGGACAACATGCTGCATTACATCAAGAAAGTAAGTCTCTCCTACAGTCAATATCCTTCATACCCTCACTATCCATACCAACAGAACGAAGGATTCATTAACCCACCGAATACCTTGGAGTTTAACAATTCTTATGACGACAATGTTCACGGCTTCAACGCGGATAGAATTGGGAACTCTCTAATCACCGACGACAGCTGGATCTCAGAGCCCATCCTGGCGGCCGCTAGCGAGCTTGGAATCAACCGCGTGCGTGACGTTAACGGCGGGATGCCTGTCGGTATCAGCTGGCAGCAGTTCACGATCAAGAACGGTGTTCGGTCTAGTGCAGCGAACGAGTACCTGAATCGGGAGACTCTTGCGAGTCGCCCGAACCTAACCGTTCTGCTGAACACATTGGTTTTGAGACTCTTGGCTGCGAGGAACAACCCCTTGCGGTTTGACACAATCGAATATAGAGATGCAATGGGCGGTATGTGCGCTATCTTTTCGAATCAGATCTGCGCTGATGGTGGGTCATGGGAGACAGGCACTTTCACGCAGAGGGCGAGTCGCGAGGTCATTCTCAGTGCCGGTGTTATGAATACTCCAATCATCTTGATGCGAAGTGGCCTTGGCCCAAGGGCCCATCTGGAGGCCAACAACATCACGACCATCCTGGACATTCCCGCTGTTGGGAAAAGTAAGTCCCCATAATCCTGGTTGCATTGCCACATCTGACCTAGCTAACCCCATAATATCCAGACCTGCAAGACCGATGCGGAGCTTCAATTGTCTGGCAGGTTAATGCAACGGATACGGATGACGTTATTGACCGGGACTCTGAATCTACCGTTTACAATCGCTGGCTGGAACAGTGGAATAGAAACCACACCGGGCGCCTCACACAATTGGGATACAGGCAGATGATATTTGGCCGTGTTCCAATGAACGCATCCATTTTTTCAACGATGCAGGATCCCTCCTCCGGTCTTACTTGCCCACATTATGAACTGTTCCCTGCAGTGAGTTAAAGGGGGTCGTTTCGAGCGATTGGTCGAGCTAATGAATAAATCATCTCAGAACAAGTGGACTGACCCGTACTCCCCTCTTCCTGCGAAGGGAAACTTTGTCAGCATGAATATATTCGTCTCTGCCACTAATGTCCGTAAGTGTGGACTTTGTGGCGCGCCTTAGCTTCAGCTATGGTTTCTAAACTTCCTTACAGTTGGGCGCGTATCCCTCGACCCCTTAAACGCACTGTCTGGAGGCCCCGTTATTGATCCGAAATACCTCAGTAGCGAATGGGACAGGTTGGTAATGCGTGAGGCCATTCGAACCTCTGTTCAATTTTTCAATGCAACACCGTGGAGGAGGTGGGGGGCAACACCCGTCTTCGATACTTCCGTCCTTGATGATGATGCCGAGCTTGACAAATGGATAAGATCCATTGCATTTGGAGGTGAGTGGGGCTGCATATTTAGAACTTGGTAAAATAGTCTGTTATAGCTGACCTACATGTGACCGAAGGTGTTCATGGGGTAGGAACTGCACGAATGGGCTCAGCCACGAGTCCACCAGGGCAGGACGTTCTGACACCCGATTTCAAGGTCAAGGGTGTCTCGGGGCTTAGGGTCGTCGACAATTCGGTCATACCATTTATTATCAATGGGCATACAATGGGAGCTACGTATGCCATCGCGGAGAAGGCGTCAGATATTATCAAGAGTGACCATTGCAGAAAAGCTGATGAACATTTCTGATAACTGTTGTTGAAATTAATTAATAGAAATACGTGGAGATTTAACTATATAGCAGGTCTCGCTGGTTTCGATCCTGTAGCTACTTCCCCCCATGTAGCTCACCCTCCTTCGTTCCGACTCCCCTCCAGTGCGCGCATAATCCATTTTATTTGTTCACTTCTACCTACGGCGAGCTATGTGAGGTTCAACGGCGGAGGTCCGAGCCCCCTCCTCACCTAGAGCTACTCATCGCTCTTCACCGCTGCGACGTCTGGGACCAACTCACCAACCTTCGAACACCAGTCGATGATCTCCGAGCTTACAACAGTGATCTCGCTGGGCGTATCGTTGAAGTATCCAAGCGTCTCCAGACATTTGGATTGACGGAGAACAAGCCCGGCATAATCGACGCACCGTTCTCCGAGAAGGTCTCAGCCGAAGACGAGGCACGTACTCACCTGGCTCTCGCACACCAATGGGAGGAGCTCTTGAGCTCAGCGAGGGCCATTCCAGGGTTCGAACTGGACCCGAGATGTTGCCCCATAGATATGATTTAGCTTACAATCCAATAACCTCTGACGACGGACAGCGCGACGTTCTGAGAAGGATCGAGGTTGGGTAGAACACGATAGGATGCCGGCGAGCCGCCGAGGAAGGACGACCGAGGACAGAGGGTGCCACATAGCCCATCACAAGTGCGATCGCCGCCCCTAAGGTCGCTATCGAGCGTCAGGACTGGACACAGAACGAAGGTCAGCGAATCACCTCTGCGAATCGTAATGCATCCGTCGCCGAGATCTTCACGATGCTGCTCACCAAAATAGCGTACCGTCCGTCATAGCGCTTATGGCGAAACTAGAGGAAAGCGCTCCTGCGGGCGACAAGGAAGTCAATACACCACCAACCCGCACAATGAACGAACGGCACCTTGCAGTCTCCGTGTCTCGACCCTCCGTTCGCACCTCCCACGTAACTTTACCCATACGCGCCCAAGAGCCCGGACACCGTTCGTTGACGAGCAAGAGCACCTCGCCGCTGACGGTTACATGTTCAGCTCAGGGCTTGCTCAGGGCCTAAGCTCCCTATGTGATGGCCATGGTCGTGTTCCGTAACCGGGGTCGTACATATTCAGGATATGCGATATCGCTTGTGAAGGGTAGTGATTCGAAAGCGCATGGGCGAAGCGTGCGGTACGCGAGAACTGTGGGGTGGCACGTTAGCATAGATGCGAGGGGGAGACGCACGTCGATACCCATAACGCTCGTAAGATGCCTCAGGGTCGTCCGAGAGAAGGGACACACCTGACCCAACGCTGCGGGAATAGACACGTCAATAAGAAAGGCGAAACGAGTGCAGCCGCCATTCTAACGATTCAATGACGCTGAGATTCTCCATGAACCTCCCTGCTTTGCACGACGTAGGGGAGCAGGTCGATCGAAACGCGCTGTCCATCCCACGTGTCCTCCGAGAAGATCAACTGTTTCTTCATCCAAACGGAAACAGATGCATTGGGTTGTCGATATACTGAGTGCGCTCCTTGCTGGCCAGTAACCCGAGCCTGAGTTTCGGCTGGACGATGCCAGGGTGAAGCGCTAGGAGAGACACGAGCGAGAATGTGCAGGTGAGAAGATAGGACCCTAGCCAAACGAATGAAGAGATCTTCGGGTGCGAGAGGAGGCATAAGTGGAAGAGCAGAGATAGAAGCACACACATACTACGGCTGATAGACCTCCCTAACTCAAATCCCACCCAAACGTCGGCGTTCACAAAAATGACCAAGCTCCTCGCCCTGGCCACGTCCGAAGTCCCACGCCAAAAGATAGTATTCTCTCTGTCGTTGGAGGAAAGAGTGCTGCGAACCAGGCTCAGTGTGGAAGCACCCCGCCGATCCTGTCAACGATGTCTGGGCTAGGTCGTGTATTACCAGCGCTCATTTACTATGGATGGGAAGTACAGTTCTCTTCATCCACCCGAGCGGAGATCAGTTACTATTAGCAGCATCTTCATTCATAGAAACGCACCTGTAATGAACCAACCCTCTTCCCTGCTCAACCACGAATCGATTCATCCGCCAACCTCGTGTAAGTACGCTGACTGGGCCCTGACACCACCCCAGGTGCAAACAGTCGACTACCGAAGCTTCAGTAAGCGTTTCGAGGACAATATCGCTGTGTGAGGAAAGGACGATTTGTGGAAGGGGGTGAAGGCGATCACGGAGAGGGAGGAGGGATTCGGAAAGGGCAACAGCGATGGGCCGTGCGTGGGACTCAGGTCTGTCCCCATTAAGGGCTGGCCCCTAACTTCGATGCTTGATCAGTCCCTGCGTGCCACGCCTCACTGATAACCATTGTGTATATGACCATCTCGTGGTTCGAGTGGTAGAAAATATGACCTAGGACGTACTACACAGCTATCCTAATCCCGTATCAATCAAATCGTTCTCATTTGTATGGCAGGGGTTTGGCACTGCCCGATGGCCCCATTGGAATGAACAACCATGCATCGGTTCCTCCGATCATGGACTCATGACTTATTATCACTGCGAAAGCATCACCTGCAGCGAGCACGAGGGAGCAATGGCTGTTCCCAGCGGACTAGAATCGTCGTCGTCCTCAACGGCTTAGTGATTCTTGGCAGTACTCCAGCGCTAGCCACCTAGCTTGATATTCAATGCCATATACATGCGCAGGCGGTATCTGTGTCTGAATGTCAGGAAGATGCGAGATACCGAAACAGATTTCGACAACTGTAAGATCATACCGTGTCTGAACTTCGAAGAAGCTCGGGACCTGTAATAGATTTGAGTGGGGAGGCGTCTTTCGTGTTGCAGGCCTATGATAGTCTATGGAGCGGGCATGGAATTTCCAACAACGTAACAAGATAGTATATCATATATCTCTGGGAAATAAAACTAATATGCAGGCGGTAGTACTTAGCTACGTATTTTTACATGAATTGAGAATCATACAGCAAAGAGAAGGCGATAGTAGAGGAGAGAAAAGAACATATACCAGACCTCACAGCCCGAAATGCACAAATGGAATCCAAGTAAGTAGCGATCGCTCTGTGTCATCGAGAACGAGGCGGAGTTCTTGGGTGGCGTGATGCAGAGCAACGGCAGAGAGAGTCCCGTCAAACGTGGTACCACTATCTTCGTCCTTATGAGTGAAGAGATACTCGTAGAAGCTGGTGGCAACATCCTGAGCTGCTTTGTCTCCAATAGACCACATTGTGCCAACGACTCGCCGGTATCCCGCAGCAAGCATCCCAGCCGCAAGATGCACGGCTTCGTCCGATAGCTTCTCTTCTCCAGTGCTGGTCTGGCACGCTGACAAAAAGGCGAGGTCGGCGTTCCTAAGGTCGGACTTCAGGATGGTACCAAGCTCCAAAGAGCCCCGGTGGAATAAGAATCGACTCTGGAGGGGCTCCGCAGCGTTCTGGGAACCATGACATGCAAGGTGAATGCTACCGAACTCTTGCATGCGTTCAAGACACGCGTCGATGGCCAGTTCATCCCCTTCAAGAGCGAGTGCTCTTACACCTTTCGCTTCCGCCATCTTCATAATCGAGCGCACCTCTTGCGTAGTTCCGTGAATGGCTGAGGCACCGGATGGGCTTGGTTGACTCGTGAGGAACAGCCCCGGGCCCGACGTTTTCACGCCGTTGGCTGCGCGATGATTCCTCACTCGGTCAGTGATTGCGCTGATGGTAGGGGTGTAGGATGAAACGGTATAGTCGGCGACACCCATAGTCTCTGGGCCGCGATATATGCCCGCTGCATGAAGTGGGAGGAAGGAAAGAGCGCCTGTCGGGCACCACCAGAGCCGCCCCAATTCCTGGAGCCGCCCCAATTCCTCGCCCGACGTTCTAGATGTGGACTACTCCATATCAATATCAGAAAGTATTATTAGCTGGGATATACTCACATAGATACCCAGACCATCCAGGATTGGTTTAACGACTTCTTCCCAGAGCGATCGAAGGATGAGATGCACCGGAGACTCATCTTTGTCGCGTTTCTTAATGGGGGCCGGCCGCATACCCCGCTCCTCTCCCACCAACGGGTTCTCTTTCACAGGTTCTAACTCTCGAACGCGGAGGTGCTGGCGGTATAGCCCAGACATCAAACCGGTACGGTACTCGCCGCACTTCTCGAGAGAGAAGTTGGGAAGGGGTATATGGAGGGGCTCATCCAGTCCAGCCAAAAGCGCGATCGCATCGCAGCGACGCTCGTCAACGTTGATGATGACAATGGGACCCGAGTCAGGGAGATGCTGGATGATTTGGGAGCATGACAGGGGCATAAGGAACCTCTCAAAGCCAGGAATCGCCCTGGCCTTTTCAATGAGCTCGTCCCACCTGCTCGCAAGCGCCAGATGCTCACGAGCTTCAGCTTCGAGAGGAATCTTCTCCGACAACGACATGTCGACATCAGATTGGAGTCGAGACGATCCTGCGTATTCGAGTTTCTTGGAAACGGTCGCAATATCTTGGGCGAGAATCTTGTCATGAATCCCTAAGTCGTCGAGTGGAGTACGAAGGTTGTTCAGCTGGCTCCAAACAAGGCAACGACCTTGTTCAAGCCACTCCAATGCCTTGTCTGGTTTACCAAGTGCGAATGCAGCGGCAGCGGCTTCGAGAGCGAGGCCAGAGGTGCTTTCGAGCTGGGTGTATCGGCCTCGAACGGTTTGCTCGAGACCCGCAATTAGAGTGACCAACCCTAACGCAGTATCGAAGGCGAGTATGATCTCAGGTGACTCGGGGTAGTGTCGAATCAATATGCTGGCCCAATGCTTAGCGGCATTTAGCTTGACTCGCAGAGAACCGATGCGGGACCTTGCTGCTGCTTTGTAATGCGACAAGGTGTCTTTGAGATCACCATTGTCCCCACTCAAAGTGAAACGCTGGTATAGCGAAGCTCCAAGGTTGTAGAGATGGTCAGGCAGGGTTGCGTGACCCTCAGAGGTTTGTTCAACCGCCTTCTGGTGCAATCTGATGGCCTCGCCGATGTCAGTGAGCTCTCCCGTCCGTTCAAATCGACGGGTGAACGAGATTCCAAGGTTGTTGAGTCGGGAAGGTTGGCCGGCATGGTCCTGAGGAGTGAGGTTAACTGCTTTTTGTTGAAATGCTATTGCCTCAACGATGTCCGTGAGCTCCTCCAGCTGCTCAAAGCGACGGGCGAACATAATTCCGAGATTGGTGAGTAGGGCAGGGAGGTTGGGATGTCCATCAGGGGTAGTTTTGACCGCTTTCTTCTGAACTTCAATAGCATTATTAAGGTCGGCGAGCTCGCCACCCCGCTCAAACCGACGTGCAAGTGAGATTCCGAGATTGTTGAGACGATGCGATAGTTTCGCATGATCCTGAGGAGTGAGATCCACGGCTCTCTGCTGCGCTGCGATCGCATCAGAAAGGTCTGGAAGGTCTCCTGTCCGTTCGAAGCGACATGTGAGCGAGACTCCAAGGTTGTTTAGGCGGCTCGACAGGTCTGCATGCCCCTCGGGTGTGATTTCTACCAATTTCTGCTGTACGCCGATCGCATCAGCAATGTCCGAAAGTTCACCCGTATGTTCAAACCGGAAGGTAAACGAGCCTACCAAGTTACCAAGGCGAGCGGGCAAAGCTGCGTGATCTTCAGGAGTGAGACCCACTGCTTTCTGGTGCGCGGATATTGCGCTGGTGATGTCCGAGAGCGTGCCTGTCCGTTTGAATCGAAGGGTGAACGCAGCTCCAAGGTTGAAAAGGTGGCCAGGCAGGTCGGAATGGCCTTGAGGAGTGAGTTCAACCGCTCTCTGCTGGATTGAGATGGCGTCGGAGATATCTGAAAGCTCTCCTGCCCGTTCAAAACGGCGAGTGAGTGATGCCCCAAGGTTACCGAGGCGGGAAGGCATGTCAGGATGACCATGAGGAGTGATATCGACTGCTTTTTGCTGCACTGCGATAGCATCACCGATGTCGGACAGGTTTCCTGTTCGTTCAGAAAGCCACCTGTGGGAGACTCCGAGGTTGCTGAGTCGGGATGGCAGAGCGACATGACCACTTGGAGAGAGATCCACCGCTTTCTGCTGCACAGAGATGGCATCGATGATGTCCGAGAGTTCGCCAATCCGTTCATAGCGGAGAATCAATGACGCCCCAAGATTGGTGAGTGCAGCAGGCAGGTTCACATGACCTTGGGGAGTGAGATCTACTGCTTTGCGCTGTGTGGATATTGCCTCGGAGATGTCCGAGAGCTCACCCGTGCGTTCGAATAGACGGAAAAGTGAGGCCCCAAGGTTAGTAAGATGACCAGGGAGGTTGGGATCATGCTGGGGAGTGAGTTCGGTCGCTCTCCGTTGCAGTGATATCGCAGTAGTGACGTCCAGGAGTTCACCCGTGCGTTCAGACCGACGAAGGAGTGAGGCCCCAATGTTCGTGAGGTGTAAAGGTAGGTGGGGATGATCCTTAGGTGTGAGATCAGCCGCCTTCTGCTGCGCCGAAATAGCCTCAGTAATGTCAGAGAGATTTCCTGTTCGTTCGAATCGCAATCTCAATGTGATGCCCAGATTGCTGAGTCTCCCTGGCAGTCCTACGTCATCCCGGGGAGTCAGGTCAACCGCCTCCTTCAGCATAGAGATGGCATCATCTAAGTCGGAGAGGTTACGAGTCCGTTGATAGGCAC
This sequence comes from Ephemerocybe angulata, assembly GCA_013368325.1. Lineage (NCBI taxonomy): Eukaryota > Fungi > Basidiomycota > Agaricomycetes > Agaricales > Psathyrellaceae > Ephemerocybe > Ephemerocybe angulata. Next base: position 53,360 of record JAACJK010000120.1, read on the forward strand.
CAGCTCGCTCAATGCCTCGCTCTTCCAACTCATCCGGACGTCCTGTATGGATGGAGTAGGTGCGATGGTCCTTCTTTACGTTTTGGGATCACTCACCATCGGCAACCTGAATGCTTTCGGAGGACACTTCAACCTCCTTCCAGGTCATCGTGAGCTCAATCTCAGCATCAAACAGCTGTAACTTCTGGCCGAGATCTGGGACCTCATTTAGTTCAACTCGGCTGTGTTTCGAGAACAACACGGGCGATTACCGTTTGGGGAATGCAATCTAGCACTGCGCACCTCCTCCATATCCAAGTGAATGAAACCAGCATCCTCTTCCGCGTCATTCTGAACCATGCAGTCGATGAAATCGACCTCCGGTGTGCTTTTGATGAAGTATTAGGCGTCAATCCTGGGATGGAGGTGAGGATAACTCACATCTCAATGAAACCGGTCACTTCCCAGCGCCACGATGAGGTGCTGACGACCGCAAATATCTCAGCCTCCGACAGGTAAGGGCCCTTAGATACCCAAAGGGCCCCTAAGCTCGGCGGCGGGCCACTGTTTTCAACGCCGTCGGTACGCTCAAAAACGATATCTGACAAAATTTGACCAATTAACTCGGTTGTTGTTAGCGAGGATAGACCACCAGGCTAGTATATACCTGTCATAAGAAAATGCCTTCAAACCCTTTGGTCAATCCAACAGTTATGTCGCTTGCAATTGTGTGCGGCTCACCTTCTCACAGCTGCATCGTCCGTGACGACCGAGCTGCTGTCGATATGTCAGTATCAAATTGGAGGTAGAGTAGGCAATCCATAATTCCATACTTTTCCTGGCCCATCGCCGATGGTGTTGAGATTGAGAATGACTGGGATACAATGTCGTGGGGTGGGATGGGGCTTCAACGTAACGACTTCACAATATATCAATTCTAATGAGACACGATCGGGGATGCTAGGACACTGCCCGCAACAGCATTGAAATAGATCGACACAAGGCGATGCCCATCCAACATCGACATCCCGCGACGTGGATATGGAAATGCTGTACAATGGGCGTCTATGTGATAAATGTGGCAAGATCAGAAGGAGCGACTGCGCCGCAGGCGTGAAGCTGTCATAGATAACGGGGACCGTCACATGTTGGCGCCGGGCGCTTAACCATGGTCATGGGATACATGAATGGAGAACGGACAGTGACTAACATGAGTAGAAAGTACAACATGTGGGTCGAATCATGAATGTCATTGAATGAAGGCGTTGGAGCGGGAATATCGGCTTAGTTTGGTCGTGGAACGTGCGCTTCCTCTTGGTTCTTAGAAACCTCCACCATCGCCCGTATCCGTGTGTACGCGGCAATAGACATTGCACACCCGCGCTCTGACCCACCATAGAATAAGACTGCATCGGATGGCCCCAACCGAGTTGACACAAGAAGTTGTTCACAGAATAACAATGGGAACCCGAGCATGCGCTGGTCATCTGACGCATTCACCCAACATTCACCTGAGGGTGGTCGCCCAACCTGTGACTCTCGAAGCAGCTCATCAGACCCCCGAATAGTGGGATCATGGAGGGTAAGATAATACGGTCCTAGAGCCAGACCGAGGAGAAGCGGTATTTCAGAAGAGCCCTCCACCCGAACTTTTTGGAATGCGGCGCTGCTTCGACGAAATCAAAGGTCCACATTGACCAACTCAAACACAGTGTTAGCAAAATCGAGACACCATACCCCTCCTCGCGATGGCGTGTGGATCGGCAGAAAGATCCGTGAACTAGGCACAATCACGAACGGAGTCCAGCATCTCTGAACACGAGATCGCTGACAGCTATTCCTAAGTCGCTCCTTCTGTGGTCGAGGGCGGAGGAATGACGGGTGTCGGATTTGATGTGCGCTACTCGCTCTCGCACCTATTCGCAGGAGTCAAACTGAGTTTGGAATCGAGTGCCTGGGTGGCGTCGACGCTCAGACCCACAAGATGCCAAAGCTATAGATACTCCTCCAGTTGTTAAGCCAGAGCAGGCGCAGATAAGTGGGCTGGGAGAGGGGCGAAGGGAGGGAAGGGATATGTATCGCGGTCCTTCAGGATTGACTGAGCGAACGACTTCACAATGAGGGAGTGTATGGCGTCGCGGGTGTCGACGTAGCTGAAAAGGAGAACGTTTCCTGAGACCAGTGGATGCTCCAGCGCCCCGCTCATGTTCGCGGGGGTGTAATAGCCCGCTCACTTGTTTCGCCTTCGAGTATAAGCGATCGTCCATGGCGAACATGGGTAGCACGAGGACACATCGTCACACGAAGCAGCGAGAATGTCGAGAGGTAGTTCTCTTCAACGAAGGGACAGACTTTTGGAGGGGGCGTTCTTCGTACATGGCCAGCCACTGACCGAGGGATTTTGTTGAATGTCAGTCAGAAAGCAGCTACGGCGTCCCTGGTTTCCTCACTGTCATCCCAGTCTGTCGGAGTATCCGTGCATCCAGTTCGTCGGAGATGTTGGACATGTTCTAGGCAAGAAGTAGGTCCCTTTGGTGCGAGTGAAAGTTCAGTCCCTTACAGCCCAGAAATGGCTGAAGGATCGATGTCGCAAACAGCGACTGAGAAAAAGAAGGCCGGAGTCGCTATCTATCGTCACGAAGATTCGTGCGAGACTATGAGCGAAAATAAAGAGTATGCAGACGCACCTGTATATGCACACCCTCCCGACATGACCACTACCGTACAGCCCTGACATTCGATCCGTTCCCGCGTACATGCCGCACCGAGCTAGGATTCACGTCCCATCTTGGCAGAGAACGCGGCGATAACCTCGAAAAGATAATACACTGAGCTTTCTCTGCGTAAGATGAAGGTCAGCGTGAGGACGATAGGATCGCTCGAAATGGGGGATGGTGGTCGGAAGAGGAGGAAGGCTTGATGCCAACCAAATGCCAACGGTCATCAAAATGCCAAAGGCCCGTGGTCTTTCGAGAACGCACTTGGCTTGAAGCTTACAGATCCGGTATATAGATATCATAAGATCCCAGTCGTAACACGCAACATCGAATCAGCCCTTGTACTATCTTGTAGTGACCGCCTTCCACTACGAGCGAACCTGCACAACCAGACGGATTTCACTTTACCCCCCCTCCGACCCCTTGTTCTCGGAACTCTAGATATCAACCCTATAAAAGAGTGAGATAGATAATTAGACCACGAGAGGCAAAACTTACTTGAGGACGTATCTGTAGCGGACCTTTCCTGCCTTCATTCCCTGGACAGCCTTCCCGACTTCCTTCACTATGAACCACGACCTCTCAGGAATGCAGAATCAAGGAAATATACTCATCGCACGTACTGGGCAGCATCTCAATGTAGCTCTTCACTCCCTCCTTTACAGCGAGATCCAGCATCTCCAGAATCTCCGCCTTGCTTCCGCTATGGTAAAATCAGTACACGACTCTTCGTGTTGAACAAGGGGTCGGTCGATCCGACTCGAACTTACATGTGGCTTCCGCCCAGGTAAACCCCGCTCGCAGTCAAGCCTGGTTTGAGTGGGTTAACTGAGTTGTTGTCATCACTGCTTGGAGGTGTGACGTACTGAATGTTTGAATGGGTGGCAAGGCGTCGTCGGGAAGCGCGAGCATGATGCAGCGACCGTGCACCTTGAGAGTGGCAAAGATATCGCTGAGGGGGATGTGGTGAGAGACGTCTATAGTGCACTAATTGGATCCGTCAGCACCATGTCAGACATGTGAGGCCAAATCTCTCTACCAAAATTATATCGAGGGTGTCACTCCACTCTTTCGCCCAGTTCTTGGACCCGGTATCCACAAAATCGGTTGCTCCGAGGGCAAGTGCATCAGCCTATACAACGAGGATTAGATCTGAAGGCTATTTGGAAGGGTGCATGAATAGCTTGCCTTCTTGTTCTGGCTGTGCGAGAAAGCAACGACCCTATCGCACTTCAGGGCCTTGGCGAATTGAAGGGCGTAATGTCTACGACAAATTATTATCGGTTATCATAGATATATCCCGAGTTAGAGAACCCACGTACCCCAGCCCTCCAATTCCGATGACGCCAACAGACTTTCCGGGTCTAAGCATTCAACGTAAGCATTACGAGTGGATGGTACGAGAGAAAGGTATCGTACCCTGCACCATTCGTCCTCAAGGGCGAATACGCCGTGATACCAGCACACATCATGGGCGACGCTTGTTCCAAAGACAATGCATCGGGGATCGGGAACACGAACAGCTCGTTCGCGCGGATGGCAGTCGCATATCCACCTTGAGAGACCGTACCCTATTTTAAGCGTCAGAACCTTTAATGAAAATGGGAAATGTCGAGCGAAGAAACGTACATCGGGATAGATAGAGTTATACGTGTGGATAGGCTTGAGGCAGCTTTGGTGTGTAAGGTGGTCAGTTGATCGATACCATAACTCCAGAATAGATATTCAGATTCTCACTAGTTCTCTGCCCCGCTCTTGCATCGTTGACAGTTGTAGCAAGAACCAATTTGTGCGCTTGAAAGTTTGGATGAGTATTGACGAGTGAATAAATGTGGATCAACGAGACGAACCCCACGCCCACGCGATCTCCGACTTTGAACTCGGTGACCTTGGGCCCAACTCGAACAACGTGTCCTGTTATTTCGTGGCCCGCAATGATTGGCTATTACAGAGTCAATAATCGAAAAATGAGGCGAATTCTAAATAAACCCACCTGCTTGAGCTCTCCCCATCCCCCGGTAATGGTGTGAATCTATCGATGGATGCCAATACCGTAAGGCTTCCACCGATCGTCTGAGAAATCGCAATTCCTCACATCCGATCCACACACTCCACAGTACTCAATCTTGATATCAATATCCTTATCTTCAATCCCTTTAGGCTTAAAGTCAACGACTTTCAACTGGTCCGGTTGCTTGGTATCGTGCACACTATCTCCCAGTAAGTACTAGCCCAGTAGCGTCCGAGCGTGAAGGGACGTTACTTACGCGTAACCTTTCCACTGAAGCTTGGTGTTGGAGGACATCGTTAAAGTCGCGAGCGAAGATGCGAGAGTGTGATGTAATGTGGTGACGGTAGAGATCGAGCTCGGTGTATATCTATAGTACGACGTACGATAAGCCTAGACTACATGTAAGCAAATGTAGTAAAGGAAGAGAATAGGACGCTACTCACAACCCAGATGATCGAATGCTCTGAGGTGTGAGGACGTCGAGGATGGGTTTTTATATGTAAAGGATAGGGGATAGGGAATAGGGTGGCAGAGAAACATAGGCTAGGAGGCAACATAGAAATATGATAATAGTACATAGGAGGCAACCGGTCCATCAGCAAACGGAACTAGACGAGAATAACTCACGACGTCATCGAGCGCTTATGTGGGCGCTCAACAGACCTTTTGCGTGGAAGGCGGTATACGGGCGAACTGAAGAAGATTCGAAAAATGCAGAATGGTTTTAGTCGTGGATTATATGACCAGCTCCTAGCGTATACTTACTAATAGTTTCACATCCGTGTGCATACCCCATGGCTAGACGCATGTCCTGCAAGCCTCCTGTCGACATGAACACAGCGCTCCTCGCTCTGTATAGCCTCCGGGAGAAGTCTGTGACGTTTAGGATAGGGAATCCATCTCAGGTGGACGGCGAAGGCTGTAGTTTAGTCTGAGCTTCTCTCGGGTGGTCCATTAGTGACACCATCACCCACATGTTGCGTCAAATGAAATAGACGCCCATACAGCACTTTCGATTCTCTGATAGGTCGCGTCGCTCTATTCCCGAATTCACTCCGCAAGGCGTGGTGCTAATGATCTATGTGATGTGTACCAGGTTCATCGGGAAGACCATCCATATGTGATAATATCACTTCCCTTGCCTTCTCGATCGCAGCAATCGATCCTCAAGGCGCGATACAGTGCGCTGTGAAGCATGGGCCATGATTACGGCATCACACCGCCCTGTTATCTCTTGAATGGTGTATCCTCTTGGACGGCGATGTGTTTATATCCTTAGAAGATTACACAGACACTCTGTTAAACGGAGATATCCAGCTACCCGCCTGGATGTGACGCCGAAGCATCAACCATCCTACATGAACCTAGACGCCCCCGTCGAGGAGGAGTAGGCCCCTGTCATCACAGATGGGAGCTCACAGATAGGTCTCTAGGGTATCATAAATAGGGTTCTAACACGCGACGTCGACGACGAAGCAGAAACGAGTCTTGCCATGATCATGTCGAAGATACAGCCAACGACGCGCCAAATCAATGACTAACGCAACCGAGCTCTCATTCTCGTTCAGGGAGGCCGATATGTTTAATAGGATTCGGTGGGGAGCAACACACCGTGTGTAAGGAATTCATTAGAAACGCACGCACAAATAGCAAACATAAAGCGAACAGAAACGGTGGGGATCGGTATCGGGGGTAGCCTACGACCTAGCGCAGAAAAATGGAAAGAAAAATAAAAGTTCAAAGTCGAGTGCGAAGAGCAGCGGAGGGTCAGTGAAAATAAAATACAGAAGTGGCATAGTACTCGTAATACTAGGAAGTTCAAGCTATCGGACTCAAGTGCTTAAAAGGCTGAATTGAATTGAAGGGAAAGAAGTCTGAAAAGGGGCCATGTCAGCACTCATTGAAGTATCCTATAATTTAGTATACACACCAATTTGTCTCATTCATCCTTATGATGCTTTCCTGAAAGCCACAGCAGAGGCCAGCTTGCACTGAGAGAAAGGGCGCGCATGAGTAACCAACGGACGCACAGCGCCAGCACCAGTAAACCATGGCTCTCACCATACCATATCACCAACAAAACAACAACGAGCAAAACTGACGGTATAACCATTGAATCTCTCCTCGGAGTCAGAATCATCGGACCCCGCAACAGGTAGAGTGAGGGCCAGTGCAATGATAATGGCGCGCAGGTAGGACTGAGCGAGCATGTAGGGCGTGTGTTGCCACAGTCGACACTCGCTCATCAGTATTTGTAGGCCTTCTCGTCATATCCATGTGTTGCCTCATGCCCCGCACAGTGGCTATCGCAGATCGGCCCTCGCACGGTCTGGCAAAAGAGGCGCCCTTAGATTCTGGGGGACAAAATCAAGCTCGGCCTTGAGGTTTGGGTATTGGTTGGACGGCGTAACGAAGCTTCTGTCAACGTCACCCTGAAACGTCTTCATATCCCGGGAGAACCACTGCTATCTTCCTACTCTACACAAGGGCAGCCCAGCCTCACCCAAGGTCCGTACCAGGTAAGGCAAGGTTCCTCGTTAGAAGGGGGTTCCCAGAAACGAAGGAAGGCCGCGGTTACGCGAGTGAGTAAGCAATCGCACGTCTAGAACTTGGTCTTTTAGTGAATCCGCATGTCTGGTTTGTATCAGGTTATCGAGGACACGGACAATAGCGCCTCTCATCTGTTCTGGTTCGAATGCGACGTATTCGGAGGTGGGAAACAGCGAAGCGAAGCAGCTGCGACTCGGGAACGTTTGATGTCGCGACAGATCGAAACATACTTCTCATGCACGGTGGCTTCTGAGCACTCTGCTTATGTGTAGCCTCATGGAGAGCCAACACAACACTCGGTGCTCATTATACTTACTTCAAGGTAGAGGGGTAAGCACGGAAAGACCCGATGTATCGGAAATGACGGCGATCTAGAAGCAGAGGTCTCCTGATCCCAGCCTTCTCCCTCAACGCCGAGATGGTCTTACCTCTGATGTATTCTTGTTCTAACAAAAGAATGTATAAATTGAAACCTGAAAGTTAAGCTTCTTGAACGGAATAAAAATCTCAAAAGAACATGATGTCTATACTACAGGGACGCCCGCGATCGACTTACGCTTCCTCAACTTGTGAATTCTGTTTGGTCGTCGGATAGCTTGGACAAAACCACAGCTATAGGCGGTCTGGGGTGGAGACCGAGCACCAATGCTCCATTATAATACCCTCAAAGTGTAAGTTGTATCCATGATAAAGCTCCCACTCACCGTCGCCGCGTTTACGGAGAAGAGTACGAGGGAGCGTGCGAGCGACGGCGACGGCGATGGTGATTGTGTGCAGGCACGAAACGAGCAGGAAGGGAACGAGTGTTACTTACTCCAATCGAAGTTCCAATTCCACTGCTTCCACAGATTCTGCCCCAAACACGCCTGGCGTCGTTCATGCCCCGCTTGGTTGATGAGAGGTCGATCGCAAGATCAAGATAGGCGTCCATGGACCGGGGACGGGGTAAATCTGGTCTGATCTGATCTAATCTAATCCCAATCACACCAAAGCGTTCCGTGAGATAAAATAGGCGCCCATGACCAACACTTGGTTGCACAAGGTCGCACATGGACCCTTCTTCTCCTCTCACGCTCCACGGAATGACCACTATCTTCCCAACGTCAACTTGTAATGACTGCGCCTAATAGAGGCATAAAACCGGGGCTCCCCCGTTCGATCGTACAAAATAGGTGCCCATGGCACGATTCAGAGGGCTAGGCAACACGTGGTATTCATATAGGTCACCCTTCCCAGCGCCCAAAACGCCAGAAAAGGTATCTTAGTTCTAATCGTAACCTCAGCTCGAAGCTGTATTCATTGAGCTGAACCACGCCTTTGTCGTCCTGCCTGATTTCGAGATGTTCATGTAGAGCATCAAATTGATCGCGTGGATGCATTGCTGAACACCAACCATCGCAGACAGAACTTGAAGAACAGTGGAGCCTATCAGTTGAGTATATGTGGAGAACGGCGTCTAATGTGCGCAATCTATTGGGCGCGGGTGAAATAGAAGAATGTACAGCTGTGAGCAGGTGGCTATGACCATACTGTGATTTACGCATCATCCCTGTACACATGAGATAGCGCCACCGCGAATTAAATTCACGCTGTGAAAACCAGGATGTAATGGTGGGAGAAGGTGTCAACGCATAAGCACGTTCCTTTTGCTATATAGCAAGGGGTCGCGATGTTAAGGCCCATCACACCTGCTCTTTATCACGACGTTTTGAGAATGGGCCAGCTGATGTACGTCTGAATCGGCTACTGCTCTCTTCAAGGATTAAATCTAACATATCAATGGCAGCTCGCTCGTCATTAATTACATCGATGTGGCCGGCCCGTTTAATAACCGCGGTGTTGATCAATTGGAGGCCTTTGAGCGGACGGGGGAACTCTCGGCCCTCAACGAAGGCATTCTACTCTTTCGACAGGCGGCATATCTCACCCCTCATGGTCATGCTGAGATGCCTGGCCGACTCAACAACCTTGGAGGCTCGTTCATCCGCCGCTTTGAACGGACCGGAGAGCTCTCGGACATTTCGGACGCCATCGCTGTCCTCCAAACTGCTATAAATCTCACCCCTCAGGATCATGCGAATTTGCCAATTATGCTCAGCAACCTTGGAGGTGCGCTCACCTGCTGCTTTATCCGAACCGGCGAGCTCTCGGCCATTTCGGATGCCATTACAATACAGCAGAAGGCGGTAGACCTGACTCCCCAGGGCCATGCCGAGCTTCCGAGCCATCTCACCAACCTCGCAAATTCACTCACCCATCGCTTTGTGCAGACAGGGGAGTACTCCGATATCGTGGATGCGATTGAAATCCAACAGAAAGCAGTAGATCTCACCCCTCAAAGCCATGCCAACCTGCCAGCGATGCTCAACATTCTCGGAGGATCGTACACCTACCGCTTTGAACGTACAGGAGAGCTCTCGGACATCGCGTATGCCATAGAGGTACGGCAAAGGGCAGTTGATCTCAGCCCAGAGGGTCATGCCAGTCTCCCGGACTATCTCAGCAACCTCGGAAATTCGCTGACCTGTCGCTTTGAGCGCGCGGGCGACCTTTCGGACATCGCCGATGCCATCGCATTACAGCAGAAAGGGGTGAACCTTACCTCTCAGGGTCATGCCAACCTCCCAGCGATGCTCGAAAACCTCGGAGGCTCGTTTAGCTGTCGCTTTGAACGGACGGGAGAGCTCTCGGACCTTGAAGAAGCCATCGCAGCCGAGCGAAAAGCGGTAGATCTGACTCCCCAGGGTCATGCCAACCTGCCTGGTCGACTCAGCAACCTCGGATACTCGCTCACCTGTCGCTTTGAGCGGACGGGCGAGCTCTTGGACATCACAGAGGCCATCGCGGTACGGCAGAAAGCGGTGCAGCTCGTACCTCAGAACCACGCCAATTTACCGAGCTACCTCAACAATCTCGGGAACTCGTTCATCCGTCGATTTGAGCAGACCGGAGAGCTCGCGGACATCGCGAATGCCATCGCATTCCAGCGAGAAGCAGTAGACCGCACTCCCCAGGGCCATGCTGATCTTCCCGGCCGACTGAACAACCTCGGAGGCTCGTTCACCTGTCGTTTTCAGAGGACGGGCGAGGTCTCGGATATTGCAGATGCCATCGCGGTTGGGCAGAAGGCGGTAGATCTGACCCCTCAGGGTCATGCTGGTTTACCAGCCATGCTCGAGAGCCTGGGTGTCTCGTTCTATCATCTCTTTCTTTCGAGTGGCGAGCTTGGAGATCTGCACAAAACGTTATCATGTTACAAAGCCGCAGCCACCTCTACCGCTGGTCCTCCACGAACAAAGCTAAGTGCAGCTCGACGTTGGGCCCGCACCCTGATCCAACACCACTTACAATCACCCGACATTATAACGGCGTTCGACAGAGCATTAGGGTTGCTTGCTATGATTGCAGGTCTTGAGCAGACAGTCAAAGGCCGGTATACCCAGCTTGGAAGTACGTGTGGCCTCGCCCTCGAGGCGGCTGCGGCTGCATGTGCCCTCGATCGAGCGGATAAGGCGATGGAGTGGCTCGAACAAGGTCGCTGCCTCGTCTGGAACCAACTGAACCAGCTACGCACTCCACTCGACAACCTACGTATTCACGATGAAGATCTCGCACAGGATATCGCAAATGTCTCCAAGCAGCTCGAGCACATCGGATCATCTCGTGTACAATCGCGGGCCGACATGTCGCTTTCACAGAAGATCTCTCTCGAGGACGAAGCTCGTGTGCATCTGGGTCTTGCAAAGAAGTGGGACGCTCTCCTCAGAAAGGCACGGGCCATACCTGGCTTCGAATCATTCCTCATGCCCTTGCCATGCTCTACCATCATGCAGCATCTCCCGAAATCAGGCCCTACCATAATCATCATCGTCGATCAACGTCGTTGTGATGCCCTTGCGCTCTTGACTGAGCTCGACGAGCCGCTCCACATACCCCTCCCCAACTTCTCGGTAGAGAAAGCCAGTACGTATCGCAGCATCCTCGATTCTCAGTTGCGCGCTCGTCAACTTCGCGCTCGAGAAGTGGAAGTATTGGCATCCACTGAAAATGAGCTCCCCTTGAGAGCTATCAGGTCGGTTCCCGTTGGAAATCGCGGCGAAGATCCTCCTGTTCATCGGGTTCTTCGAGGCTTATGGGAAGAAGTAGTCAAACCAGTTCTGGACGCACTTGGCTTCTCGGTAAGTCTTTACTTTAAATACCACCTTCCAGTAGTCTGATGCTCTCTGTAGAGAATAGACCACACGGAAATTCCACCCAGGGTCTGGTGGTGCCCGACAGGCCCTCTGTCGTTCCTCCCCCTTCACGCAGCTGGGATATACCGGGGCTCAGACACTGTGAGCGCCTATGACTACGTGGTATCCTCATATACCCCCACCGTCAACGCTATCACGGATCGTGTCAAGAATCATGGTCCAGGTGACGACACGGCATCTGGACTGTTCTTGACCAGTCAGCCAAGTGTGAAGGGTGTTTCGCCTATTCCAGGAACGACGTCGGAGGTTCGCTCAATCTTCGAACAAGCTATTAACGCCGGTGTGAGGGTACAGAAGCTCGAGGGAGACGAGATGTCCGTCGCTGAGTGTATCGTCCGCATGCAAGACTTCAGCAGTGTTCACCTCGCGTGTCACGGATCGCAGAACGCAGCTGAGCCACTCCAAAGTCGCTTCCTCTTCCATCAAGGCCCCTTGGAGCTCGGAATGATCCTGAAGTCGAACCTCAAGAACGCAGACCTCGCCTTCCTATCGGCGTGTCAAACCAGCACTGGGCAGGAGGATCTATCCGACGAAGCCGTTCATCTCGCTGCTGGGATGCTCGCAGCGGGATATAGGCGGGTCATTGGGACGATGTGGTCGATCGGAGACGCCCCCGCGCAGCAGGTCGCCACCACGTTTTACGAATATTTATTCAGTCGTCGGGATGAGACCGCTGGTGCAACCTTCGACGGGACTCTCTCTGCTGTCGCTTTACACCACGCCACGCAGCAGTTGCGCCTCGCTCTCGACAACTCAGAGCGGTCCTTACTTACCTGGATTCCTTTCGTCCATTTTGGCCTATAATCCTTCGACTTCCACCCTATGTTTCATCTTTTCTATGTTTCCTCAGCGTATCGTTTCCTCCCTTTGGCTCGCTTTCGTGTGCAGTCCCTTTCTGTAACTTCGTTTATATCAATGGAGATCGATTCCCCGACCTTGACAAACGAGCTCTTCGACAGACGTCGAGACGCGCATCCTAGAGCCGGCGACCTCTCAGAGCTCTTCCACCCGAGACGCCTCGGAATCTCTCCATCGAGGCGCTCGTCGAGGAACAGGCTCGAGACCAAGACATCTGAGTCGGAGCTACGGGAGCCTCACTCTCGACAAACGCGCAGTTCAACCTCGACGCTCACCCTAGAAAACGCGGTCGCTTCGACCTCGGGACGTCCATCATCGCCAACGCCTCGGAACCGCATGCGATGTTTAGGTCGCGAGCATTCGCCATCCATCCTCTACCCTCCCCAATCCCACACTTCCCCTGTACGCCCCGCACATACCACATCCCTCGAACGAAAGATGCGTGCCGGCTAGGCGAGGCCCGATGCATTCAGGTACAACGGGCGAGAGGGGCTGGCCATGACACCCCTCACCTGTCATTCCTCCGGTCCCGCCCCACTTCCAACGCCTCCCAACTCCGCCGTCCCAATCCCGCTCCCAATCCTCCTTGCTTCCCACCCTGCGCACTCCGCACCCGTCGTCCTCCGCGTCTCGTACCCCAATAACCGAAACGGTAAACCCTGGTAAACCCCACCTCCAGCTCCAACACAGGCGGATTGATTCCGTGATGGAGGTCGATCGAAACGGAGCGACGGTGGCACAGTATCGCCTGATTCGCGTTGCAGCCTGCGCGGGTTGCGAACTGTTGCGAACCCAAAGCCAAAGTGGGCACGACCGAGAGAGTGCGATCCGACCCCAACGCCCCAGTCGCTCATAAGTATCGACACCGATAGCGAAAGCACACGGAGCCCCTGTCTTCGGTACCAGAGACCCACCACATGCTATGCTCGGGCCCCCGTCTTCGCTATGCATCCAAGCTGACTGTTGGTCCCGAGGTGAGATCGCGAAGCCAAGGCGGGCGGGTACGCGCGCCCGAAAGATCGATCCTCTGAGTCCTGACCGTCGGGATGCGCCAGCGCCCAGCGTCCTCGGACCTTGAAACCGTCAACCCAAAATGGAGCCCAGTGGGTGAGTCGGTCGGTCGGTACGCCAGCCATACCTCGAGCGTCGTCAGTTGTGTAGGCGATTTGCTCTAAGGCGTATCGAGGGGGAAAGGGCGGAAGGGAGGCATTCGAGTGCGAGCGAGGGCCGTCGACGTCGACGAAGAAGCAGAAAATCGTCTTGCCATCATCACGTCGAAGCTGCAGCCAAACACGCGCCAAAGCGATGACTAACGCACCGAGCATTCTCGTTCACCCCTCGTCCTCTTTCCTCCTTGTTATTGGCCACTAGTCAACGACAGGCACATCTACTTATACTTATTGATTGGGCAAGTCCGAGCACATAAAATCGGGTACATGGTGATATCGATACGAATGCCCATATAGACGAGCAGAGAGTGTATGAGGTAACTAAAGGGGCTCTATAGAGTGCCGCACAGCTCTAACGGAAGTCACGCAAACATTCAACGGCGCTTGGGTCCTGGTGCGCCATGCGCCACCCTCCTATGCATGGTGAGCTATTGCGACAGAGATAATGTTAGTGGATAGGGTTACGGATGTCCTAACATGAAACGACTCACATCGGCAGGGAGGTTACCGACAAAATTACAGCCGGGAACCCTACAATGGAACTCCCCTCTGCGTGCCAGGCGGTCTTCGAGCTCATCGAGTAGGTCTCGGGTCGCGATATCTTCTAGTACCTCGCGACGCTCAAGCGTATAATCATCGAATCCTCGGGAGCTGAGATCGTCGACGTATTTCCTGGCCTCGTTCCTGTGCTGAAGAGGATTTTAGAGGGATGTGATCAGTATCAGGGGCCGGGCTAACCGGGAGCTGCGTACGTCGTGGTGCGCACTGGCGAAGGATGCCAGGGAGATTGCGATGGGGAGAATGGTAATCAAGGAAAGGCGCATATTGTGTGGGGTTTGTGGGAGCTATTGAGGGGAGGTACGAGTGTTGAGATATCGTTCTGCTGATTATTGAGCTACAATTTATATAGATTGGTCATTTTTGTCCAGCATAGAGCATGTCCCCTTCAAAGACCAACTGGTAACTTGTTACAGCTCTGTCACATTGGGCAAGGGTCTTAGCCGCACGAACTAATTTAGTCACTCTTGAAATATTACGCATAAGCGCTCACAGTATGTAGACTATTATGTACAACTATCACTTTCAGGAGGATCACAACTTATAAATACTCAACTGGTGCTTGCGCGTTGCGTAATTACATTATGAAGATTCCGTCCGACAAAGATATCCACGCACTTCGTTACGCTCTCCCTCGGCCCGGTTCCGATTCATTCGGCCTGAATTGAGCCCGTGGTGTGGCATAGAACGCGCCAAGCTCAATGTGGAGTATTCTCGTCTGGAATTATCCTCTACAATGGTTACAGTGCTGGGCCACGTCTTTCACCTATGATCAATCAGGAGCTACTGATGTATACGCGTTGGTGGGTTAGGGGAGATACCGGCAATCCAGACAATGCATGCGGCTCAGTTTCGACACGAAATACGACTTCAGGTGCAAAATTCCAATATAAAACCAATATTTCTTTTGCGTTATTCTGCTGTAATGTAGCTAGCGGGAAGTCTTCAAAGGGTGCGTTGCCACCGGTCGGCTGGTACTGCGCATGAGCCGTCACGCACTGAAACGGCTACCCACCAATATCGTAAGCCATCGACTTCCTTCCCCGGTAGTGCGTAGAACATACTTACGTCTTGCCTCGGGCTGTCTGTTTTCCTTCTCTGTTACTGGTCGGATACAAATTCCGCACAGCTCAGATGTGAATATAAACTGAAGGTCCTGGTGCCAACTTACTCCCAGAAACATATCACCTTCCCCTCCAAGCGCCCCCACACTTACACAATGCGAGTATCTCTCCCCACCCTTCTTTCCGTCGCCATCTCTTTGGTGTCGATTGCCAATGCCCATCAAGACGTAGGTCCCTCATTCGAGTCAAGCTGGCTCTGAGCGCTGATTCGAGACCAAAAAACCTCCTCAGCAGACGCTTGAAGCTAGGGACTACGTTGACGAGCTGACCGCGCGAGAAGTTGCCTATACCGATCTCGAGCGCCGCGATCTCTTCGCCGACATCTCAACCCGCGAGCTCGTCGACGAGCTCTCCGACCGCCTCGAGCGCCGTGGAAGATATTTCGTATGCAATGATTGCGGTCAGCAATGGTCTTCAAGGGTAAGTTTACCCCATTCGCAAACTGAAATTATTCAGTGCCATGATGTGGGGAGAATGGCAAACTGACGGATATTGCTACTAGTCGGATGGAGAACTTACCAGGTGTAAAAAGTCGAAGACGGGGAGGCATGAGGTTATCGAAGGGCGCTATTAAGTCCGAGTCTACGTTGGCATGGGCCTCGGCGAACCTCCCCGTTATTGGAGTATCCTCTGGTTATTGCCAATTCGCATTCCACCTTCTTGATAACTGGCTTTTGGATTATCTATCTCGCAGTTGTACCTTGAAATCAAGGAACCCTTTATTTGATCCACACCTTGTCAGTGGACCGAATTGGGAGCGGCATATACACCTCCCTCAAATGCTCACGCTCAGTCTTTATTATGCACGTCCCCTAAAAGGCTTTGTGAATATCTCTCTCTCTATATCTCACTGAGTAACTTCGCGAAATATAGATGTATACACCGAGGCATCGGGAGGATCAGTGGCTGAAAACTCTTGACCAGAACGCAAATAAGGGATAGACCGGCTCTGCATTAAGGAGAGGCGACTGGTGTGACACAGTGGCCATTTAAAGAAGAAAAAAAGAGATGTGAGGTCTCTTCGTCTCCTTTCAGAACACGAGACGCCACGTGCTTTCGACATCGATTCACACTGCGGTAAGTTAGTATCTACAGGGACTCGCATATGGGTAAGAGGCATAACGGCTGGCGGAAGCACCACACAGCCCAGGGGCAGCACTGCAAATAAATGTTAGTTATTCGCCATAGACATGATCCCAAGCTCCTCGCTCTGTATAGCCTCGGGTAGAACTTCACGGTGTTTTGGGTCAAGGACCATCTCAGGGGTGTGGTGCCCACGCCACATGTAGTGGTTTAAGCTTCTTCGCAGTGGGCTACACCATCACCCACATGTTCCGTCAGGTGAAATAGACGCCCATAATACAGCAGTTTGGATTCTCTATTCTATCCGTGTCCGCCCTGCCTAGCTTCGCCCCACGAGACGTGAAATTGATAACATATGTGATAGCGGAGGAGGCGTGGATAGATTTATTGGAGCTCAGTATTCATATGTCCTTCCCATTCCTTGCTTTCGAGCCATCAATTTCAAGATACCAATCTCCGGGTCCTGGTCGTTCGACGGGCTCCAAAGACGGACCTAAGATAACGTACTATACTGCTTCACCCTTGCCACAGTCAAGTCTAGCACGCAAATGCATTAGCCCTTCGATAAACCAGACTGCCCATATTAGATAGATGCCCGTAATGTGACGTCCACAGAACTTGCACCGAACAAGAGATGTATCATCTCGCACTGACCATTGTCCACTCTACGAGCAAACCTGCTGCACAGGTACCACCATCTGCACCATAAGCCCTACGTTTCCATTCGAGAACTACACTCCGTCGCATGCAGCGCCAATGATGACGAAGAAGGTGACCGACAAGCGACCGGTATGTTTGTGTTCACAGCGCAATCCCCGTCGCGAAGTATTTCCGAAACGAAGTTGGGCCCTACATCAATTGCGAAAAACTTTAGTATCCCTCAGAATAATACATACGAATGTTGTAGTGCTCTTTTTAGGGTCTAATTGAAGTGCTGTATGCCCCTATTTCTGTCATTAATATATCACGACGAAGTCCCACCTACTCCGTCACATTAAATAGACGCCCGTTGCACAGCACTGGCCGTGCAGGCGGGATAACAGCACTACGAATGGCATTCCAGGTCTGTTCACAAACCTGTGGTGCGTGTTCTGGCGCCCATACGCACATTCTTTCCAGCTTGGTATAAAATGTGGGATCGTGATGTTAACGCCGGTTCGTACAAGGTGCGCGCAAATCAACGCATTCCACCTACTCTACATCTCCACATAAAGATTATGGGCCAGGAAAGCCATGTTCCAAAGCGTTATCAGGCACGTTGAGACTGGAAAACTGACATATATATCAACTACAGCTCGCTCGTCACTGACGCCGCACTTGGAAGGAGGTGAACTGCATCCAATGTCAATAGACGCCATCATGAAGATAACCAGACCAACCAGCCGGTATCTTAAGACAGGTAATGCATATCCAATGGCGAACGGTCGGTTGTCTCGCACGTTACTCGTCTAATCCGATTTTACTAGATATTATCTTCGAATGTACAAACACTCACGAAGGTGGCATGTACTTAGTAGATCTCTAGGTAATGGAGACTCAGGGCTCAGGGCAGCGAAGCTATACCCGCTCACCAATGCTTTCCCTGGGCGCTGGGAAGTCAATAAAACAGATGAACGAATAATAGATGGTCATTCGATGTACGCTAGACTATCTTAAATACAAGTAGTCTAGATACGAGTGAAATAAACAAATAAATAAAGGCGTATGGAACGTTGGAACGCGTACAGCCAAACGGATGTACGGACACAAAGAATAATCCAGTCGTGTGGCTACGAGATAAAGAATGGAAGAAGTGAAATCTTGAGGCGGCTGTCGTCGAGTATGCCATCGGGAGGAGGATACGGTACGTAGACGACAAAGCAGAAAATCGTGCATCATCAGGTCAAAGCTTCAGCCAAACACGCGCCAAATCGATGAGATTGTAGAGACCTGGTGTTGTCCCCTACGGCTCTGCTGTTCACGGCGTACGCCCACACAGGCCGCTGTACGGTCGTACCAAGTGCGCTGAGGGTCTGTGCGGCCGAAAAATTTCAATTGCCCGAAAATTACAAAGGGGACGCGTGACTCGGCCGGCCGTCATTTGATGGCATCACACCGCCGGAGGGATAGGCGCTGGTTCCACCAACATCCCTGTGTAGTGTACCACTATCTATGAAATATGACGACGTCTGGGATATTTGCCCTGCGTGAGGCGGGCCCAGAGAAACTCCACGACTACCTCGGCCACCCTGGGATAGACCTCCAACAACCCGGAGGACTGCGGTCCAAAGGGGTGGGTGGAAAAATCGCCCTTGGTCCCGGGGTAGTTCCGGAGCGGCAGGAGTTTAGGGAGTTTCTCTCCGTAAGCCGCTCTGGGGGTTGGTGTCAGTTAATGGCGTGCCGACCTTGGAACACACACACACACTAGTAACGCAGCGAGTGTCCTTCACGCTGTTTCCTCCTTGTTATTGGCCACCAGTTGACGGCAGCCCATATACTGTTCGGCTGAGCTTCATTCCTTCCCCGCCTCTCGTTCGGGCCAGTCCGAGCACGTAAATAATAAAATCAGGTATATGGCGATATCGATACGAACAAGATACGAAAGCCCGTGGTGCTTAGCACATATACGAGCAGAGAGTGTCTGAGGTAACTAAAGGGTCTCTATAGAGTGCCGCACAGCTCCAGCGGAGGTCATGCAAAGATTCAACGGCCCCCAGAATTGGGTTTTGGTGCGTTGTGCGTCTCCCTCCTATGCCTGGTGAGCTATTGCGACAGAGATAATGTTAGTGGATTGGGTTACCGCTGTCCTAACATTAAAACGACTCACATCATCGTACTGGTAACAGACAAACTTACAGCTGGGAACGTGACAGTAGTGCTTTCTGCTTCTGCGCGCCAGGCGGTCTTCGAGCTCGTCGACGAGGTCTCGGATCGCGATGTCGTCCAGTATCTCGCGACGCTCAAGCGTATAACCATCGAATCCTCGGGAGCTGAGATCGTCGACGTATTGCCTGGCCTCGTTAGTGTGCTGAAGAGGTTTTTGGAGGGGTGTGATCACTATCAGAGGAGAGAGTCGTCAGAGGGAGCTGCGTACGTCGTGGTGGGCACTGGCGAAGGATGCCAGGGAGATTGCGATGGGGAGAAGGGTAATTAAAGAAACGCGCATGTTGTATATGGGTTTGTGGGAGCTCTGGAAGGGAGGTATCGGTGTTGATATCGTTCTGCTGATTATTTGGTTACAATTTATATACATGGATCGTTTATTTTTGTCCGTTATAGAGCACGCTTCCTTCAACGACCAACTGGCAACTTATTACAACTCTGTCACATTGGGCAAGGGCCAGTTGCGGATGTACATAGCTAATTCAGTCCCTCTGAAACGCATAAGCTCTCACTGTATGTAGAGTGTTATGTACAACGATCATTTGGTTCGCAGTGGCCAAGGCTTTTAGGTGTACGCGTTGCGCGCGCGTTGCGTAGTTATATTATGAAGATTCCGTCAGATAAAGATATCCACACAGTTCGTTACACTCTCCCAGGGCCCGGTTCCGACTCATTCGGCCTGTATTGAGCCCGTGGTGGCATAGAACGCGCCAAGATCAATGTGGAGTATTCTCGTCTGGAATTATGGCTCGGTAATGGTGTGTGTAGATCAAAATAAAATAATTGTATCTCCCAAAAAGGAACAACCAAAAAAGGAAGGAGGGAGGAGGAGGAGGGAGGAAGGGAACTCAGGTAACCTTGCAACTTTGCTGGAACCACTCTGAATGGACACCCTGCTGATAGGAAATGTTGGAAATGTCAGTCCGGCTCCCAAACAGGATTATTCCTCTTCGGGACGGAAATGCCAGAGCCATCTCGGGCTCGGTTCGGTTGGCTCGTCCCACAAAGGAAATGTGATATGGGTTTTTCCCAGAACAGGTGCATTAGTAGCATTACCCGATAACAGGGAATCAGATCCGCCGCGATGTGATGGTGCCCATGTGTAATCTAATCTGCTATGCCGAGTCCTGGCATTCATCCTTGCAGTTCTCCCATCGTTGCCTCTTGAGTCTCGGGGCAACCAGCCAGGACCAGCCTCTCCTTGATCACCACACTTTTGCATATGTCTGTTGCTCATGCTCACTGACTCGGCCGCTTGTACAAGCGACCGCAAGCTGTGCACGTGTGTACCTTCAATCATTATAGCGTGCAGCGCGTCTATGTTTTCACGCGTTCTCAGCGCGAGTGACAGCTCCTATAATCGCAAAGAAAGCTTTTGGCATATATATAAGTTAATAAGTATCTGGAGAATGCACGAAAAACGCACCAAATGCTGTCGAGGTGTCCGAGCTGACAGGCAACCGTGATTCAGCTTTGGTCTCTGGTTGACGGTGTCGGGAGATTGCCCACAGGGAGGAAGACGACAAGATTGAAAAAGAGGTCAATTTGAGCTACCTCTAGATGATGAGAAAACCAAAGCAAAGGCACGATACAGTCAAACGGCGCAGAGGCTTGGGCTAATTGGCCTCCAGGCGCGCGCGATTCCGTTATGTAATGCGATGCCAAATTCGAACTCAGAAATGTCGGTGGCTGTGGGCGCAATTGCCTACCAGCATCATTAAGCAGCCGGAATTATCCTCTACAATGGTTACTTACAGTGCTGGGCCACGTCTTTCACCTATGATCAATCAGGAGTTACTGATGTATACACGTTGGTGGGTTAGGGGAGATACCCACAATCGAGACAATGCATGCGGCTCAGTTTCGACAGGAAATGCGACTTCAGGTGCAAAATTCCAATATAAAACCAATATTTTCTTTTGCGTTATTCTGCTGTAATGTAGCTAGCGGGAAGTCTTCAAAGGGTGCGTCGCCACCGGTCGGCTGGGACTGCGCATGAGCCGTCACGCGCTGAAACGGCTACCCACCAATATCGTAAGCCATCGAGGGCCGGGTTGGGAGCGGCATATACACCTCCATCAAATGCTCACGCTCAGTCTTTATCATGCACGTCCCCTAAAAGGCTTTTTTCAATATCTCCCTCTCTATATCTCACTGAGTAACTTCGCGAAATATATATGTATACACCGAAGCACCTGGAGGATCAGTGGCTGCAAACTCTTGAGCAGAACGCAAATAAGGGATAGACCGGCTCTGCATTAAGGAGAGGCGACTGGTATGACACTGTAAGAGTGGCCATATAAAGAGGAAACAAGAGATGTGAGGTCTCTTCGTCTCCTTTCGGAACAACGCGCTTTCGACATCGATTCACACTGCGGGAATTGGTATCTACTGGGACATGCATCTGGGAGGCATAACGGCCGGCGGAAGCACCCCACAGGCCAGAGGCATCCCTGCAAATAAATGTCAGTTATTCGCCCTTGGCATGATCCTAAAGCTCCTCGCTCTGTACAGCCTCGGTGGGAACTCCATGGTGTTTTGGGTCAAAAGGACCATCTCAGGGGGTGTTGTGCCCACGCTGCATGCGGTGGTTTGAGCTTCTTCTGGGCGGTCCATTAATCACACCATCTCCCGCAAAAGTCCGATGGACCTTGATTAATCAAGCCGGCGTATGGCAAGCGTTTTCGATTTAAATCAGAGTTGTTTAAACAATATTCAACGCCGCGATTAATCAAGGTTAGGGGGGCGCTGCTCTTCCCTGTTTAAATGGCCTCAAACCCACTCTTTCTTCGCGTTGAATCAGGTACTGCAGGGATCGGGGTTGATTAAACATCGCATTCGCTCGTTTGATTAAATGACGAAGAAATAATTAAATCACGGTACAATTAAATGCCAAGTACTACAGAGCTACATTTAAACATCGGCATCGTGAGGAGCCCGTTTAAACAAGCGGGGATCCTGTTTAAACGGAGCCCGCATTGCCAGCTGTGTGACTGGCAACCCGCCCCTCAAGTGCCCGAAGGCTCGACGAGAAGTCGAGATCCCGTCAAGTCCCTCTGCCACCACGTCTGGGATGGTGGTGGAAGAGGGAAGAGAAGGGATGCGGATTTGATGATGGAGTGCTGGCTTATATACCTCGCGGATGTGTACCATATGGTATCAAACCAAATAACGCGTGAACGCGTCTCGACACGGTCACGTTCAGCTTGTTGAACGGAAATAAACACATGCACTGATGGACAAACACTGGTGGAGTATATAATATGTGGGACTTATCATTTGGGAACTCTCGCTCCTTCGCCTCTGTCTACCATCACTGGGGGTGGAGACAGGGACTTGGAGCTCGCGGCCGGGTGAGCCTTGCCGCTCCAAGCTCCAACATCGCCGCCATCAGCGGCGAGGAGCACTTTGATCTCCGTTTAACCACGGATAACATTGTTTAGACGCCGGTTCTCAGGCTTGCAAAGCCGACCTCTCCCCAAGCTATTTCATGTATGGCATACACCGTGTTCATTTAAACAGAATAACCTATTTACCCTAACATCAGAACATTACCACTTTGAAATGAGTTTAATCAAGCCCCATTGAAAAACTGGCGAGTAAATGGTTGTGCATTGGCACGACGGGCACCACATATGTTGAGCTTCTAGACGTTTAATCATGGCTTTGAATGTTGTTTAAACAGCTCTCATTTAAATCAGAAAAGCTTGCTATACGCCGGCTTGATTAATCAAGGTTCATCGGGTTACAGTCTCCCGCATGTTCCGCCAAATGAAATAGACGCCCATGCTCCAACAATCGATAGCGCATGTGATAGATGCACATACGTAGCAGGCGTAGACAGGTTTATTCGGAGCTCAACATTCATATGTCACAGTATGTCTTCCCTTTCCTTGTCGAGCACACCGATAGGCCCCGAAATGTGATACAGAGTGCCGAAGGCTGGGTAAAGGCGAGCCCGTCTTACCGCCAGAAAAGCTGTAAGCATCAGCACCAAGCACACGGGGCATCCATACCAATAGAAAGCTGTCTGGCGCAGAATCGCCCCTCAAGTTACTTCGGCCTACATTCCTTTTGCTGTATCACATGATCAGAGCCCCTTCGGCCTTCCTGTCTGCTTTTGAGACATGTATTTCAACATACCTCGCCGGAGGTGACACAACCAATTGTCGCACATGACTCCAAGACGCCGCCGTCAAGGGGGATAGAGACCAATGTCTGAGCTTGGGTCGTTCGACTGTCAAAGTCGAGGCCTCGCAGGACGCTCTGCATGAATGGCGTTATTCTCTTATATGATGGTTAATGCCAGGTACCAGCTTACAGATCCGGTATATAAATATCATAAGATACAGTCGTAACACGCAACATCGAATCAGCCCTTCAATGAGTAACACTGCCCATATTGGATAGACGCCCGTGGCATAATGTGACGTCCACCAAACAAGGCAATACCTCCTAGTGACCGCTTCCACTCTACGAGCGAAGCGTCCGCACCATAAGCCCTATGCTTCCGTTCGAGAACACCATCACTCTCCCTCGTTGTATGTAGCACCAACGGCGACGAAGAAGATAACCAGTGTCGGCCTGGGGCATTATGTCACTCACCGTTCACGGTCACATGTTCTTGTTCGCGTCTATATCTTCGTCTCTCTCCTCTTCCTCACAACCCAGACGTACAATATCATCTGGGTTGTGAGTTCCATTCATTTCTTCTCAGATATCGCCTTAGCTCACCTTTAGATTAGTATCTTCATCTTCGATTCACAGGTAGATATCATACTAGACGTACAATATCATCTGGGTTTATCTTCATCTTCGATTCACAGGTTGTCAAGTTATGAGCCCCGCGCTCTGAAAGCGCACTCATTTTTCAACTTACCAAACCTTACATGAATATCGCCTTTGGCGAGTCGAAGTAAACTTGGGTTCTATGTCTGGGAACAATAGGAAGAAGGGCGGTGGTCGGAAGTCCCAGCAGGACGATGACTATCACGGCGAGGTTCCACTTGGCGATCCGGGCGGGCATTTCTCAACGATGGCAAACCCATCGACTAGTGCCGCACCTAGCTACTCGACGGTTGCTACCTCACAACGCGAGGGTCGACACTCTCCTGGCGGGGAATGGCAAACCGTGCCTAGGCGAGATGGTCGAAACAGCGGTGAGTCTTCCACTACCCGTCCATCTGCTTTCCCTTCCGGCTCCAGCTCTCCTTTTGGGACAACTTATTCGTCTTCTCGCCCTGTCCCGGGCCCTTCTCCTTCCGGCCTTCCTACTATTCCTGAAGTACCGGCTTCAATTCCTCCTTCTACTTCATCGAATCTGAAAGCGTATCCTACTTCACAACAGCCTCCTCCTCTTCAACCTTCTCCTTCTCAACCTCAACATTCTTATGTTCCGGCTCCCGAGACTGTTCCTATCACCGACGACACCGCTCGTCTTGAGCTCGTTCGGTGGGGAATGGATTTACATGAACGTACTGGCCAAGTTCCCGAATTTTTGGCAAATATTTTGGCTTCCATTGCAACTGTCATTGGGTTTTTCATAGACTTTACACGCATAGCCCGACCCTCACGGAAGTCGCTTCGTTGAGCAGCAGAACGTCGAGGCTATCGTGACGTCGTCGACGTTGGTCTGCCTCATCTCGTCTCTTTTGAGGGCCGTATGGCCTCATCTCTTCTCTCTCGAAGGCCGTATGGCTTCACTTCGTCTCTCTCGAGGGCTGTATAGCCTCTACGTGTTTTGTTCGAGGGCCGTATGGCCTCCTTTCTTCTCTCTCGAGGGCTGTATAGCCTATATATGATCTATTAGAGGGCCGTATGGCCTCTGTTTCCCTCGCCTGAATGGCCTCTTTTTGTCTCTCATGAAGGCTGTATGGCCTCTATATGCTCTAAGCTCTATTCGAGGGCCGTATGGCCTCTATTTGCCTTGTCTGGAAGGCCGTATGGCTTCATTTCCGTTCACAACCCATCACTGCCTATCGCCTACCACCTATCCCTTGAAATTACGGGGGATTTGATTTCATACTGCCTTTGAACCGTCTTGACCCCCAACTCTGATATGTCTCGATACAACAACAGCTGCCGCTAGCATTATCTATAACTTGTTGTCTTGCATGCACCGCCCGAATAAGACGGAATTGATCTGATCGCTCGGCACACGCTGTGCTGCCAGCCTGGCATCAGCGCCGCGTCGCTTTCCTCCGTTACACTTCCACACTTCCTCTTCATGAACAATACTCAGTCCCACCACAAAATGGGACATCTCTACTCTCCATACCGCCCTTGTGGGGCTGTCTCAAGTTCGCCTTACATCCTCTGGGCTTGGGCCGTTATCCGTTAATATATAAGATTTCACCCCATCCATGGATCTCCTATCATCGTTCGTGCCCTCCTCTCAACCATGCCAAAGCAATCACCCATCAAAGGACTCCCGGCGACCAAATCTCTTCCTATCATCCCTCCCATTGTACCCGAGGCAGACCCCAATGTCCCCGTGCCTCCCCCCGCTCGCCCTGTTCGCGGTAAAGGTGCTGCCACGACTGTCCCTCCTGCTGCGCCGACCACAGCTACTGCTACCTCCAGCAAGGCCTATGGGAAGAAGAAAGCGAAGACCATCGTTCAGGAGGACACCATTCCTCACATCGCCCCCAACACAGCTCCCGAGTCCTCCATTGCACCCGCTCTTCGCTCCGTAAACGCCAAGATCAGTCTCGTCAACAAACGCATCGACGAGCTGGAGGCGGTTCGACTCGCAGACATTGCTGCACGCCTCCATAAAGTGGAAGAAGACGATGTTGTGATCCTCGCTGACCGTCTCGATATCGTCGAGACGTCCAACGAGGGGTTCGGCGAAAGGCTCTCCAAATTGGAAAAGGCGTCCGAATCGATGTGGACCAGGATGAACGACATGCAAGCCAATGTTTCACGCATCGACTCCACCGTCAACAAGATGAAGGATGAGGTTGGACTCGCATTGGATACTGCCAACTGGGCTAGGACCACCGCGGACGAAATCCAAGACTCGGTTGACCATGCCAAGGAGGACATCAGCTCCATTTATCCTGCAGTCCAGAGCCTCGAGGCGCTCAACGGAGAGATGTCGGAGCTCCGTGGCCGCGTGGACTTTCTGAGCGGATCCGTGAACGCCGTGCGCGGTTCCATCACCAACATCTCGAAGGTGTCAGGCTCTGCCCCCGTTGCACCTTCCTTCCCTACCACCACCCACTCCCCGCCTAATCCTCACTATCTGGCGAATCCTTCCCCTCCCTCCGCTCTTCCTATACGCACCCCTCAACTTCGCCCAAGCCGCGACTTGCCTTACCGTGCTGCTCGCGAGGCTCGCGCGGCCACAGGCCCTCCCGCTTATCAAGCCGACCAGCCCGCTCTCGTCCTATACGGCCCACACTCGAACTTATTGCACGACGGCAACCACCACGCCGCTGTCATTGAGATCCTCATCGCCTACAACAGCACGGCTTTTGGGAAGGCATCCATTCAGTCCACCAGATCCGTTGCGTGCGACCACTACTCGATCAAGTTCCACAACCGTCGATCTGCCGAAGCCTTTGTGGCCTGTGTTGCCCACAACCCTCCTGTTCCCGGCGCTATCGCTCATATCTCCAACAATTGAATTACTCGCTCTTCACGCCTGTGTCTGATCATTCCCTGCAACCAATGGACTCACTTGATCTCGATTTTGCTTCCCCCGATGGACCGTTTTCGTACGCCTTATATACATACATATTCTCGGACTTGTTATGAATCTTATGATACTGTCTCTAGTTCCGGATCGCCTTCGAGTACCCCTTACGATTTCAATGATGATGACTTTCATGATGAATCCCTCACGTATGGCCGGTCTCTAACACATTGACCATTATTCTGATTAATGAGGCAATGACTCTTAGTGCGTCGTCAGGCCTGGCTGATGATTCAAGTTTATCGTACGAAAGCCCGGATATCGGTGAATGTGCTTCAGAAGGCTACACGACCTTGACCGTTGCGTCGTGGAATGTCAAGGGAGATCTTGCCGTTTCAATCAAGGAGGCGGTCATCGTCGAGATGATAAAGTCAAATTCAATTACCTTCTTTCAGGAGACGGGCCTCGCTCCCAACCAGGATATCTCGGGCCATCTGCCTATTGGCTTCGATATTATCAGTCATCCCCGTCCTGTCATCCCAACTGATGATCAACAGTGGGGTGGGGTGGCTGCGGTGTTCGACTCCAACCTCTCTTTTACGTACCGCCAGGACCTGGCGTGTCCCGACATTATCGTCCT
The DNA here is from genome assembly GCA_013368325.1 of Ephemerocybe angulata. Taxonomy (NCBI): domain Eukaryota; kingdom Fungi; phylum Basidiomycota; class Agaricomycetes; order Agaricales; family Psathyrellaceae; genus Ephemerocybe; species Ephemerocybe angulata. The sequence goes on from JAACJK010000120.1 coordinate 80,803, forward strand.
CGAGTTTGACGACATGTTCGTGGTCAACGCATACATTCCCCCTGCACTATCTAAATGGTGGAAATGGAGTAAGGTCCTACCCGAGGTCAAGCTTGCCGAGATTCTGGCTACGTGCGCTGGTGAAAATGCTCGGAAGGGTTTTGTGATATCGGGCGACCTAAATGGAAGAACCGGCAACTGGCAGCTCGAGAGTGCCAGCGACAGGTATCCGCGCACGTCCTCTGATCCTGTTGTCAACACTCGAGGCCGGTGGTTGCGCAACGATGTTTGTACGCCGCATGGCGTGCTTATAGCTAATGGGTCTTCACTGGAGGTGAACTCTCCGGGCCTACCAACGTCGTTTCAGGACCACGGCTCTCCCACAGTCATCGACTTCGCATTGGTCTCGCAGGTCCTTGTCACACAGTTCGTTTCACTTGCCATCACTAGACCCCACTTTTCATTCGATCATGCCTGTCTACAACTCACTCTCGAAGTCCCCGCGTCCATACACAAACCTGAGGATCCATCTGGACGAGAGAATACCTTTTCACGAGAAGATTGTCTTCCCCAGAGCTCGTCTGACCTCGACTTCCTCTTGGATGAGGTCATGGCATCCAGCATGGACGACGAAGAGGCTACACTCGACTTTTATGGGCCGGCCGCAGAAAAGGGATCCCCGACGAACGTCTATATTGCTTGCCATGGGATTGCGAATGGTCGTTTTCGATGCGCGATTGCTCGCACATCAAAATCGATTGAGGTCATAACGGTGGCTGGTCCACGAGCAAACGCCCTGCTATGCGCCGTTGGCTACGCTGCGCTCCATGCTCCTCCCGACCAGGCGCTGGTCTTCTATATCGACTCTATCCCTACCATCCGCTCTCTATGTCACCAAATTGGCCCCGCGTACCTCAGAGGTAGTCTCGATGAGTTGTCGTCATTGGCAAGGGCTGCTTACCTACTGATCAAACGCACGACACCCACCAACTTCATCCCAGTCAACGACAGAATTCGAACTCTCGAACCTTGGAAGGCGGCTGTGGATGCTGCCCGTCGTTCTCCACCCGTGCCATTGGTGCACTTTTCCCTGCCCGACATCGATGACCTCGAGACAATGCGCGACTCCCGCCCTGGAAGTGCAGATCAGAATGCTGGGGACCCGCCCCTCCCTCTCGACAAACCGAAGGTGACCACGGTCCTCCCACGCCTACCGAAACCTCCCCAGAAAGAGCGCAGCCTCCATTCTCTCATGAAAGATACCCCCAGGATGACAATGCCGAGAGACACGAACCCGCGTTCAAATAAACATCGAGGTCGTCTCAGGAGTCGACTGAAGAAGTGGTTCAACTTACAAATGTTGCTGCACTGTCGAACAACGGGCGAGTTCTGGAAGTTACGGCGGTCGTGGACAGAGGGGAGGCGCCGGGCCTTAGGTATAACCATCAAGCAAGCCCGGGAGGAGTTCTCGATACGGATGAACCCACCAGTCGTGCTCCCTCGCACGATTGACGAAGCGAGGTTCCTGGAAGACAAGCAGCGGGCTGCAGAGATCCCTGATTCGACGGTGGACATCACGCCTCACGGTACCTTCTCACGACGCTATGGGACGCAGGAGGTGATTTGGGCAAAGAGGAAGGTCTGTAAGCGCCCACGGAAGAGCACGAGGGGTATCGACAATGTCGGTTACCACGACTTACTCTCGATCAGTAACGAGAAGCTTCGCGACCTACTCAACGCGTGTATCGAGCAACGGAAGATTCCGAGCTTGTGGACACTGAGCACCCTCATTGCCTTGCCAAAGCCTCAGAAACCGCTGGCAGATCCCAAGAGCTACAGAATCATTGCGCTGGAGTCATGCGTCGCCAAGGTCATGACTCTGATGATCGATCGTCGATTCCGCGAGTACCTCGATGATACGAAACTCATCCCTGACTCTCAAAATGGATTTCGGGAAGGCTACCGCACGAATAACAACTCCTTTGTGCTACGGCACTGCATTGACAAAGCTCGGGCCAGCGGGAAGTGCTTGATAACCCTCTCCATCGATCTCAAGAACACGTTCCCATCAACCAACCTCGATACCTTGTGGACAAAGCTTCACGATCTCGGGGCTCGTGGGCCCATCATCGACTGGCTTCGAGAGTTCTATCGACAGATGACGTACAGAGTGAAGGTCGGCAATGACTACTCTAGCGCCTTCAACTCTACATGGGGCATAATGGCGGGTGACTCCATCTCTCCTGCCCTATTCCTCGCATACACCTTCGACTTCGAGCCACCCACTTCCACAGACGATATCCTTCTCCAGGACGTCCACATCACAAAGCTTGCATTCGCTGACGACGTCATCTTCCTACTCCTCGCTGATCGAAACATGCCGTCCATAGCAAGCATGCAAGAGCGCCTAACATGGGTTGAAGGGGAGTACCTGGCGAAAGTCGCCTTCCTGGAGCTTAATGCTACAAAGTCACTTTGCTGCATTATTGGGGCAAAGAGGCTCCCGGATGACCATCTCACCATCACGAACGGCGGCGCCCCTCAGCCAATCGATTATGTCGACAACTTCCGATACGGTGGCATTCACTTCTCCACCGACCTGCGGAACATATTCTACCAGAACTACAAGACGTGGTCTTCGAGAGCGCAGAATGCTGCGTACAATGTCGTATCGACGGAACCGTTTGTGGGCTCATTACCGACACGAGAGGGCATTCGACTTTACTACGCACTGGTAGACCCATACCTGATCTTTGGCTGCGAGGTTATTATCGACGTCACTGAGAAGAACTTGCGCATGCTGGAAAAAGCGCAGATTTATTTCCTGCGGCGTCTCCTCGGTCTAAACCCACGATCCCCGATCGGCCCATTGTTCACCGAAACGGGTGTCATGCCCATCCGCCACCGCAGAATTATCCTTGCACTTCGTTTCGCGAAGTATGCCCTCCAACAACCGCACTCGCACTACGTGAATCGAGCCTTCAGGGATGCACTCGAGCTACACAGAAGAAACAGGCGGTCGTGGGTCTCGGACATCGCGAAGGCCCTGAGGTCACTCCCGCTTCACCCTATCATCCTCGACGTCGATGAACTCGAGACGATCATGGGGATTGATTCCCTAATCGAGCAGGTGCAGGAATCGTGCGCTCAATACCTCCTCGACTCCATCAACAGCACGAGGCTACCACTCCTTCGAAGTGACTTTCGCCCTATGGTCACCACGTCCCTCCAGACGGTCCTTTGTCTGCGCAAATATCTGCGAACAGTCAAGGTGCCAGCCCATAAGGAGGCGCTTGTCTCTCTCTTATGCGCCGACCACTCTCTCGGAGTTGAGCAGTATCGACGAAAGCGTTACCCTGACGGTTCACGCATCCCGTACGAGTGTCGTGTGTGCCGATACTGCCACCATCATACTGAGACGGAATTACACGCACTATTCAGGTGTGAAGGTCCAGAGGACTCGAGGATGGTCACAGACAGGCGGTGGGAATTTTTGGAAAGGGTGGAACAGCTCGCGGGGCACGAACTCGTGTCAAGGTGCGTCTCGGACACAGACGAGAGTGCCATCATTGCCGTCCACTACTTCCTTGAACACGACAACTTAGGCCCCGTTTTCGCCAAGTTTGTTTTTGATATACTTAAAATGTTTCCAATATCTCTCTAGTCAACAATCTGTTCCTAGCTCTGTATTACTTTAGCTGTTTTAAAGACTCATGGGCTTTCCCAACAACACATGACGCCGCGAGGCATCCATGAATTCTCCGGAATTCTTTCACGGGCTCTGCTTCACCCCGTGTCCACGCAATCAACAATTTGTTGACTGCCCCCTGCGAGATAACCGGACTTTGTACGATGTCTGCACAGACGTCCTACTCCTCTGCGTTCTCAATAATGGGAGTCCTAGTTGTAGAGAAACCTACGAAGGACACGACAGTCGTTCCTGAACGGGACAGGACTTGCAAATAATGATAATGATAATGATAATGGTGTTGCCCCTTCTGTTTCCAATCCTTCTTTTGCACCCCGACCTGGCTATGGCGTTCCTCCCCACTTTTCTTCTGGGGGTGAGGACTCTGGGGGTGGCCGTTACGATGGGGGTGGACGTCCGGACACCCGCTACTCGAACGGCATTTATACTTCTGATTATACACTTCGTGAATGCCTTCTCGATATCACTCCGGAGTCGTACTTATCGACTCCGAATCCTTTCAATATGATCTTTCGTCTTATTCGGAAGGGTCACCTTTTACCTACAACTTCTTTCACCTTTCTCGAGAGCCGGGGGCAGTGGATTGATTGGGATATGAAGATTCGCCATACGTTGGCATCATACAACATCCTCGGACTCATCCTGGAGGAGGGTGAGGACTGTGGTAACGTCGTGCCGGAACCCCTTCAGTACATCCCTCGTATCAGCCTTCCTGCCCGGCCTTCCCGCGACGACATCATGATCCATGACAACTGGGACAACATCGACCGCATGGCTTACCTCCTTCTCACCGGGACCATCTCCGACGCCGTTCGCAGTATTGTCGACCGTGGTCTGTCCTCCGCGAATGCTTACCGATCCAGCCGTCCGACCGCTCGAGATGTGTACCGCGTGCTGCACCACCGTTACGGGTTAGGGAACACCGCTCACGGAGCTGCGAAATGGAGCGAGGCGAAAGACCTTCATTGCGGACCCGACGTTGTGGACTATCTCACCAAGTATTCGCGTCTCCTGCAGGAGGTCCATGCGTCTGGATACGTCGTGTCTCCCATCGACATGTGCCGCGCCTTTATCTCTCGCCTGCCTCCCTTGATGCAACACTTCTCCCTCACCTTCTCGATCTGGTGTGACACCGATGAGGTTCTCGAGGGGGCAGTCGACTTCAAAGACGTCCTCAAATAGATCGACCGTGCCGAGGCATCATACCACAACGTCGTTGCTGCCCGCAGATCGTACCCAGGTCAACGCCAGAACAACGTGCATCAACCTCGGCATTTTTCTCAGTGTTCCCAGATTCCCATCCCTTCCATCTCTTCGTCATCATCGACCAACTCTTCCTCCAGTTCCTCTGCGTCCTTCGCCAATGGTCCTTCCAATCAACAGCCTCCAGGCGTTCATCAGGCTGCGATCGGGAAGAAGTGTTATGCATGTGGCGAACCTGGCCATACCATCGCGAACTGTACCAAGAAGGGTGGTGATCGGGGGAACGTAGGTCGTCAGATGGGGCCGAAACCGGTTGGGCTGTTAGCTGAGGGTGGGGATGACGATGCCGTTGAGGCGTTCGTGGCCGCAGATGACGAGGTGGAGACTGGCGAGCCTGTTGGAATGGACGGTGTCGACGACGACGAAGCTGCCCTCCTGACGAACTATTTCGATACCCTACAACTAAACTCCGCCTTCCATGTCGATACCTACTCAAATACCGATGCGTCTCACTGTTACCTCGTGCCTTCGGGTGTGTCTGATGTTGTGGACCTGGCCCTGGCTTCGACTGTCGCTCCTCCGCTTGAGACTCGATCACCCCGTCCTGCTCTCAACACCGTCTTGGACTCGGGATGCTCCCAACATATCGTTCGTGCCCGCGATTACTTCCATTCGTTCAGGCCGATCTCCTTCTCGGTGGGCACGGCCAACAACAAGCCTCTTCAAGTCCACGGATGCGGGACTGTCAAGGTTCCGATTCGACTGTCTGATGGTTCGTCGAAGGTCCTTGTCTTGCTGGACTGTCTATTCGCTCCAGACTGTCCCTTGAACTTGCTTTCGGTAGGCCGTCTGACCTCAGGCTTGAATCTGCGGATTCTATTCACGGAATCGCGGACATTTGCTTGGGAGCACGTTCCTGGTACTCGTCCGTCGCGATTCCTAGTCATGCCACGCTACAATCACCTCACGCTCTTGTCGTGCGACTTCATCCCTGCGTCTGTCGACTCGACCTCTTCCGTTTCTCTCCTGTCCCAGTCACGATCTCTGTCTTTCGACCCGCCCTCAAAGACGATTACCCTCTGGCACCAACGCCTTTGCCATCTAGGTTGGGATTCAACGAAGGAGGTTCTTCGCGGGAAGTCTGTCCTTGGTGTTGAGTACGTCGGTTCTCTTGACCATTCAAAGTGTGTGCCATGCGTTCTCGGGAAGACGGTTGCTACGCCATACTCTCACAACCGACATCGTGCTACCCGTGCTGGCGAGCTCCTCCACATGGATATCTGCGGTCCATTTCGCGTCGCCTCTGCTGGGAATCGCTACTTCTTTGTTGTTCTGGACGACTTCACGAACTTTGTTTGGGTTTTCCTGCTTAAGACTCGGATGGAGGTCTTGCAACACTTCAAAATGGTCGAGGCTCTCTTGGGCAACGTTGTGCGGGCTAAAGTCCGGTCCGTCCGTCTCGATGGTGTGGGCGAGTTCGTCGGTGGTGACTTCAAGGCGCACCTCGTGTCCCAAGGCATATCGTCTCAGCTCACGGTCCCGTACGCACACCAGCAGAACGGTAAAGCGGAACGTTTTAACTTGCAGGTCCAGAATGACATCCGTGCTCTCCTGGCGACGTCGGGCCTGCCTCGCATGTTTTGGGGTTTTGCGGCTCTTACGTCGGCATACATTGCAAACCGTACACCTACTTCTACCTTGCCTGCCGGGACTACACCTTACGAAGCCCTCTTCGGTGCCAAACCGAATATCTCTCACCTTCGAGTTTTCGGCTGCCGCTGCTTTCCTCTTATCCCTGCGGAAGTGCGTCCTAAGCTGGATCCGTATCGGGTGGAGGCTATCTTCCTTGGGTATGAGTCTGATCAGGTTGGATGGCGTTGCATGGGGGTGAACGGCAAGATCTTGTTCTCTAACGATGTGATCTTTGACGAGGCGACTCCGGGACGGTTGGCGGGTCGTCGTACAGCAGCTTCGGATGTGGATGATCCTCTTCTCGAGGATGGCGATACTTCTCCTGGGGGTGCTTCTGCTGGGGGTGCTCCTGCTGGGGGTGAACCTGCTGGAGGTGTACCTATTCGCCGATCTCGTCGTCTTATGGATCAGTCTACTCTGGCTTCTTCTAGTCTGGACATTGACGCTCTCGATGTCACAGCTCTCTTGGCTGCCTCACCATATCTCGACTCCGACGCTGCCTCTGCTTTCCTTGCTTCTGGTGTCTTGGATCCTGGCCAGCCTGCTGATGAGGTTGACATCTACTTGTCTTTCGTTGGATGTCATCGACTTCTGGACGACGATGGTCCGGGTTTTCGTGCTTCGGTTGGTGGTCTCCGCCGTTTCGATGCCAACGGATTCGACGTGCCTTCTGGGAACGGTGCATATGGAGTTTGGGACTTGACGAAGCCGCCAGAGTCGTATCAGGAAGCACTGCGTCGTCCGGACCGAGCTATTTGGCATGCAGCCAGGGTCTGCGAGGTCGAGTCTCTTGAGGCAAAGGGTGCCTTCACTCGGATGCTTCGTCCTCCGAACGTCATCCTCACTGGCGTCAAATGGGTCCATGATTTCAAGTATAACCCGGATGGCTCGATCAAGTGGGGTAACGAGAAGGGCCGTCTGGTTGCTCTCGGATACAGTCAGCACCGTGACACATATGGTGAGACGTATGCTCCTGTCGCGAAGATGAGCAGCTTGCGTCTGACCATTGTCTGTGCTGGTGCCTGGGGTTGGGAGCTGTTCTCATTCGATATCACCACCGCTTTCCTACATTCGACCCTGAAGCACGCCGTCTACCTTCGCCAGATTCCGGGTTTCCCTGAACCTAACCCAAAGACTGTTCTCAAGCTTAACGTCTCTCTCTACGGCTTGAAGCAGTCTGTGTTTGAATGGTTCTGCCTTATCCTTGAAATTCTCACCAAAATCGGCTTCACCGAGTCCCAGGTCGATCACGCATTCTTCTACGCCTCCTTCTCGACTCCTCCTGACCCATCCGTTGCTCCTCTTCCTGACGGCTCTCCTCTGCAAATCATGATTCCCCTTCATGTCGACGACGGTCTCGTGGCGACAAACTCTCCATCTCTCTGGGCTTGGGTTGTTAAACGAATGAAGGACTTGGGCATTCAGGTGAAGGATCTTGGGCCGGCGTCAATGTTCGTTGGGTGGCGCATCTTCCGTGACCGTCCCACTCGTCGTATCTGGCTGTCGCAGGCGCCGTTCATCACGTCCCTGTTAGAAGACCACAAGATGATCCCTTGTCATGGCATTTCTGTCCCTCTCACCACTCTACCAAACGACATGCCTGACGGGAAACGCGGTGTTTTGACTGATCCCTCGCTTTCACCTGAGGCTTGGAAGAAGGTGTACCAATCGATCGTTGGATCTCTTCAGTACTTGGCGACGTGTACGCGGCCTGATCTCAGCTTCGCGGCTATGGCTCTCGGTCACCACAGCGCGAATCCTGAAGAGAAACACATGGCGGCTGCGAAGCACGTTCTCCGGTACTTGTACGAGACAAAGGATTATGTCCTGATGTTTGATCCCAACCATAGCATCGATCCGACTGTGGACAGCGAAGTTCGCTCGGCTTGCGGTGTGACAGACGCCGATTGGGCATCGGATAGCCAGTCTCGCCTCTCGGTGTCGGGCTACGCGTTCTTCTACTTGGGGGGTCTTGTTTCTTGGTCGAGCAAGCGCCAGCGGGTTATTGCACTATCGTCCACGGAGGCCGAGTTCTACGCTATCACTCACGGTGTCAAGGAAGGGCTTTCCTTGCGTCGCTTCATGCTCGAAATAGGTCTCTCGGTCCCGGCGCCTTTTCCCATGCTGATGGACAGCAAAAGCGCAATGGCTCAGGTCAAATCGCCGGCACTTACATCCCGATCGAAACACATTCACATTCGCGCTCTCTTCATTAAACAATACTTTTCGGATGGCTCTTTCAATGTTACGTGGATTTCTACTTCTAACAATGTGGCGGATATATTCACTAAACCACTTTCCCGGGTTTTGTTCGAGCGGCACCGGGCGGCTCTGGGTGTGGTTTCCTCCCCTCGTTGATTCCTATTTCTTTTCCTATTTCTTCTCATCCTTTTTCTTTCGTGTTCCCGTTCTCGTTTCGTGATGGGGGTGTGTCGGCCTGGGGCATTATGTCACTCACCGTTCACGGTCACATGTTCTTGTTCGCGTCTATATCTTCGTCTCTCTCCTCTTCCTCACAACCCAGACGTACAATATCATCTGGGTTGTGAGTTCCAATCATTTCTTCTCAGATATCGCCTTAGCTCACCTTTAGATTAGTATCTTCATCTTCGATTCACAGGTAGATATCATACTAGACGTACAATATCATCTGGGTTTATCTTCATCTTCGATTCACAGGTTGTCAACCAGACCCACAGCACACAATTAGGTGGGTTGGGCAGCTTGAGATATTGTTCGCTGTTCGAATTTGCGCTCAGGGCGTCAAATCGACTTTGGAACTGAACCCAAGTCATGAATCACCGAGTCTACGATGTGACCGATTCCACGATCTCCCAAGTCCCGCCCCTCTCGCTCTACATCTTCCCTATATCCGTCAATACCCCGGACAGAGCGGGACGCTCGCATCACCTTGATACCGAGAAGCACCTCCACCCCTCCAACACTCCAGCCTCCGCGGGAAGGGGCGTCACCTCATGTCCGAGCCCACATCTTCTCGTCCCGTGAACCACCCTGCTCCCTTTGACCTCACCGAGAATCGCCAGATCGCACTCGTAAGAAGCGTAGCAGCTGTAACCAGACCGCTTTTTTTTAAACATTGGGCTCCACCCAGGATTCAAAACAGATTTGTTTAAACCGTGTTTAAATCGCGCTTTAACACGTCTCAAACGCGGCCAAAATAATCGTGGAGTCGACGGGAATCGAACTCTCGGCCGCATGGCTGTGGGTCATGTGACATCGGAGCCTTCAACCGTTAGGCCAAAGCTGCGTTGAGAGACCACAATCTGGCCCGGTTATACCCCCTCCTCCCCCACCCCTCCCCCGCCCGTACCTCCACCACCTCTGCCCCGATTGCCATCAACGCAGCTGTGGCCTAACGGTTGAAGGCTCCGATGTCACATGACCCACAGCCATGCGGCCGAGAGTTCGATTCCCGTCGACTCCACGATTATTTTGGCCGCGTTTGAGACGTGTTAAAGCGCGATTTAAACACGGTTTAAACAAATCTGTATTGAATCCTGGGTGGAGCCCAATGTTTAAAAAAAAGCAAACGTTTTTCGTGTAGCAGGAAGTCAAAGAGCGATGAGAATCTAGCCGACCATGCGAGGGTACAACTGCTGGGCTCAGGGGCTCAGTCGGCTTGGGCAGGAGGAAATCAGGACGTTCGCTGCCGCCCCATCCTAGACAAACGAGCTCGAGACGCTCGTCGGGGGAAAAAGATGCCTGAGAGTTCGAGATGGAGAGTGCTGGAACGACGTTGTATTCGGGCAGCGGAGACCGGATTGCGTCTTCGGGTTCGAGGCGAAGACGGGTGAATCTACGTGGTTTTTGGGGAAGGTCGATCCCCAATCTCAAGATGCTCAGCCTGGACCAGGCGACCTCTCCGAGCTCTTCGACCCGCGATGCCTCGGAATGTCTGCGTCGTGGAACAGGCGACGTCTTCGACCTCGAGACCAAGACTTCTGACTCGGAGCTACGGGAGCCTCAATCTAAAAACGAGCAGTTCAACCTCGACGCTCATCCTAGAACGCGCTCGCTTCGACCTCGGGATCGTCACCAACCGCCTCGGGACCCTAGGCGATGTCCAAGTCGCGAGCATTCGCCATCCATCCTCTGCCCTTCCCATTCTGCATTTGCCCCTTACGCCCCGCACCAACCATCCCTCTTGAAAGAAGGATGCATGCTGGGTAGGCTAGGTTCAATGCATTCGGGTACCACGAGCAAGAGGGGGTGGGTCATGATACCGCTTACCTGTCATTCCTCCGAGTCCGCTCCCACTTCCAATGCATTCCACGACATCCTCCCGATCCCAATCTTCCTTCCCAACCAGTGCCCTGCGCCCGTCGTCCTCCTCCACTCCACCCAGCGTAAATCCACTCGGACCTTTGACATACTCGGCGGCACCGTCCGTCCCTCTTGAACCCAATGTCCTCCAGCTCCGCAGTGCGATGTTGCGCTATCAAGTCGATATAGCGCTCGAGCGGCACTCAAGGGAGTCCAGGCAACGTCCAGTTTCGAAGGAGATAAGCGATGCGTGGTGGGGGAGCCGTGGGGGGGTGTAGCTGGTCGAGGAGAGACCGAGCGGACAGACGATCCGTTGGGCCCGTGCCGAAGAACCGAAGACGCGATCGACAATCAGAACCAAACCAGCACCCTCCACACGCTACTCACACACCGACTTCCGCCAAGAGCCCCAGTCGTTGTCGAGACCAGTATCGAAAGAGCAGCGAGCTTGGAGCCACGGTGCCGGTGAGAGATAACCGGGGTCCGGGGCGCGGTGCAAGGCCCCCGGTCCATGCATATGCTCTGGCCCAAGATGGACACCCCGGGGAGATGCAGAAGACCACAAGGCGGAGGTGCGCGCCGGAAGGCCCTCCTCGGGACGGGACGTCCCAGCGCCCAGGTCCCCTGTAAGACAACAAGACCGTGTGGGCACCGAATGCTCGCACACGTTCTCGCAGAAGGACTGCGAGGTTCGAAGGGGGGTAAGGACGATCCTGGGACTATGAGAGGAAGAAAGGAATGATGATTGTGGGACGGATGGTAGGATGAGCTCGGGGGAGAGCGAACTGGAGAAGCTGTATGTACAAACTGCCTTTATATACCTATGATCGATCCTAGCTGACTAAGGAATAAATACGGCGGGTCATCCATCGTCCGAGTTCGCCACATCGCTGGACCGTCGCAAGCCCGTCGTCGGAATAAAGATGGTGTCGGGGCGCAGCCGCGACGGCATCATCACACCCCTTGAAATCGTCAGCCCAAAGCTCGGCCTAGTGCTTGAGTCTGTGTGTAGGCCATATCGAGAGTGTCGTCAGTCGATATCGGCGTGTACGCGGTCCTCCTCTGAGGTATGTCGAGGCAGAAAGGGAGAAAGGAGGTATTCGACATCGACGTCGAGGACGAAGCAGAAAATCGTCCTGCCAGCATCGAAGCTGCAGGCAAACACGCGCCAAATCGATGACTAACGCGCCAAGCTCACGCGTTCAAGTTGCCCCTGATCCATTTTCCCCCTCGTCATCGACAACCACAACCCCCGCAAAACCTTATGGCGCATCAATCCTTATTCACTGCTCGCGTAACATCTCAAATCACGCCCTGATAGTCTATCTACGCCCCCCTGGCCGGGTGCGTATAGTCAAGCGCCCGTCAGCCCGCTATCTACTTGCATGTTGTTACAAAGCTCCTCACTCGGAGGCGAATCGCCTCTCAGGGAGTGGTATACACGCATCCTCCAGGCTGTCATTTCACCTTAGCTTTTGCTGAGCGGTTCATCCATCGCCCACCTGTCCTGTTTGATGAAATAGACGCCCATGATACTACAGCATCGTCACTGCCTTGTGGCGCTGAAGCTTCCAATTCCCGTTCTATTACCCCAGGCTCCCAGGTTCCCCGAGATCACTTTTGAGCTGCGGCGATTCCAGATAAGTAAGTACTTCTGCACGGTTTTGTATCTATCCGATTTAGGGTTGGTTATACCTACCTCATCGAGCCGTGTCGCACCACGATTCACACCTTTCCTCCACGAAGCCTGGGGCTTACTATAATCTATGCAATGGCCATACACGATGGGCGTGTTGATATATTTATCTTCATCTAAGCACAGTTCTCATGTGTCCCACTATGCCTTCTCTGTTGGTTCGCGGCGCGCGCTATCTGAATCAGACAGTCAATGCACGAGGCATGTGCTTAGATCATAGTTTCCAAGGCTGGTATTTCCGAAGGCAGGTGGATAGAACAGCGGTAGAGGTCCATTCTACGAGGGGTCACGCCCGCACAGGCACATCTATCCTATGGCCTTCACACACAGTCCGAGTCAGTGGCAGTGTACTCCAGTGTACCCGTGAAACTGGCTTTGAAGATTGAACGACAAATACATAGATTAGGGAATCACACTGCCCCTACAAGTTCCGTCACATAAAATAGGCGCCCGCGGAGGAACTTTCCGGGGTGTCGGTTCCATTCCTCCAGTTCTGACATGTCTACTATTGACATAGGCGCGCGCACCTGGACAACAGAATAATTGACGAGCCCTTCAATCGGACGAACGACAAGCCACCGGTATGTTTGTGTTCACAGTCCAATCCCCGTCGTTAAGTATTTCCGAAACGATGTTGGCGCTACATCAATTGTGAGAAACTTTACTATCCCTCAGAGTAATACATACGAATGCTGTGGTGCTCTTCCTACATTTGAGATTAGGCGCAGTGGGGATAAATTCAAGGGCTGTATGAGTGGCAAGGAATTTGGGGTGGGGGTCTGCTGTTTGCCCTTCTGCCGCTATTTCTGTCATTAATATATCATGCCGCAGTCTCACCTACTCCGTCACATTAATTCGACGCCCGGTGCACAGCATTGGCTATGCAGCCGAGATAACAGCACTACGAATGTCATTCCAGGCCTGTGTACAAACCTGTGGTGCGTTTTCTGGCGCCCAAACGCACATTCCTTCCAGCTTGGTATAAAATCTGGGATCGTGGTGTTAAAGCCGGGTCGTACAAGTTAACGTACTTTGATCCTACCTTCCACCTACTCTGCAACTCGAGATAGAGGCTATGGACCAGCAAAGGCATGTCTCAATACGATATTCGGCACGTTGAGGCTGGAAAACTAACGGATCGACAACAGCTCGCTCGTCGCGGACGACGCACTTGGGAAAAGGTGAATCGCTCTCACTGTCAAACGACATTATTATGGCGCTAACAACACCAACCAGCCAATATGTCATGACAGGTAATGCATATACAGCGGCAAAAGGATGTTCGTCTCGCATGTGATTGTCTAATACCATTTTACTAGATATTATTTTCGAATGTACCAACACTCACGAAGACGGCCGGACGTCGATAAACTTGGTAGACCTCTGGGTAATGGAGACTCCAGGCGAAGGGCAAGCGAAGTTATACCCGCTCACCAACGCCTCCCCTGGGCGCTGGGAAGTGAACGGATTTATTGAAATGTGCGTGCGTCCGGCGCGAACCTTGCATTAAGGATTGTCTTTTGACTTTGATCGGAAGTCTTGCTGATACGGACGCAATCGATTGTATCATCAAGAGTGACGAGGAGGAGGACGTTGGGTTCCTCCATCTCGACATGAAGGAGATACGAGGCACAGGGGCAAATTCCGACGAGGGTGAGTACTATAGGTTTTATTATATTGGAAGCAGCGTTGAGTGACTATATTTAGAGCGCAGCAGAGAGATGGAGATGTTCTTTGAGCAGGCGAGATTGACTATGAGGTGGAAGGGCGTTGTGATACCATCGGAAAGGCATCAGATCGAGGATGGTGAGTACTTTCATGATACGAATAGAGATACGATGGATTTACTACGTTCATCTAGCTATGGCGGCCCAGTTGAATGACTATGCCTGGAATCAGGAATACGCCTTCGAGCAGACTGGGGATCTTTCGGCCCTGGCCGAGGCCATCTCATGTCTGAGGCAGGCGGTCGATGTTACCCCTGAGGGTCATTCCGAGCTGCCGGTCTATCTTTGCCACCTTGGAGTCACATTAAACCGTCGGTTTGAGCGGATGGGAGAGCTTACAGACATTTTGGAGGCCATCTCATGTCTGAGGCAGGCGGTCGACGTTACCCCTGAGGGTCATTCCGAGCTGCCGGTCTATCTTTGCCACCTTGGAGTCACATTAATGCGTCGGTTTGAGCGGATGGGAGAGCTTACAGACATTTTGGAGGCCATTTCAGTTCAGCAGGAAGCTGCAGATCTCATCCCTGAGGGTCATGCTGATCTGCCGGGATTTCTCACCAACGTCGGGAACTCGCTCACCTTGCGCTTTGAACGGACGGGTGAACTCTCGGACATCACGAATGCCATCGCAGTCCAGGAAAAAGCGTTGGATCTCACCCCGCAGGGTGATGCCGATCTGCCGAGCTATCTCAACAACCTCGGGAACTCGCTCACATGCCGCTTTGAGCGGACGGGAGAGCTCTCAGATATCACGAATGCCATCGCAGTCCGACAAAAAGCGGTGGATCTCACCCCCCAGGGTCATGCTGATCTGCCGGCCTATCTCAATAACCTCGGAGGGTCGCTCACCCAGCGCTTTGAACGTACGGGCGAGATCGCAGACATAATGAGCGCCATCGCAGTCCAACAAAAAGCGGTGGATGTCACCCCCCAGGGTCATGTGGATCTGCCGAGCTATCTCAACAACCTCGGGAACTCGCTCACATGCCGCTTTGAGCGGACGGGAGAGCTCTCAGATATCACGAATGCCATCGCAGTCCAACAAAAAGCGGTGGATGTCACCCCCCAGGGTCATGCTAATCTGCTGGCCTATCTCAATAGCCTCGGGAACTCGCTCGCCGACCGCTTTGAACGTACGGGCGAGATCGCAGACATCATGAGCGCCATCGCAGTCCAGCAACAAGGGGTGAATCTCACCCCGAAGGGTCACGCTGAGCTTCCGGGCTATCTCAGCAACCTCGGAGGTTCGCTCACCGGCCGCTTTGAACGGATGGGCGAGATCGCAGACATCATGAGCGCCATCGCAGTCCAGCAACAAGCGGTGAATCTCACCCCGAAGGGTCACGCTGAGCTTCCGGGCTATCTCAGCAACCTCGGAGTCTCGCTCACCCGCCGCTTTGAACGGACGGGCGAGCTCTCGGACATCACGAGTGCCATCGCAGTCCACCAAAAGGCAGTCGATCTCACCCCTCAGGGTCACGTTGATCTGCCGGCGTGTCTCAACAACCTCGGGACCTCGTTCAACTGCCGCTTTGAACGGACGGGCGAGCTCGCAGACATTACGAGTGCCATCAGAGTCCAGCAAAAAGCGGTGGATCTCACCCCCAAGGGTCATGCTGTTCTGCCTGATCAACTCAACAACCTCGGAGACAGGTTCTACGGCCGTTTTGGTTCAAGTGGGAAACCCGCAGATCTGGAGGAAGCTATATCATGCCACAAAACAGCTGCAATGTCCACCGCCGGTCGTCCACGAGCTAAACTGGAGGCAGCTCACCTTTGGGCACGCACATTGATCCGACATCACTCCCAATCACCCGAGATCATACCTGCTTTCGACATAGCAATAGGTCTGGTCGCCATAATTGCAGGCCTCGAGCAAACGCTCAAAGGCCGGTATACCCAACTTGAAAGCACCTCCACCCTCGCTCTCGAGGCGGCTGCCGCTGCATGCGCACTCGGTAGACCAGATAAGGCGTTGGAGTGGCTCGAACAAGGCCGTTGCCTTGTCTGGAACCAGCTGAACAACCTCCGTACTCCACTTGACGATTTACGGATTCAAGACGAGATTCTCGCCCAAGATATCGCGGATGTCTCCAAGCAACTCGAGCACGCCGGATCCTCCCGGGGTCAATCCCATGTCGACATGCCGCTGTCAGAGACGATCTCTCTTGAGGATGAAGCCCGTTCCCATCTGGATCTCGCGAGACGGTGGGACGATCTCCTCAGAAAGGCGAGGGCTATACCTGGCTTTGAATCCTTCCTCATGCCCTTGCCGTGCTCTACCATTATGCAGCATCTCCCCGAATCAGGCCCTATCGTCGTCATCAACATCAACAAGCGCCGTTGTGATGCCCTTGCGCTGCTGGCGGGACTGGACGAGCCCCTGCATATCCCGCTCCCCAACTTTTCTATCGAGACAGCCGGTGACTATAGAGCCGCGCTGGACTCCCGATTGCGTGCCCGTCAACTGCGCACACGAGAGGTAGAAGATATGGCACCTCTACTGGATGAGGCGCGAACAGCAGGGCCGCGGCTGAAGAAGTGCCGTGTCAATGATGATCCAGTGCATCACGTCCTGCGTGGTCTTTGGGAGAAGGTAGTGAAGCCGATACTGGACGGTCTTGGGTTCTCAGTAAGTTTTCTCCGCTGTAATTTTTAGGACCTGATACATGGTTCCGGACAGATCCTCGACCAATCATCTAGGGGGTTACTGCCAAGGCTGTGGTGGTGCCCCACCGGCCCCCTCTCATTCCTGCCCCTTCACGCAGCAGGGATCTACCAAGGCTCGGCCTCCGAATGCGTCTTCGACTACGTGGTATCCTCCTACATGCCAACCGTCACCAGCCTTACTGACCGAGTGAAGAATCATCGTTCAATCGATGCGAAGGCCGCAGGTCTGCTGCTCACGAGCCAACCCAACGCACCCGGTGCTCCACCAATCCCCGGGACGACAAAGGAGATACGGGCGATCGCTGAAAGGGCCGAGAAGAATGGAGTCAGGGCCAAGAAGCTTGAAGGGGACGAGATATCTATCGAGGCGTGTCTCGAAGAGATGAAAGACTTCAGCAGCGTTCATCTTGCATGCCACGGCTCCCAGAACGCAGCCGAGCCACTCCAAAGTCGCTTCCTCTTCCACCAGGGCTCCCTGGAGCTCGGAACTATCTTGAAGTCGAACCTCAAGAACGCCGATCTCGCCTTCCTGTCGGCGTGTCAAACCAGCACCGGTCAGGAGAAGCTCGCCGACGAAGCGGTCCACCTCGCTGCAGGGATGCTCGCCGCAGGATATCGTAGGGTCATCGGGACGATGTGGTCGATCGGGGACGCACCCGCACAGCAGGTCGCCATCACTTTCTACGAATACCTGTTCAGTCATCGGGATGGAACCAGTGGCACCGGTTTCGATGGGACTCACTCTGCGGTCGCCCTACACCACGCCACCCACCAATTGCGCCTCGACGACTCCGAGCACTCCTTGCTAACCTGGATTCCATTCGTCCATTTTGGCTATTAGTGTTATGCTTCTCACATATACCATATTAGCTATTCTGTCCGTCGTTTCCGGTTTCTTACTTGCTTCCTGCTTCTCTGGTGATTTCTACATTTATGCCTCTAGGTTCCCCGTTCTATTATTACTTGACTATTACGACTGTTCACACGACTGTTCCTTCCAATTGTGCTTAATCTTTAACGATCACTCCTATACTTTGTACTCAAAATGTCTCTTCCATTCCAAGCTGAACTGCTTGTGTCACGTACGTCTATTCCCGTTACGACAAGTAAAGTGCTGTACCCTTAAACAATACACGGACGAATAACACCATGATGCTTTGCTCTGTGTACCTCCGTGAAATCTCTTTCCCAAGCGCGTCTAGGTCGTCTACTATGTCAGCCGAGGCATATTGAGCACCATCGGACTGGAGCCAGAGACCTCAATCCCGCTCCGTCCATTACCCATATCCCGGTCGCACCCATCCGTCCATTCGCCCATCCGGGATGGTGGTGGTGGGATGGTGTCGGGAATAGGTGAGAGCAGCTGACGATTCATCGATCCATCTACATGCATTTGCAAGGGGCATGGAAATCACAACTCGATCTTCGCGCCTAACCGAAGCTATAGCCAGAACGCTGGATCCTGATCGAATACGGTCACTGGCAGCGGCACACTACGACATTTAGGACCTCCTCCTGGCCCATTCCCCAACTACCTTCGTCCATCCACATCAACCTGCAGAGGGCGAGAAACGACCAACCGGCCGGCAGAACGAACGTCAAACGAACCAAGAGTCACTCGAGCAGACCGACCTCAGCCTATCCCGCACTGACATCCAACGACAACGCCCCGCAGGTCCGATTCAGAGGAAGAACGGGGAGGCAGTCCGCATTATGCAGCTGCGCCTGCCGTCCTAGCACGGTCAGAACGCATCGTCCGTACTTCTGAGCGACGTTGGATAGCGGATGCCTGGTGATACTTCATGTCAATCGAAGGAAGGCACCGCGCGGCGGTCACGCCTTTCCCAACCTGCGAGCACACCTACTACTAAGCCCGACGACCAGTAACGTCTAGCCATGAAAAGACGGATGTGCACCGCGAGGGCGACCATCGCGACCTTCGGGTTGCAACGCCGAGGAGGTCGAGGCTTCATCTTCCGACGAGGTCGCTATACCGCGAGCCGCGAGGACGGTTCTGAGCGAGAAAGAACCGATGAGGGGAGGCTCGGTACAGGAATGGTGTGGAGACGCTAACCGGGTCTCTATGTAATTCCATTCAGTACAGGGAGACACGCCAATATGCGGACTCGTTGTGTATGCCGACGCCAGATAATTGACTGTATTACCCGATTCAAGTTAGCGCGAGCGACGGTTACGAGAGTTCTCGACGCACCTGAACCATCCGCCTTGATATTCCAACAAGACGGTGGTTGGCCTAGCGGTGTACGCAAATTGGGAGGCTAGTATAAACGAACTCGAGCGTGCGACAGCGCCGATCCAAATGATTCGGGTGGAATATCTCATGGAACGCCCCTGCGGTTCTCAACCCAACTGCTCGAGCGGTCGTAACGTCTGACCTGCCGTGGGGGGTTATCGAGGAGGGAAAGAGTTGGCGGTGGGCTGGTTTGAGCTTCGCGACAAGGTTCTGTGGGTTGAGGGGAACTATACTTGTTCGTCTGTCGAGAGCGAAGCAAGAACTACGGGGTGAGTAGAGGTTCGTACATTGATTGGATAATGGGTACACTGTACACACAGCAAGTATCGACCTGCGCACTGGTTAGCTCGTGACGCACAGCGATCTACGATAATGAGAACATACCTTAAGATAACCACACCCTCTCGTCCCACCCATCATCGCCATCCTCAACACGTCTGGCAGCATCTCTACAACCCCGGTGAGCTCCGCCTACACCCTGGATCTTTTGCACTTTGCCTGAAAGAGACGAAGACGGCGACGATCAGCATGGCGATGGTCATGGCTTGAGGGAACCAACACCGGAACCGATGCCGAGTACCTGGGACGCGCGGAGTGAGGGTTGCGAGGAGGAGGTGCCGAAGGAAATGAAGCGGTTATTCTGTGAGCATGCGCTCAATGGTCATTCCATTCGGGCTCTAGGAAGAATGAGATCGGGTATCCAGAATATGGGAACGGAGATATGTGGGTCTTTGAAGGCAAACATGGCGGGCGTAGCCAAGGATTGGGATACGTAGTGGTACAATCTACACATGATAAGGATGGATTCTGCGCCATGTTAGCACATAACCCGCAGCATATTATGGCCACAAACACACACCTATACAACTACATTCATTCCTTGATCCCTCAAGCCTCAAACCTCATTCATTCTCTAACGTCCACCCGTCGAAAAGCGTGCTTCGCGCCTACCCAAAGTCGCGAAAATGAAAACTGGGCAGTCGGCAAGAGCTAAGCGCTGAGCACCCCTGTACCTGACACTGCCTGTGCCGATGCCAAGTACCTGTTTTTCCTAGATGGGGTTTGCTTAGAGAAGGGAGAGGCAACTAAACAGGGTGGTCGTGAGGGCCAGGAGCCTGAATGGTCGCGGAAAACGCGTCTAACACCGATGAAGGACGCCTCGCACCGAGCCGACATGCTTTCAATCTTGCGAATGAACCGAGGAAGCCTGGCATGAGGAGAATAGGATGGCCCAGAAACGGGGATCGTGGTCGAAAGAGAAGTGCTTCATCGGAACGACTTGGCAAAGGCCCGTGCGTATTAAGAGATCCCAGGGGCTTGATCCGAACAACCCTCGGCCGCCAGCCTCCGACAATGTGCCGCAGTTCAATGTGAAGTAACGCTCGAACCCGCGGAAGGCCTGCATGAAGTGGAGTTATGAGAATGCGGACAATGCATATGTGATTCGTAAAGATTTATTGAACGTTGTAGATAATGTTACAGCAAGTCATCAATCGGCTATTGAGGATTGTGCTTGTCACCGCCGACCTCTCGTTCGCCGAAGTCTAGATGTCAACCCTGAAAACAGGTGAGTTCAATACACTTGGATGGAGCTGCGAGACCTACTTGAGGACATAGCGGTAGCGGACCTTGCCAGTCTTCATTCCCTGGACAGCTTTCCCAACTTCCTTCACTGAGAATCGCAAACCCTCAGTAATGGAAGAGCAGTACGAGATTCCAAGAACGTACTGGGAAGCAATTCAATGTAGCTCTTGACTCCCTCTTTCACAGCGAGATCCAGCATCTCGACAATCTCAGCCTTGCTTCCGCTGTGGAAAGTCAGTACGTGTGTCTTCGTATTCCAACAACAAGGGAGGCGGGGGAACCTACATGTGGCTTCCACCAAGTAGAACACCGCTGGCAATCATGCCTAATTTGAGAGGGTTAAGGTGAGTCGTGGTCATCACTTATTGGATCGGGTGACGTACTGAACGCTTCAATGGGTGGCAAGGCGTCGTCGGGAAGCGCGAGCATGATGCAGCGACCGTGCACCTTGAGCGTGGCAAAGATATCGCTGAGGGGGATGTGATGAGAGACATCCACAGTGCACTAATTGGATCCGTCAGCATTATGTCAGACTTGTGAGCCCAATTCTCTCTACCAAAATTATATCGAGGGTGTCAGTCCACTCTTCGACCCAGTTCTTGGCTCCGGTGTTCACAAAATCGGTTGCTCCGAGCGCAAGTGCGTCAACCTATACAAGAAGGATTAGATTTGAAGGCTATTCGGAAGTGTTAAACATGAATAGCCTGCCTTCTTATTCTCGCTGTGCGAGAAAGCAACGACCCTATCGCACTTCATGGCCTTGGCGAATTGAAGGCCATAATGTCTATAAAAAATCATTGTCAGTGATCGTATATCACGAGCTACAGGACCCATGTACCCAATCCCTCCAATTCCAATGACGCCAACAGACTTTCCGGGTCTAAGCAGTGCGTAAGCGGTACAAATGGATGGGACGACAGAAAGATATCGTACCCTGCACCATTGGTTCTCAAAGGCGAATACGCAGTAATACCGGCACACAACATAGGCGACGCTTGCTCCAAAGACAATGCATCGGGGATCGGGAACACGAACAACTCGTTCAGGCGGATGGCAGTGGCATATCCACCTTGAGAGACTGTACCCTATTTTAAGCGTCAGTACCTCTAATATAAATGGGAGATATCGACCGAGAAAACGCACATCGGGATAGACAGAGTTATACGAATGGATAGGCTTGAGGCAGCTTTGATGCGTAGTCAGTTGATGGAAATTATAACTCCAGAATGGATATTCATATACTCACTAGTTCTCTGCCCCGCTCTTGCATCGTTGACAGTTGTAGCAAGAGCCGACTTGTGCGCTTGAAAGCTTGTATCAGTATTGGCCAGTGAATATATGTGGATCAACGAGACGAACCCCACGCCCACGCGGTCTCCAACTTTGAATTCCGTGACCTTAGGCCCGACTCGAACGACGTGGCCAGTTATTTCGTGACCCGGAATGAGGGGCTAGTACCGGTCAGCACTTCAACCATGAGTCGAATTGTATATCGACTCACCAAAATAATGTCTCCCCAACCACCGGTGATGGTATGAATCTATCGAAGCAATCCAATACCGTAAGGCTTCCCCCGGTCGACTGAGAAATCACAATTCCTCACATCCGATCCACAGATCCCACAGTACTCAATCTTGATATCAACATCCTTATCTTCCATCCCTTTAGGTTTAAAGTCGGTGACTTGAAACTGATCCCATAGCTTGGTATCGTGCACACTGTCTTCCAGTCAGCACTATTCCAGTGATGTCCGAGCGTGACGGGAAGTTACTTACGCGTAGCCTTTCCACTGAAGCTCGGCGTTAGAGGACATTTTGCGTTGAAGGTGGTATATGCGGGAACTGAGAGAGAGACGCTGAGGCAATGCCGACCAATTCTAAGGCGAGTTTTATATTGTACGCCGTATGCCATGCCCTCTGTACCCACTACCTAGATAGATATCGGATAAGTGGCTGGGGTTACCAATCCTCGGGATTCTGTCCCAAACAGTGACTAATACCTACGGGCCTTGATTAATAACATGACAATGACCTTGCTGCTTCTTAGGCAGAGAAACATGGTTGCGTACGGCAATCGAGTCATTGTTGAGTTCATGGTCCATACTTGGGTGCGACAAGTAGTAGTCAGCCGCATTTTGCCTCGAGCCAAATCCTGGGCTAATTTCTCAGGTTGAGAGGAATGCGTGATTCTGAGTGACCCGGACATACTTGGTGCAGTGGCTCATCATGGGCTTATCGAAGAGCCATATTGAAAGTAGCCGCCCCCTGACAGACCCAATTATTTGCTGACATTGTTAAAGATCCCCGGTACGTTAGTACTGCAGCATCGTGAGAAGTGCCGTTATACTCATCGTCATAATTCTGAGAAGTCTTCCACGGTTTTCTATTTTCAGGTCTGCGACCAATAGTAGGGACCACGATAACGCACACTGTGGAGTAATTGATCAGCCCTCAACCATGGACTGACAGAGCAAGGTCGAGTGCCACGGACATCGTTGTAATCCAGTTCAATGAGACTTTTGAGAGGCCATGATATCGCGCCTGGGCGTGCACCCCTCCGGATATAAGCGACTTTTCTTTCCACCCCATTACACGCTATAGGGGGTCACGGGTAAGATAGCCAGCGCGCACAGGATGAGAATCGGCCTCGAGCTCCGGTTTGCAAGAACCGAGAGTGCGGTGGAATACTCGTGGTCTATCGGCGAGAAGGAATAAATCCTCGGGTTACAGTACGTATAATCTCCGGATCCTCCTGCAAAGTAAGTTCTCGAAAGACGACGAACGTGCACTTGAGAAAGTCATGGCTTCCATCTCCCTGACCCTTTCTGTCGTGTTCTATGCCCCACAGAAGTTCCGTTTCTAGTCACATTAGCATCCGGGCGAGTGCGCGGGTTTCTGGTCTTCACCAAGCACCCCGGGGCTGCGGTCAGCGGCGTCTTATATGTGAGATAGTCGGCCCGCGTTCTGGAATCGTAACCTGCTACAACGAAGGGAAATGGGTTGCATGTACAGCAGCCGAGACATAACTCAGGGGATCGGTGGGCGGAGATAATGGTCGTTGAGGTAGTGGGGCTCGGGGGTCCTTCCTATTCGAGCGTCGGGGTGAGTTTACAGCACCTGAGAATGACGTTCCCATACGCGAGCAGGCCGAGTGAAGACTGCAGAATCCACGTGGCCCTTGGGCGGCGTGGGGTCAATTCCCCGACCTCGACAAACGAGCTCTTCGACATCCAGACGCTCATCTTAGAGCAGGCGACCTCCCCGAGCTCTTTGACCCGAAGATGCCAATCTCTTTCCATCGAGACGCACGTTGTCGTGGAACAAGCGACGTCTTCGACTTCAAGACGATGACTTCTGGAGCTACGGGAGCCTCACTCTCGACAAAGGCGCAGTTCAGTCGACGCTCATCCTAGAACACGCGGTCGTTTCGACCTCGGGGTGTCCATCGTCGCCAAGGACCTCGGAACCCCAGGAGATGTCTACGGAGTCGCGAGCATTCCCTTTCCATCCTCTACCCTCCCATTCCGCACTTCCCCTGTGCGTCCCGCACCTATCATCCCCAGCGAATTGGAGTTTGCCATGCTATAGCTTATCTGTGATCCGTTCGATTCCTCTCCCACTTCCAGTGCATTCCACGACATCCTCGATCCCGATCCTCCTTCCCACAGCGCCCAGCGCTCGTCGTCCTTTCCCACCCCACCCAGCGTAAGTCCGACACATGCAGCACCTTCTTTCTCGAACCCAGTGTCCTCCAGTCGCCCAGTGTGAAGCTGTTCAGGTCGGTCTGGCGCTCGAGCGTTATTCGGAAAGTTCCATGCAACATCTTGATTCGACTGGGATTGGTGATACAAAGCATAGTAGCAGGCGGGATTGGGATTGAAAGAGTGGAGATCGAGAAACGGAACCGACGATATTCTGCCGGTAGCGAAGCCAAGTTGAATTGCGCCGATATCGAAGGTCCACAGAACTAGGTGTCGCTGGCGCTGGACAGTCAGGTCAATGGGGGCATTGCGTGGTGCCCTGCTTTACCTCTGTACACAGACGTATAATCCTGAGGCAAGAAGGCGGGCCCAAGGCGAGCATACGCGCTAGAACGCTCATCCTGACGGGACCGCCAACGCCCAGGTGCAAGCATGTATGCGAGTGTGTTAGTCGATACACCATATCGAGAGTGTCGTCAGTCGATAGCGGCGTATACGCGATCTCCTCCTAGGTGTATGGAGGCCGAAATGGCGAAAGGGAGGTATTCACTGTGGACGACATCGACGTCGACGACGAAGCAGAAAATGCCCTGCCATCGTCGAAGCTGCAGCCAAACATGCCGCAAAGTGATGACTAACGCGCCACCCGGCCCCGGCACCTACAGTGTACTAACAGTAGCCTATCGGTAGCAGGTCTACAAATCCGCACCCATACGAAGACAGTTGATGAACAACCTTCGTATCCCGGTCACGCAGCGGCACGTTCATGGGATAGTCATCGGTGGTCGTATGATGTCGATGATACGGGTCGCGCTGCCAATCCATCCCCCATCAGACTATCGGCCAGGTTGCGAAAATACCTGGATATGTTCGCTTGTACGGGGCATCCTGATTCCTGTCGGATGGATACGCAGAAGACGGGGCACGCGACGACTGGGTTGAGAGTAAGGGTGTATCATATATGCAGTCCACAAGAAGCTACTAAACAGTCATAGATACGGTTTGGATTGAAGCCGTCCATGGCTATCTCCGACTCGGACGGATTTGTGCTTGGCCCACAAACCCACAAACCTCTCGCCATCTGAACTCTAAATGTCAACCCTGAAAAAAGGTGAGATGAGTGATATCAGGTAGAGGTATAACACCCACTTAAGAACGTATCTGTAGCGAACCTTGCCAGCCTTCATTCCCTGGACAGCCTTCCCAACTTCTTTCACTGACAATCGCGAACTATCAGTAATGGAAAAGCAGTACAATATTTCAAGAACGTACTGGGCAGCATTTCAATGTAGCTCTTAACTCCCTCCTTTGCAGCGAGGTCCAGCATCTCCACAATCTCCGCCTTGCTTCCTCTATGACAGAATCAGCACGCGACTCCTCGCGTTGAACAAGGAAACCGGACTCGAACTTACATGTGGCTTCCGCCCAGTAAAACGCCGCTGGCAATCAAGCCTGGTGTGAGAGAGATAAGGTGAGTCGTTATTATCACTGCTTGGATCGGCGCGACGTACTGAATGGTTGAATGGGTGGCAACGCGCCGTCGGGAAGCGCGAGCATGATGCAGCGACCGTGCACCTTGAGCGTGGCAAAGATATCGCTGAGGGGGATGTGCTGAGAGACATCTACAGTGCACTAATCAGATCCGTCAGCATCATTCCAGACTTGTGAGCTCAATTCTCTCTACCAAAATTATATCGAGAGTGTCAGTCCACTCTTCGACCCAGTTCTTGGCTCCGGTGTTGACAAAATCAGTTGCTCCGAGTGCAAGTGCGTCAGCCTAGAGTAACGATTAGACTGGGAAGATATTTGGGTGGCATTGTATGTGATACGTACCTTCTTGTTCTCGCTGTGCGAGAAAGCAACGACCTTATCAGACTTCATGGCCTTGGCGAATTGAAGGGCGTAATGTCTATGGCAAGGTCAGTGATCTATATCCCGAGGTAGAGGACCATCGTACCCCAGCCCTCCAATTCCAATGACGCCGACAGATTTTCCGGGTCTGTGTAGTGCGTAAGCGGCACAAATAGATGGAAAGGCAGAAAGTTATCGTACCCTGCACCATTGGTCCTCAAAGGCGAATAGGTAGTAATGCCGGCACACAACATAGGAGCCGCTTGCTCCAAAGGCAGAGCATCAGGGATGCGGAACACGAACAACTCGTTCGCGCGGATGGCAGTCGCATATCCACCTTGAGAGACCGTCCCCTATTTTAAGCATCAGTACGTCGAATGCGAATGGGAAATGTTGACCTAAGAAACATACATCGGGATAGATGGAGTTATACGTGTGGATAACCTTGTGGCAGCTTGGTGCGTAAGGTGGTCAGTTGATGGATATTATACCTTCAGAATAGGTATTCTCACTAGTTCTCTGCCCCGTTCTTGCATCGTTGACAATCATAGCAAGAGCCGACTTGTGCGCTTGAATGCTCGTATCAGTATTGCCGAGAGAATATATATGGATTGTCGAGACTAACCCCAGGCCCACGCGATCTCCGACTTTGAATTCGGTGACCTTAGGCCCGACTCGAACAACATGTCCTGTTATTTCGTGGCCCGAAATAAGAGGCTGTTACAGAGTCAGTAATTGAAAATGAGCCGAACTCTAAACTAACTCACCAGCCTGACCTCTCCCCATCCCCCAGTAATGGTGTGAATCTATGGGAGGAATCCAAACCCGTAAGGCTTCCGCCGGTCGGCTGAAAATTCACAATTCCTCACATCTGATCCACAGACTCCACAGTACTCAATCTTGATATCAATATCCTTATCTTCCATCCCTTTAGGCTTAAAGTCAGTGACTTTAAACTGGTCCCATAGCTTGGTATCGTGCACACTGTCTACCAGTCAGTACTATCCCAGTTATGTCCGAGCGTGACGGGCGGGACGTTACTTACGCGTAGCCTTTCCACTGAATCTCGGTGTTAGAGGACATTTTGCGTTGAAGGTGGTATGTGGGGGAACAGAGAGAGAGACGATGGCCTTGCTGCTTCTTAGACAGAGAATCATGGTCGCGTACGGCAATCATGTCCTTTCTGGATTCGCATGGTCTATAGATACATATGATGGGCAGTAGTCAACCGCATTTTCACACATCGCCACGACATGTAAAGTAGGTCGAGTCAAATCCGGGGCGACTGCCTCAGTGCCTGAGACTTAGAGGAATGCGCGCCTTGAACGACCCGGCTTGGTGCTGTGGCTTATTACGAGGTTATTGAAGAGCCATATTGTAAGTAGCTGTCTACGATCCAATTATTTGCTGGTATTTTTTAAAAGATTTTCGGTACGTTAGCACTCCAGGCTTCTCATGATCAGCATCTTGAGAAATTCCGTGATTCTTACCGTATATGACGAGAAGTCTTCTAAGCCGTTCTACATTCAGGTCGAGACGTATTCAGCAACACAGATAGAAGACCACCCTGATTTGCAACCAATTGAAAGGTCACGATAACGCACACTGCAGAGTAATGGATCAGCCTTCAAAGATTGACTAACAGGGCAAGTTTGTGTGCGCTGCGATTATGCCAGCGATTGGTCGCGCCTTCCGCCGGATTTTCAGGCCGGATAAAATAATCTCAAATTTAGTGTGCCGATCTTTGGTGCTACCTTTCCAGATGACGCTTACCGAGAAGCCCGTTTAAGGCGCCTTCAAATAGAGTACCCTTCGTATCGTCGTCGGAAAGAAGCTCGATCTTCAGCGGCTGTGCGCACGCCCAGGTCGTCGATCTCGGGGATTGATTGCGACGAGACGGGGAGTGCGTCTGCGAGGGAATTCGTGCGTCGTTTACACCTCGGTAAATTTCGCTATATCTGAAGCTTTGACAGATCTGACCTAGACTTCCTCTCCGTTTGAGTTTATCTCTATATTTTGCGCGGCCCGGGTGTCTCAACATAAAGGGACGGAAAACCGGTTCTCGTTATAAGATCTAGAACACAAAGAACAGACTGAAGTCAAAATACAAAAAATAAGTGAGAAATTGAAGGTAATCAAGATAATCGAGAAGTGTAAAGAGAGACGGTTATAACTAGCGAGTGCCTTTGTGCCTTTAGGACATATTGGTGCTCAGGCCAAGCGCCTGATGTAGTTTCGGCGCCTAGATATAAACAGGTGCTTGTTACAATGTGGACGCCCTGGGGTACTTACAGCCAAAGATCGACCGCACATCCCGCCAGACACGGCTCTAGGCTACACGTGGGGGAAATATAGTAATGACTTGCTCCGGTTTTACGCCATTGTCCTGCGGCGAAATTTCTTCCTTCAACTTCGTATACTGGTGGCCATCAAACGTCGTAAAGAGGATGGGACCCTTAAGCTCCTCCGGCGTCAATCCCAGCCCGGTCAGCTCCCGTTCGATATCTTTGAGGGACTTCGTGGATAGGCACGACAGTTGCTGTTGCTTGACCGGGTGGCCAATGATGGGTCTCCTGTACTGGAAGGTGTACGTCGTTCTCCTTACAGCCCGCGCTTCGAGCGCGTCGGTGATCGAGTCGACTTCTACCGCACGGCGGTGTGCCGCGACGGCCTCTTCAAGGAAGGAGCGGAGGGAATGCTGGAAGGGAACGCTGACGGCGGTGTCGCGCTCTTGCATCAGGGCGTCGATGTTGGCGCGAGCGTAAAGTGTGTCGTAGCCCTGTCAATGGAGAGTTCAATCACCACTCTCGCATACTTCTGGATTTAAGAGGTGGACAGCGTACATCGTCTGCGTGGTAGGCGGCGACGTATCCAATGGTCATCGCTATGATAGCGAGTACGGGGGAAAGGTTGAACCTCATGCTCAATGAAACGAAGATGGGGGTGGGTGCTTGGTGGCAGGTTAATGATATCCACAGGCTGTTGAGCTCCCAAGTTGTATTTAAGGATTTCATACCATGCAGGGTCGGGTCATGCTATGCGGGACGATTCTAGTTGGAAACCCCGTCTGTTGTCCATAGATCGGGGTTCCACGAGGAACCCTTGCCCAATTGGAGGAAAGCGCGAGGCTCCACAGGGTTCCACCCGGTCCTCAAACCTGCTGGGATACGGAGCCATACGGTGGATGGAGCCAGGGGACCGAGATCATGATGGGTCGATCGGCCACCAACGTTGACAGGTGGGCGCTTCCGGGACACTAGGGCGCCAAATACAAGTCATGGCGGCATAGTCTACGAAATTCATGCATCTATAGCCGTCTAATCAATATATTCTACCCATAGGGCATGATGATGTGTCGAAGCGCTGGGGCTGCTTCCGGAATCCAAGCCAATATATATGTTATGAAACGCTCGGCGCCACTGTAAGCGAGCTCCATGCAGTGTGGTCGAATCAAGGGCGGTATACCGCGTGCGTGAACAGGATTTCCAAACTGGCGTCGCGCAGACGGGGTTTCTGAATAGAATAATCTTGCTAAGCGCGAGCCACACGATCGATGGCAGCCCAAACCGAGCCCGGAAAGCCGGTAAAAGCGACTTCTGCATTACTCAAGTGAGCTCCCAGGACCCAGGCAGACTTGCCCGAGGTACCGTTTGATGCCCTTCAAGAGACGACGAGGCGTCTGGGTGCGAGGGGGTTCAGACCTCCGTCCTCAATCACGCACGTAGCTCGCCATAAGGAGAGAAACGAATAAAATGGATTTCGTGTGCACAAGAGGAGGAGTCGGAACGAGGAGGGGTGAGTTACAGGGGAAAGGTAACTAAGGAGCCAACACTACATATATAAGCGTCGGATAGATCCGACGAACGCCGATGGAGGCGCCTCGCCTGAGGCGCTGACGCATCAAACAAAATGATCGTGTTTCGCGAGTAGCGCGGACACGATCCCTTCACCCTGTGTGGGGGACCCTACACCGGACCTGTGACCTTTGGATACTCTGTAGTGAGGCACGTAGTCAGCGGCGTGCCACTTATGTCCCCCGACACAAGGGTGACCTCGACCAGCACACAACATTGACACAAGACTTCGACCATGTCATATCCTCCTACATCCCAACCGTTACCGCCCTCACGGGCATCGGGATTGCCAAGTATAGCTGCCCCCTCCCCCATTCATCCGAGGTTCGAGCGCTGAACGAGCCGAATGTCAGGTCGAAGTGAGGATTCTGAAGCTTGAAGGGGACGGACGAAATGAGCGTAGTCGGGTGTATCGAGCGCATGCATACCTTCAGTAGCATCCATCTGGCATGCCATGAATCGCAGCACGCCCCCGAGCCACAAGTCCAAAGTCGCTTCATCTTTCACCAGCCTGAGGGGTCCCTGGATCTCGGAACCATCCTCAAGTCCAACCTCAAGAGCACCGATCTCGCTTTTCTCTCCGCGTGTCAGACTAGCACTGGCCAGGAAAGGGCTCCGACGACCTGTCCATCTCGCTGCGGGAATGCTCGCAGCAGGATACCGGAGACTCCCCCGCACAGCAGGTCGCGACAAGTTTCTACCCATATCTCTTCAGTCATCGCGATGGGGGAGCCAATTCCCTGGATTCCTTTCGTTCATTTTGGCCTATGTATGATCCTTTGGTGTTTATTGTTAATGGTTTGTCGTTTGGTGTATGTATCTTCGCGACGAGTCTTCATCCTATGCTTCTCGTTATGCCAACTATATTGTCAAGCCCCCGCTCATCCGAATTCGATGGTACAGACGTGTCGGCGAGGAAGGTCGAGACGAGGCAGATCAGTCGAAAATGGCTCAAGCCTTCGTACCGGAGGACGTATGAATCTGGGGCAACCAGTAGAGACTTCATACGATCCTTCAGCTGGAATGATCAAGAGGACACGACACTTTTAAGCCAGCATGCCATGACCCGCAGTATCTTGTGGTCCTGAGGTCGACGAGTGGGGAGAATTCGAAGGGCACGCGTCAAGATCCTGAGGGGGGTCATTACATTAAGTATACGCATTTGGGCGAGATATATAGTTAGGAACATACGTAAGTATCCGGGTTGCAATCAGTTTCCAACGGTGTTATTCAAGGTTCAGCTCGGAAAAGGGGGAGAAGCCGGCCCCAGTCTACATCTCGCACAGTACCTGGGCAACGAGCGCTAGCACGCCGCCAGGCGTGCGTCAGCGAGTTGGGGGAATACGTATAGATTGTATTCTCAGGGCTCACTGATAGCCCACACTCTGGGACACTACAGCTGCAAAGATTCAATGCAAAGCTTGACTGTTTAATGCAGACCGTGCGTAGCACCGGCCAATTCTAGTGTTACGAGAATTGACTTCTCGTCCAACTGGCGCCATTGAAATGATGATCTCAGTCGCTCGAGTGAGTGTTCAAACCTGCCTAGCTATGCGCGCAATGCTTCGCCCGACGGTGTCGTAAAGGGCGCTGGTAAACGGGTCGTCGGCGTTCCAGGGCTTGGCGGAGGAGCGGTGGACCCAGCCCTACGCGCCGAGAGATGTGGTCATAGTGCACAGTAAAAGTTCCTGAGCGGCGTGGAGAGGAGGTCGTTGAGCTGGGTCGAATCGAAAGATCGTAGATGGCCAAAGCGGGCAAGAGGCAATGCAAGCCAGATCCTCCATTTCCGCCATGGAATCCTCAACCTTCTTCCTCATCGCAGGTACGATCCCACCCAAGGTCTATCAGCACAGGGAAAACCTTCCACCCTCAGTTCCGCTCGACCCCCCTCCCCCTCTAGCCCCACTCTCTCGTTCAGACTAGAGTCATTCTTCTCCTACTGACTGTGCCACCCATCGACAATCCATGAATCCAGCGCCAGCCAATGTCACAAAAATGGCGAGGACGCGGGACGAGGACCATGCCCCAACGAAACCTGGCCAACGCCGTACCCGTCCGTCCGTCCGTCCGTCCGTCTTGCCTGCAAGCGCCCTCGAAACGTCGATCAGCGTACTCGGCTCGCCATTGCCAACGTTTCAGTTCCACTGTGTCCTCATATCCTGCACGATGAGAGGCTGAGAAGTAAAGTAGAGGGTCCACATCCACATGTAATACCAGGACTGTTAGTTATCAACAGGGTCGCCCGAAAGCGCTTTCGATCCTGCAGCCCGGGAATGGGATAAGCGGTGAGAATCGATCAAGGTTAGACTCGGCGTACACGATACGTACCCGGAGCACCCGTTCGACTTGGTTCGCTCGGCCACTCCACCATTGACGCAACGCGCGCACGCACGACGCACGGGTCCGAGTCTTAGAGAATGTCAGTCGACGGCGGCAGTATTCGTTGTCGTAGACAAGCAAGAGAGGGCGGTCGACGATAGGCTCGCCATAGTCAGTCTCTCGTTCCTGGCGTGCGACGCTCGATATGCAACGCTCGATCGATGGAGGGCCAAAAGTGCCCACACGCAGCTCTGCTCGTCGGCGGTGTGAAAAGCGTCGGGACGAGGGTCGTCGGTCGGCGATAAGGTATGGTGGAGGTGCGGTCGTGTATTGAACGGATACGTCTAAACTCCACGTTGAATCTACGCCTATGTTAGATCACATTTCAGAGCGAATACGGTCCTAAACACACACCGGACAGGTACACCGCTCCCCAAACCCAAGCTCAAGCACCTCCCACTTCGAACCCAGCTAAGATTGTGTGAATGGCGCACTGGCAGTGTTTTCTGGGGTTCTATGGTTGTGCGCCTCCGTGCCCCACCAGCGAAGCCCGGCCACCGGGAAGGTACACGCCCTGGCTGCCAGAGCCCTCGAAACGTCCGTCAATCAGAAAGCACACTGGAAGTGTTACAAACACACCTGGAGTCGGGATCCACTTCCCACCCTCGATCCGTACTCGGCTCGCCATTGCAAACAATCCCAGGTACAATTGGTATACTCGTTGTCGTAGACAAGCGAAAGAGATGGCGATACGACACGCTAGTTGTAGTCAGTCCATCGTCCGACTGACGCGCGTCATCGATATGCAACACTAACGATTGAGGGCCAAAAGTGCCTACACGTAGCGGTGCCCACATGAAGGGCGTCGGGACAAGGGTCGTCGGCGTTGGGTTTGGCGGAGATGCGGGGGCCCAGCCGTGCATTGAACTAATACCTATAAGCGACACGTAGTGAGAATTGAATCTACGCCCTTGTTAGATCACACTTCACAACGAATATCGGTCATAAACACACACCAGACAGGTACACCCACTCCCCAAGGCCAAGGCCAAGCGCCCCTCCCACTCGAACCCGGCCAAGATTGTGAAAATGGCACAGCAGCCGCTTTTTCTGGGCTTGTATGGTTGGTCGCCTCCTTCCACAGGTGGTCGGCAACTCGAAGGTGGACCAACTCCACCTTGAGGAGAGTCAAACACGGCTGTTCGTCTGTCCAGGGTGGAGATACCGAAGATCGTGCATGTGGTACAGCGTGGAGCAAAGTAGATGGTGTTTAGAGATAGTATAGATTGTCATGGATTAGGTTCAGGGTATAATGTACACGTAGCAAACCTGTGGGCGCGTAAGCTCCCGGACCCATACTGAACGATAACCGACACGTACCGAAAGCAGTCCCCCTTCCCCCCTTCTCCTCTGAGCCTCACCGCGCCAGCATCTCTACGCCCCAGGCGAGCTCCACCACCACCCAGCGATCTTCGCGCCTAACCAGAGTGTAATGAACACTGCGACGATGAGCATTGCAATGCGCCAAGGCTTGAGCGTCCCAGCGCCCGGCCCAATCCCAAAGGCCTGACGGGCGCGTAGAGATGCTTGTGATAACGAAGTGCCGAAGGATGCGAAGCGGTCGTTCTGTAGAAACCAGTCAGCGGTGCGTTCCAACAGGAGCGCAGCTAGAAGTCACACACTGTTTGGTCGAGTAGGAGGTTCTGGGACTCCACATCCGCATGTATATCGTTTGTAACCTACTTATAGCGACAGTTTGAGCCACAGTTATGGGTGTAGCGAAGTACGCACCCCTCTGAGCGTGCGCAGTTTCGAGTGCAACTCGTCGAGCCTCTGATCGTTCTGCGCTTCATATACGTCCTCTACCCGCTGCTGGCCCCGTGAAGAAGAAGACATAGTCACTATGTATGTTGTATTTGTTGAAGAGAGTGAAACCGAAGGATATATGGGAGCTGGAAGGGATGGTGGTCGTGGTTGTGGTCAGACAAGGGAGTTGATGATAGATGGACAGGGGCACACATGTGGGAATTTCCTGCCGCTTATGGCCGAGACTGCAAGTCCCGCTGTCCCGTGCCGCTGCCAGTGGGGAATCGTCGCGCGGCAAGTGAAATTCTAAACATCACTGGTCTTCTTACGCATCTTCTACAAGCATGAATCCTTCATTTGAGTGGGATATGTTCAGTTCATTAGGAATTTGGCAGGGGATGAGGCCGCAGGCGAAGATGAGACAGTACAAAGACAGTAAAGAGGGAGTCCGGTGTGGTAGTGGTGGTAGAAGGACACAAGGGACGCGTTCGTGAGATAATGCTGTAACCGGAATTTATTACCCAGTTTCATGGACCTCGGTAGGCGGCGTGGAGGTGCTTTGATGCGCCAACTTGAACACGATCGAGTGTCTTCGATCAACCAGAGCTCTTGACTCCCTCGCCATTCAGCACAGAAGGTATGTTTAATCGCTTCATTAATATGTCTAAGGTGATTCGGGTCTGCCCAGCTACGTAGACGGGCTCTCCAGCCCTTTTCGTCCAGCGGTTTAATCACCCCATGGCTATTATGTCCAATTTGTCTCGGGACAGAATGAGCTACTAGACAACCATTTATGACATCCTCGATGCATACATATCACATGCCCTGCAAGCTTACAACTTCTACGTCTTCTGTACATGCGGCCCCGGAATGGCATTCGGCCTTGCATAACAGGCAGTCCCCTGCCGAAAAGAATGGAATAAACAACGGGTGAGCAAGCTAGATCGGCTCTGAAGCCATGAGCGTACGCACCTGGATCTTGCCCCAGGGAAGGTTGCAGTAGGCGCACACGGTCCCGGTCTTAGGGTCGTTGTTCCCCTTCGGCGCGCGATGTTCCAAACGATCGGAAAGTTCGTGCATGAGCTCGCGCGTCGAGAGCTGCGAAAGCACCTCACGTGTGCTCAGCTCGTCGACGTAATCTCTTGAATTATATGACTGCCAGGTTTCTGACATTAGAAAAGCTGTGAGCTAGGTGCGAATGGTACGTACAGCTCCAGAATCAGTGGAGTATGCTGCTGCGAGGGATGCAACAGCAAGGGCAATAGAAATGGCAGAGAAGGGGGAAAGGCGCATTGTAGCTGTCGAGCTATTCTCTTGAATGTAGGTGGATGAGGTAGTGTATCTCGCTACTCATTACTCTTATATATACTCCCAGCCAAAGGGGTCTCAACCGAGCAGCCCGAGCTACCGCACCTGGACCCGGAAATTTTACAATCGGGGTCCTTCACCATATTTGAAAACGCATGCAACGGCACCGGCATTGTGCGAAAGGCTTGTACGGTGCAAGTGCGGTGGGCGCACCCTATCCAAACCCTATCGTCTGCCATGCCTTTGAAGTTCTCCGCCCAGTTTTTCGCTACTCATTACTCTTATATATACTCCCAGCCAAGGGGGTCTCAACCGAGCAGCCCGAGCTACCGCACCTGCCCAGGGACCCGGAAAAATCACAATCGGGGTGGGTGAGGTCGCCATACTCGGGCTGCTCGGTTGAGACCCCCTTGGATGAGACTAACTTTCACAGAATTCTCACCGGGAGCTTTTTCCTGATGCATGACGAATACCGTACGACATGTTTCTCAGCCATACACTTCAGCTTCCCCTCCATTTTCTGGGATTTCGAAGGGTACTTGACACTTGTCAGAAAGCTAGTGGTTATAGAGACGACACACTAAAAAGCTCGTGCTTAAGTAAATGAAAGCCGACGGACGGATGACCCTGCTCGACATGCTAGCACGAAGCGCTGGCAGGCGCTTATTTATTGCATCCGACTACTTACATGGCGTTGTCAGCAATTGGTCAGCATTAAGCTGGATAGCCGCTACTTAACCGAGCCCTTCGTAGCCGTGCTACCCTTCCAACTCCTTCGATCAGTCATCTTAGCCCTTTGAAAGCGTCGCCTACTTAGCCTGACAGAAAGAAGGCTCATGGCAGGTCAACCGGTCACCTCGAACTGAGATCACTCGCTGGTGGACAATGTGGTCTATTTAATGAGAAACGCGTGTAGACCCAAGTTACGACCCACCTTTTCCACCCAGCACATCCACAATTCTGTTTTCGACAATGCGCTTCGCTTCCGTCCTCACCCTTATTCCTCTGGCGCTCTCCCTGGGGTTGCTTGCGAATGCACAAGATGTGCGTATCCAGCCTAAATTTTAGCTTCATCGGATTCGACGTTAGTTGGACTCATACCGCACCTCCATTAGCACACACTGGACAGCCGTGGGTACGTCGATGAGCTGAGCGCCCGCGAAGACTATTTCGGTGACGCTCTCGCCGCTCGCGAAATACTCTCCTCCATTTCGACGCGTGAGATCGTCAACGTGCTTAGCGAGCGCTTGGAGAGGCGTGGCGGCAAGACTTGCAAAAGATGTGGACACGTACGTTTCACGCTCTTTCTCCCTCTACGAACCTTCCTTCCTTCGTCCTCCACGTTTGAGTGGGCTGGGGTGGTTGGAAGAGTGCGGCTCCAACAATGGTGTTATGACTGTACCATTACTCACCACCTCCAATTTAGCCCGAGTCTTGGGGCAAGCTTTGCCCGAATGGAAGGCACACCGTAACAACGACTGGAAACTGGAGTAAAAAGAAGATGTTCCAGTGCACATTTTGCACTGAGTTCTTTGCCGAAACAGTGCGTAAACATTCATTTAATAGCCATCTGCTTCCCCTTCCACTAGAAGGGTTGGGAGCCGGTGAAACAAGGCTGTACGAAGACGCTGATATGATACCTGCATTTAAGCCCGCCACAGCTTGCCCTAAAAAGGACCAAGGCCACGTATTCTGAGGAGGCATTGTCATACACTCTGGCAAATCAGGTGTATTGATGAGGCTCATAATTTATTCTTCTCTTCTATGCCTTCCACATTCGCACCGCAAGGGGACCATTTGAGAGTATTACATGGGCAAGCAGGATACGCCCAATAGGGACGTACAATTCCGTGTCCGTATAAGTGCATTGCGATCTCTATAATGCGCGTACGGTAAGCGTGCCTGTGCGCCACTGGCGTACCTAGACTAGATTACTCACCTGCGTCGATTGGCACTTTTGGGTCCGTTTCTGATGGTATCTCAATTACCTCCCATGACATTTCCAGCTTCAGGTTCGCTTCAGACGTCTCCACCTTCTGGCGCTGACCTACGAGGTGGGCAATCAGGACTTAAACTCATTTTGAATATCTTTGGCCCATACTGCGCGCAGGTCTCGAGACCTCGAAATTTATATAACCAACATCCTCGTCCTCATCAGACTTCACAACGCAGTCAACTCCGTGCACCTCGGCTAGGCTGCAATTCGCAGGCACACATAAGCCGTCACATTCTGTTAATCTCGAAGGTAGGAAACTTACAGCTCAATGGAACCCTTCATTTCCCAGTGCCCTGGTGAAGTCTTGACAAGCGCAAATGTCTTCCCGGTCTCTGATCCTGGAATACCAAACACGCAGAGCTCCGTGACATTCACAGACATCTCATCACCATTGGTGTGATTTGTGTGCTCCAGAGCCACGTCAAAGCCACGTCTACAAAGGTCTGTGAGTTGACTGGTATAGCATGTCGACTATCCTTCAGCATCTCATACCTGTAACATAATATCGACTCCATGAGACATGTCAGCCAGGTTTTGGTTGTTTATCGAAATGTAGCCCACCTTCCGCTGATAGATGCGTCATCCGGGACGAGCCTCGGAGCTACTGTCAGCATATCAGTCTCGAATCCCAGTGTCCCAGATGAAAGATCAGTGTAATACTTCTCTTGTCCCATTCTGCCCGTCGATACTAAGAGTGGGTAGGCGGATGTGATATCTGCCGAGACTTGGGATTGCAAATGACGTTATATATCACTCTGCAACACAACGTGCTCACGGGCGCTAAAATGACGCTGTGCATAAAGCACAGCCCGCTGCCATGCTATTCTGCAATATGCCAGGATAGCCTCCCATTAAATTCTACTGGCAACAAAAGGGTTGATAAACGTGTGTATAAATAGGCGTCACTGTGCCTTGGTGGAATGCACAGCATGGTTCCATCCAGGCTGTTTTGCACCGGGCGTCTATTTCTGGCAGAGGCGGGAAACCGGGTTGAACCGCATATAAGAGCGGGATAGCAAGTTATCCACAAACCATCGCAGCCATCGCAGCTTATGCACCTGTAGTCCCTGCTTTATAGACGTGCATTTCGAGCGTTCCGACTCTTCTTCCTGTGTCTGTCGACATTTGACGTCTTTGTTTTCACAGCCTTCAGATGACAGGTCGCATTACGCTGGCAGGATGCATTTTCCACCTTTCCGATGCCAGTAAATATGACCATTCTGTTTATCTGTACATACAGACAATCACCTATCACCTACCGGCGATATGATCCTTAAATCTGGGTCATCCCTGGGGGTCCGAACTACCCACTGAACCATCGTGAGTTGAGGAAATACATGGAGGGCGACCGAATGTGCCTATCGTGTTAGACCCATACGCATTGAGGTAAGCATCCAGAGCCCCTGGCATCCGAACCATTGATCCAAATATGGCGTCCATCTCTCACGCACGGGGCCCATCTCGCAATCAGCCCGTCGGTTCCTTTCGCCTGCTCTCTTCCTCTTCCCCGTCATCGAGCAAACCATCGTTTTGACTCTCCCTTCCCCGCTCCCTCTTCTTTTCCCGTCTGGAACATCGAAACTCGGCCTCGAGTAGGTGATGGAAGTATAGGCGCAGCAGAGACTCGACTGCTTGGATTCGTCTACGGAGCCCCCTAGACCACGACGGAGCTGGCTTTCCTTAGTTGGATTGGAGGAGCGATATCGTGCCTTGTATGAGCTTGGAATGGGTAGGAATGAAGTCAATGATGAGGCTTAGTTCTATTAGGTGCGACTATATCACTTCTGTTATACCGTGCAGCGTAATCTAACGTCAGCCCGTAGACTCATGTCTACGACGTATCCATAGTTCAATATATCGTGCTGGCCAGAGCTGTGATTCAGATCAATACCCCAAGCTTTCCTATACACATTTGCTAAAGTGTTGGATAATTCATACGGGACGCAGGCCTCTGGATCTTGTCCAAATGGATACCCTACGAAGCTATGGTCTGGGGAGGCCAGCATGGCCGTGTATTCTCCTACGCGCGACCAGGTCTTCCATGGACGACACATACTGAAGACACTCCACCTTCTCGGCGACATCTCTCCTTCTCACATGAATCCTTCGTCCTGGTATCGCCGCGACCGACTGCCGCACCTCCGGTGGCTTTGGAAAAGCATCGTCGACTCGCCACGTCGAGCTTGGGGGTCGCCACACGACTTTCTATTGGTTTCTGCCAGATGGTTGTGGCCGGTGGAACCACTTCGAACGCTACGAGCTCAAACCCTCGATAGCAGAAGACTTTCTGCGTAGCATCCCTCCTTCTGCCGGGACGACAGCCTCGAACGTCGAAGGGATGGGCATTTCATGTGGCGACCCTGGGTGTGCGAACGAATTCCCCGTTACCCCTGGAGCACATCTACGTACATGTCTCGCCTGAAATACCCTGGATTCGTTCCTATGGTTCTCGACTGTGACGATAGGCTTCTTGTACCGGGGGGGCGAAGAGGATCTTGATCTCTGCTTTGCCCACCTTGGAACTCCCCCTACTCTGTAGCGAAGTATCTTCTCGCTTCAACGCGACGTTCTGGAATGGCAGGGGCCGCCTGGCGCCCCGAACTGAAGAGGCGACGACGATGGCAATGGGTCAAAGGGCGGCTGTCTAGACGGGAGGAATCGAGGATCCGGGTCTGGGCAGGTCTAGGAACGGACTGTTTGGAAGATTGGAAGAGGCAGACGGTAGACCGCATCGCGTCGCGATCGCCGACAGAACAGCTGCCTCGCAGGATATCTTCGTATTACATTTTCTCCCATGCGACCCATATGGGCTCGCAATTCGAAGCGGCTTCTATCATCTACCTGGCCGCATCTTCGTTCCACTCGGGTCTGCCGGTCGTCGGCTCGTGTTGCTTCCGTGCCATGGAAGGCCTCGAGAAATATGACTGCTCCGCGGATATACGGAACAGGAGGGCGTCATTTTGACATGAGAGGATATCACGGGTGCACTGAGTCTAGAAAACGGAGGAAGCGCGCGGGCGCGGAATTATGGGAAGGTGAATACGATTAGCACTTCTGCGATATGAGAGACGGCCTTTCATTGTGTCTTCTCATTTTCCTTTCTATCAGAATGGTCGGTAAGGACATCACTACAAGATCGGGTATGGTGTAACGGCTAACATTGCCGCCTCTCATACGAGTGCTCGCGGCAGCTCGGGGTTCGATTCCCCGTACCCGAATTTTTCTCATTTCTCATTTTATTTTGCTCTACGTTCTTAGGTCTACGGTCCACCAGTACCTGTAAGTTGTAACATCCTGTGGGGGACTCTAATCTTATAGAGGATGAAGATAACATTCAGGATCGATTTTGAGGCAATCGCAGGTCAATCGAAGAACACAGATTGAGTGAAGAAAATGAAAGGTGATGCGAAGAATATATGTAACATATGGTATTAGCAGGAAGAACCAGTTCCTTGAGCAAAGCAAGAGCTACAAGGGCACTCAGCGCCTCGCGCCTTCTGACGGTGCGCCGTCTTGTGCCGACGCTGCTTTGTTGCTTTTCTTTCAGGCGCTGCCATCCCCCTCTCCTTGACCAATTCAGGGGCAGTGGTGCCAGCCCGCGCTTTGCGCCTTTCCCTGCGCCTTTCCCTGCCACCATTCTTTCGCCTCTCCGCGCGTTCCTCCCTCTTTGCTTGCAGTCTTTCAATATCGCATTCGAGCTCCTCTTCGAGGTAGCGAACGCCCTTATAGTGGAAGAACCCGTACTCAACCTGCTCTTTAACCCCTTTGTCCTGCTCGACCTCGGCTTCTACCTTGGTATTTCCCGACGGTTTACCCTGAGGCACCAGAGCGGCCAGCAGATCCATGATAATGGGGTACATCAAGCTCGCTGGGAAAGACACGATGCTACCCAAACCATAAATGAAGCTGGCTGGTGCGCGCTGCGCTGTTGGGTATGAGAGGCTCGCGGTATGCATACTGATGAAGTTGAATGTTGTGTTCTGGGGTGGGGATAGTGGAGGAGGAGTGTGTGCTGCTCGTTGAGGGCAGATCTGAAGCGCTTTTATAGCGCAGTGGTGGCGGGAGATCACTGATGGTGGACGGGCTTTGACCAGTGGCGCGCCGCAGCGCCGTGTTTAACGCCCGTTCTTTGGGTCAATGACCTTAACAACGGGCTTTGTGCCGACAATGACGACCAGTCGTGCGGCTATGGATCGGTACAAGGCACCTCAAGACACAACGGAAAGTGGGTACGGACCATGTAGTAGTACGGGGATGCTTTGTAACCATTTTGCGACTCTTGGGTTAGGATGGAACGACGACGTGAGTATATGGCTGATTTACATGACTACAATGCTAAATATCTAGAATTGGATGGGCTATGGACACTCTACGAATGTGAAGCTTGATGACGACGAACAAAGATCTCTAATGGGCTTGCTGAGCGCCCATCAGTAGCACCCCACGGACCCTCCTCCGAGGGTGATTCCTGCGCTCGGTCTCTTCGTAGTGGCGCGAGCTTGAATGCTTGATGTGAAGTTTGATTGTTACTCTTGACGTCTTCTGGGTGTGCGAAGGGTGCCACTCTCGCCAATTTGTCCTCGCCGATATCGAAAGTCCCTGTTGAGAAAGCGGTCTCAACCTCCAGTTGGCTGTCTAGGTGTCTAACCGGTGTAGGCGCTGCTCTGAATTCGGAGAGTACAAACGACTGGCCCTGAGATTCTCCGTGCGATTTGTTCGAATGAGAATTGAAGTATCGGCCAGGTGGTTGCCCATGAGAGTCATATTCGACTAGGCGCTGCGATGACTGTTCCTTAAGGTGAAGAATTGTGCGACTAGCTAGGATAGAGTGTAATGCGCGCTGGGGGCTAGGAAAGAGTGAGTCAGCGCAATTCCTCTCAAGTACATTCGCCCGTGCTTACATGTTGAACATGTATCTGCATGTTGGCTAAGAAGCGAAGGTTAGAACATCTCTCATTCGAACACCGCTACCTGGTACTGACCAAAACTGTGAACAGAATGATGATGTTGGCGGTGGAGGCGACTTCATCAGGGATGTTTTAGTTACTTATCTATAGCAACCTATAGAACTGTTGAACTGAGCTCACCAAATAATGCACCGAAGTAAAACACGCCGTCACGATAGAATATCTTCAGTAAGGTGCTGTTCCGAGTAGACTCTTGGTATTTTTTGTATCCAATGTAACCCGTATATGCGAATATTACTGGGACAGGTCAGTCGTCGGGAAACAATTATGCTAGAGAGACCGAAAGGACGCACAGAACTCGCTGAGCATAACGATACCAAAAAAGATGGATATCAAGATGTCGTCGTCTTCGATAACGGGGAGGCAAGGAAGCAG
Source organism: Ephemerocybe angulata (assembly GCA_013368325.1). Taxonomy (NCBI): domain Eukaryota; kingdom Fungi; phylum Basidiomycota; class Agaricomycetes; order Agaricales; family Psathyrellaceae; genus Ephemerocybe; species Ephemerocybe angulata. Next base: position 123,777 of record JAACJK010000120.1, read on the forward strand.
CTTAGGCAGTGGAGATGCTTCGTCTGAGTACCTTTAGTATCAGCAAGGTATTCGACCGGGTTATATAGTAAATTTTGACCGCTTACACTGCATCGGCCTGAGGAAGACGGCGAGCAGGACTATGGATCCTCCGTGTACGAGCTGAAGTGGATTTAGTTCCGGATAACGCTCGGCGCAGCTGAAAACATACAATAAACTGAGTGGAAAGGACTATCAGAACAATTTTACTCTTTCCCGAGAGAGCGAAGACCCGCATGTACATGATCGCTGATCGTTCATGATTATGAGCGCCCGTCGCCAAAAGGGACTGTGCAACTGCACATACCTTCGGCACACGCAATGGAAACAACCAACCAGACTGAGAAATGCGATTAGCGTGTATACAACACCATTGGCTCCGTACACGTACTCGATGCGGTGAAGAACACCTTCTTACATTGCTTTTCCCGACGCGGGTGAGCGAAAGGCCTTTCGCGGATGGCATAAGACTCACCGACGGTATCGATGCTCCGGTTGTATCTTTATGATGACACGCGAATGAGACCTTCGGTTAGCTTCAGTCAGGGTATATAAGATGCAACTAACGCACGGACAAAGCTCAAGGCAATATCTAGAATGTTGTATCTGTTGAAGAAGAACAACACCTTGACAACGCTCATCGGGGCAAACCACATGTGCTCGACCTGCTCGGAGCTGGCTTAGATAGCGGGCGTAAGTAGCATTAGGTGAATCTAACCTCTGTTTGGAATGTATGTGCCCAGTCGGCGATCTAGTTGTTAAGTGTTAGTTTCTCTATGGCCTTCCTTTAGCCGAATCGACACCTACAATCAACATAAGCGCCCAGGCTGCCGCGGAGTAAGATGTCTCGTCAGTGTATGGGTGTCATTCCTCTGAAGGTTCCCATACCCAGTAGGTACTACCCTCGTTGGAGTTTTGAGTATGTTGCAATGGAATAGCTGATTGCGCACAGAAATGCGTACCGCTTCATTTTTACCGCACTGCGCAATCTTGAAGAGCGTTTCAGGATCTGCCTGTGCTGCGTGGAAAGTCATAGCCTCCTATTAGCGACTTGAGCGAGCGCGGAACAGTCAATTTCAGGAAGGGAGGCCCTGTGGCTGGAAGTGTGGACGCGAGAGAGGGTGACAGAAGAGTCGGAGACGACGCAGCATTATAGGAAGTCGGACATAGAGAGGCTTTTTGAAACGCCAAGCCGCCCACCACGGGCTTCCTTGATGGCCAGCTTCAATGGACAACACCTGGAACCGACGCCACAAGGTTGGCACAAGGACACATTTGGCTTCTTACTAGATATGGGAAGATCTGACTGATATACATTCAATCATAATCTAAAGAAGTTGAGGGGAAGGTAGAAGTTGGGTAGAAGCTGGTAGAAGGGTAACATTGGTACTCGAGGTACGGCCGCTGGGAGGATCATATTGATGTTCCAACCGACGTGCTTCTCTCCCGTTATCAGAGATATCAGTACTTAGACATTCGCAATCAAGCACAGCGGCTGCCATGCGTTACGGTCTCTGCCATTCCACCCCCGTGCCGGTTAATCAAAACCACCGTTACAGCTGGAACAAGCTCTACAATCTGGAGTGTAACCGAGAGTATGACGCGGGGGTTGTGTGCCGCAAGCGGTAAGGGAACCGATCTTCAATACAGGGAAGAAGATGAGACATACTAACATAGATCGCAGGGAACATATTTTGATTGCTCGCATCGACCGCGAGAGAAGTTGGAGGGCAAAGAGATTGGAACCTCCCCGAACCTTGCGATCCCAGTTCGGGGGCGGGCGCCATATATCAAAGCCATCAGCCCGCCTAGCTCAATCGGATAGAGCGTCAGACTCTTACGAACTGATCATAAGGGCGGGAGTACATCTGAAGGCTGCGAGTTCGACCCTCGCGGTGGGCTACTACACCTTTTTCGCCGGAAAACTCTTCATTACATTTTCCCCCAAGTGTACAAGCAAGAAAAGCCCTTATACTCTGAGCTCTCCGCTCCGTGGAAAAATGATTTGCTTCTTACCCTCGTCACTCGTGGAATACATACTGGTACTAATCTAGAACCGTAATCCTGCAATACTGGGCGCTTGATGAGCGCTCATTCGGCGACATTGGATCAAGCTGCTGTCACGACTCACAACTCTACTTACTCATCTCTAATATCTATCAGATATTCCCAAAATTTCCCGTACTTCATTTCCGGCGAAAAAGGTGTAGTAGCCCACCGCGAGGGTCGAACTCGCAGCCTTCAGATGTACTCCCGCCCTTATGATCAGTTCGTAAGAGTCTGACGCTCTATCCGATTGAGCTAGGCGGGCTGATGCCCTTAATATATGGCGCCCGCCCCCGACGCGGCATCGGGAGGGGCTGGCCAAAACGTCTGTTGGGCTCAAGCTTGGACGCCCGGAGCACCTGCCGTACCCTGCCCGAGGCATGGTTGTCGCAGCCTCCCCGGAGTCCGGACCCCCATCCCAGTCAATCTATCAGAGTATGAATCATTGTCCTTGGCAGCTTGGCGGCAAATCGTGAGTTGATGGTGGCGTAACGGCACGAGGACTCAAATCGCCGAAAGCTTTTTGGACCTTGGTTCGCCTCATGACCTTTCACACAACTCGGCAGCCCACAAAGGTACGTCCTTTCTATGATACTTCTCTCGCCAAGTTGCTCACACCTGCAACACACAAGATTGCATGGTCAGACTGACACCCGAAGAACTATCCCGGCTTGAGGAACAAGCGCGGGCATCCTTGGAGCGCTTCCACGTCAGCCGCAACGTCTTGGACATCGATGAGGCTATTTCCGCGCAGAAACAGGTCATAGCTAGCTCTCCTGTCGGTATCCCTTCCCTTGGGGTACGCATAAAGGCTCTAGGGGACTCCTACGGACTCAGGTTCGAAAAATCCGCGCGCATACTCGACGCATGCGCCGCTCTGTCATGCATGCGCAAAGCGTGTCGACTAGGAGCTGCTGTTGACAACGACCTTGCAAAAGCTCTGTGGGATGCTGGAGTGGCGCTTGTGCAGCGGTTCGGTCGCGAGAATAGAGTCTCTGATCTGGACAAGTCTGTTTCCGTGTTGCAAGAATCTGTCGACATCACCCCTTTCGGAGACCCCAGCCTCTCAATACGACTCAACGCACTTGGAATAGCGTTCAAACGGAGGTTTCAGCGCCACGGTCGCTATCCGGATCTCCAGTCCTCTGTCACTGCACATAGGAGAGTGTATGAGCTTCAACCATGCTCTCCCGCATATATGAACAACCTGGCGGACGTCCTCTCCGCCCACGCTCACGCTCGACAGACAGATAGGATGTCCGATGTCATCGAGTCAATCGACCTCTTGAGATTGGCTGTAGAAACGGCTGCTCCCAACGACCAACACCTTTCTCAGTACCTCCTTAATCTTGGGGTGAACCTGATGCTACACTTTCAGCTCACGAAGAACAAGGCCTCGATCGACGAAAGCATTAACATTCTAAAGAGAGCGGTGGAGATCACAAAGGAGGACCACCTTGACCAGCCTGCCAATCTGATGTCCCTTGGCTACGCCTACTCCCAACGTTTCGAACAGTGCATGGACCCAACGGATATCCATGCAGGCGTTTCCTACATGGAACTCGGTTTAGCGCTCACCTCTCCGAAAGATAGGATGCTTCCGATGCGACTTAACTACTATGGGACGGGGTTAAATTTGAGATACCAACTCTCGGGAGATGTATCTGACCTCCACGAGATGGTAGTTCTACGAAGGAAAGCAGTGGCGTTGACATCCGAAGATGACCGTAGTATCGCTGGTTTGCTGGACGACCTCGCTGTTTCCCTTGCGCAGAAACATGCACGAACAAAGGATTTGGACGACCTCAACGAGTCCATCGACACGTCGCGGCGCGCGATTATGGTTTCTCGAGAAGACGATCCTCAACTACAGGCGTTCTGGGAGAACCTCGCAATATCGCTGGAGACCAGGTACTACATTACAAAGTTGGACACCGACCTCACAGAGGCGCTTTCTATCTTTAGGAGCGCCATCGAAGATGCATCATCTACTGGATCCATATCCTCCGCCCACCTGAGCCATCTCGCGTCAGCGCTATGCGCCCGTTATCGACAGACCGGCGTTCTCGCATCTCTTCACGAGTCCATTCGACTCTATGAGCAAGCAGAGCAGCGCAGTTCTGCCAATCCCCATCTGCTCAACATCATCCTCTATAACTACAGTGAAACCCTCCGTATCCGCTTCGACGAACTCCACATGATCGAGGATCTCAACACCGAGATATCTCTCCTGCATCGGGTAATCAGCAGCACTTCCGAGCAAAGCCCCGACCTCGTCGACTTTCGAGCGCAGCTCGCCCAGGCTTACCTCCACCGATTCCAGGAGTTAGGCGATTTCGATGACCTCCAGACTTCCGCAGGAATGTACAAGGAGGCGGCATACTCACCTGCCGGCCCACCGAGCATTCGGGTGAAGTGCGCTGGTGCTTGGGCAGAGGTCCTGGACATTCTCGACTCTCCCCAATCCCTCGAGGCGTATGGGCTTACGATTGACCTGGTCTCGCTCGTGGCTGGGTTGGAACAGTCACTCACGCAACGGCATTCCTCGCTCGAGTCAACGAACCACGTCGTAACGAAGGCTTCTGCAGCAGCGATTGATCGGGGAGAAGTCGAAGTGGCCTTGGAGTGGCTGGAGCAGGGGCGATGCCTGGTTTGGAAACAATTGCATGACCTTCGGATGCCTATCGATCATCTCAAAAGTGCTCAGCCAGATCTTGCTCAGCAAGTCTTATCACTTTCCCAAGCAATCGAAGCTGCGTCGTCAAAGCATTCGGTATCAGGGGAGAGGATGTTGGAGAACCGGACATTCGTTGAAAGCGAAGAGATCAAGCAGGTGAAGATGGCTCGGGAATGGGACGAGGTTTTGGCCAGGGTACGTGAGCTGGAAGGCTTCGAGAACTTCCTCCGAAGCAGCCCTTTCTCCGAGACCCTAGCCCATCTGCCAGTAGACGGTCCAACAATCGTGCTCACGTCGACAACGAGAAGGACTGATGCTATCATCCTTGCGCCTTCTCCCAGCTCGGGTGCCACACCTCGTCTGTTCCGCTTGTCCGAATTCGATGTTTATCAGGCCGACATGCTTTACGACAAGTACAGGCGCTGCCTCGAAGGCGCCGAGGTGGTCAACCGAGGAGCCTGGGGCGAAAAGTGGTCGGACATCCCTAATGCAGATGGGAGCGCTCGAGGGATTCGCAAGGCACGGAAGACGACATCACAGGAAGTTACTCTCCAGTCGGTTCTGGCAGAGCTATGGGAGCGTGTTCTAAAACCCATCGTACAGCACTTGGGACTCTCCGTAAGTCTTAAGCGTTAAGGTGGATAGAATGGCTGGTAATTGACAATACATAAACCCCACAGCCGTCAACAGATCCTTCCAAGCGGGCTCGCATTTACTGGTGCCCAACAGGTCCATTCACCATGCTTCCCATACACGCCGCAGGTATATACGGCCCAAATCGAGTTGGGACAGGTGAAGCACTCATGGAATACGCCATTTCCTCCATTACCCCAACCCTGGCGGCACTTAGTGACCGAGTGAGATCGTCACTCGCGGTCAAGGAGTCGAATTCCAGAGAATCTGTGTTACTTATCAGCCAACCTGAGACTCCAGGGCAGGTCAAGATACCAGGGGTCACATCTGAAGTTGCCGCCATCCGCGATGTACTTTCGCATTCGGGAGCTGTCCAATCCCTAGACGGAGATGAAGGCACGACGGATCGGGTCAAGAGTCTCATGTCCCTGTCTTCGATTGTCCACCTCGCCTGTCACGCCGAGCAAAATACCCAGGATCCACTGCAGAGTGGTTTCTATCTTCACAACGGAATGCTATCCCTATCGACATTAATCCAGCGAGAGCCGGCTTCTAACAGCAACAAATCGAATGCGGGTACCCCGATATCATTCACCTTAGCCTTTCTCTCTGCGTGCCAAACGGGTACAGGAAAGCAGACTCTCTCCGAAGAAGCCGCGCACATCGCTGCTGGGATGTTGGCAGTAGGATACAAGGGCGTTGTTGGAACAATGTGGAGTATTCCCGATGCCTATGCACCCATGCTCGCGAAGGAGTTCTACAAGCGACTCGTTGAGGCGAAGGACGGTGGTTCCACAGCTGGGATCGATACCTCGAGAGCAGCATATGCGCTGCATTGCGCAACAGAGGAACTCAGGAACTACTTGGGAGACTCCGAGGGCGCGTTACTTGCGTGGGTGCCCTATGTTTACTTCGGACTATAGACTACTTCTACACTGCGCCTTCCAAACATGAATACAGAGTTTTCTCCAACCTTGCCCTCAGTTCCACAAAACCGTTATCTAGGGGGGGAAAGTACTGGCTCTGGAGAACGGCTGCAACGCCAGCCTTGGTATCTATCCAGTAGTATGTATTTAAGAACCCCGCCCCTTCATAGAGTTGTTCGTTTAATACGATTTCGGTACTTCTGGGAGTTCAAGTGATGACTTACAGAAGCCTGATCCCTCTCGTCGCATACCAGGCCAATCCTTTAGGTTGATGGCCTGGCCGCTTGACCATTGTACGCCTTCCACAGGCATAACGTCTCTCATGAATTCTTCCATGGTCCTCTGGCTCGTTGGGTCCAATGATGATTCGAAGAGCTCCATGATGTGGTTTCTGCTAATGATCGGCTGCTGCGCGCTCCCCGCTTGTGGTGGTCGTAAGGATCAAATCAGACGGTCATCAAGAACGGTGTCGGGCTGAATTGAAACTCACCATATATCTGGAGAAGGTGTCGCAGAAATGCGAGGTAGTCGTTGGTGCTGGAGATCAGGTGCCCGCCGCCGCAGAAGAGGTGCACTGATAATAAAACGCCAATGCGCGCTGAGTCCCGGGTACGATATTAGGGTTGACATCGCACCTTTATCTGGGTCAGTTTCGTAGTATCTATGACCCCAAGGTACAACCTCCATAGTCCCATCTCCTAGCTTCTTTCGGAAGCTAATACATATCATATTCTCCTTTATTTGTTTAGTCGGTAAAAACGTAGTTCTCCTCATTTGGAGAGGTTGGAAAATGAACTTCTGGCTGATTCGCGACTCGGAATAAGTTCCAGTCGCTCGATTTTGACCCTTCTCAGGCTGGAGAAATACGCACAGGTACACCTCAAGGCTCATTCCCGATACCTTCTCTATGACGAAGCCAAGGATATCGGAGCTCCAACCGTAGGCCCCTCGATTCAATGCAGATTAATAAATGGTGAGGGAGGACATAGTCATACTGGTACTTACAGTCCGTCCCAGGCTCGAACTTCACTGGAATTCCGGGCAAATCTCCCTGCGTGTTTCTCGTTGATTTGAACTCATTGATTGGCCTTCCAAGTACGTACGAACCTTGATCAGGCCCAAGAACTTCCCAACCGAATCGTGTGCATCCTGAGGTGCCGTATACGGGTTATGAAGGTCCTGATCCCAGTCCGGCACCCCACCCGATGGGCCACTAGAGTAGAATAAACCGCTCGTATGGTGAAGCAAATGCTCGACCGTCATGACTCTCGTCGCCGGGCGCCATTCTTTGGTCCCCTCGTTCACGATAACGAGATTGTTTAATTGGGGAAGATAGTCAGAGACTGGAGTCTCCAGCGCAAGATCCCCTCGTTCTATGAGCTGTAACGCAGCGACCTGCACGGGACGATTGTATAAGTAAGTCAGCCAGAGTGACATAAAGCACACAAACATGCGTGATTAGCTTCGACTCGCTGCAAATCCAGGATGCGGTGTCGCTGTTCAGTTCGCCCTCCAGCCCCTCCTTATCAACTCGCCCTTTCCCATGTGCCCTAAGATAGATCTCTTCTTTTGCACTAGTTACTCCAAACACAAACGGCGGTACGTCTAGGCCAAGTTGATCCTGCGATGCGAGCCAATAAGAGATTAGTGGTTCGCTGTGTTCGTGAAATAGAGACAGACGCACGATGAACGAATTGAGCGCTTTGGCGGAAGATAGGCGAGCCATCCTCAGGAGTCTACCCAGGTTCGAAGCGGATGTAGGTCGCTGGAGCATTATATACGCTTCTTCGAAGCCTTCCATTTAGGTACCCACTTACTAACACATTCGTCTATGAATAGATCGAAGCGCTCTCGGCGCTTATTTCATTGATCAGACTGAGAATGATAAGGAGGTCCTACGTTCTCGCGTTCTCTGACTGGTTATACCACCCTCGGTCCTCTAGGAAAACAGACAGGACCAAACAAACTAGCCGGTTCGAGGTTCATCCATTTCTCGCTCAACCTGCCCAATGATCTTCTGCAAGCACGATTAGCAGCCAGCCTCAATGATACCCAACGATGTAAAGGGCGCACCTCAAGAGCAACGAGACCCTGTACACGCTTGAGTACGCCACAGTCTCTAAGTGTAGAGAATGGCTTCCCCACATCCTCGTACGTCTCTCCGCCCCACCTTCACGGCGACAGCCTGGAGAAGCGCGGCGGCCAGAACAGAGTTGTTATCCCACACAGTGGGGATCCGCTTTTCTGGCCAGCGCTTGATATGCATGTTGTCGTCGATGAGCTCTGTGAGGTGCCTGTAGAACGCGGCGAGGATGTTCTCCGGCCCATCTTCGCCTCCGATCACTTCAAGGTCCTGCAGGCGCTCGTGGTCCAAAACGGCTTTGAGCTTTGAAAAGGCAGTGTCAATCAGGGATGGCCCCCGTGATGCCGAGCTATAGATGGACGAGGCGAGCGCTTCGGGGAGTGCGAAGTGTGAACGTTAGAATGGGATTGTCCAGATTCGCATTTCGTCGGGGTCAATCGCGCGCACAGAGGGGATTGCGGGTACGGAGGGTGGAAAAGGTCATCGAAGTCTGTCCAGGGAGTTACTGCGACCTTCAACCCTATATGTAAGAAGCGACGGGAGATTCCGATTTCGATTCCGACATAATTTAGCACTATAGTACACATTATGAGTCAAACACACACATTCAAATCGTCCTCGTACATCCTACACAGCATCCACCCCTTCTTTCGGGTAACCGCCATATCCCCGACCACGGAAGGCATACGCACACGCACTAGCATCTCCAGGCGCACCAAACGACCCCGCTCCCGCCCCTCGGCCGTATCCCCAGCCGCCTTCCCTCCCCACAGGCAAGTCTCGCGGCAAGAAAGCCTCCAGTGGTTCGTACGTGAACCATGCCCCGCGCCCAGTTGGCGTAACAGTCGATCCAGTAGAACGAACTGGGAGGTGGGGCGACCGGTGAAATAAGGAGGTGGCACGGGGAAGGAGAATGTGGTTGAATCGGAAGTCGGTGACGGACGCAAAGGTTTGGCGGAAGGAGACGACGGCGGCTGCGATACCGATCAGCCCGCCGACAATGATGTCAGATGCGTGGTGGTCTAGAATGTATGAGATTCAAAGTAGGAAGAGGGTGGAAGGGACTCACGGGCATCGGTGACCAGGTAGCCGCTTAACAGGCTCGCGCCGAGTAGTGGTACGAACAGGAGAATCATCTTCCAGTAAGCAGGATTACAACCCCCGACGACCTTGAACTGCCCGTTAATGTACAGGCTCAGGAAGAACAGCCCGGCCCACGCTGCGCATGCATGCCCGGAGGGCATCGTCTCGAGAGCGTCGTTGATATGAGTCTTGTCGCCTCTGCAGATGGAGCGGTCGAACATGGGAATGAGGGTTGGAGGAGACGAGGCAGATGACGTCGGTGGAGAGTATTGCGACGAAGCGGAGGCCAGCGCGGCTCGCACGATGGAGAGGTCAGGCTGGCATGCATCGTAGAAGTGCGGTCGGAGTCCACCGATAAGGGTCTTGATGACGACCTGAAGAAACGCGGCCGTCGTTACGCCTGGATGACTTGTTAGCGTAGTCCTTTCATCAAGATTCGCAAACGTACTCTTCAAAACTCCCATTGTGGTGGTGAGAAAGTCGTCGATGCTCTTTCTGCGAATTTGTGCGAGGGCGAAGGCCAGAACTGGGATAAATATCGCGATGAGCGCAGACGCCCACACGGGTATGATCTGCTTCTTGCGCGGGAGGGCGTATTCGGGGTAGACGACGGATCCATCCAGGTTTAAGACCGGAAAGTACCGTGTTGGTGCAGGATCTACGGTGCGGTGTCAGAATATGGGGTAGAATAGTTGAGTTTCGACGCACCGACGACATGGACGACCAGGCAGAGTGCCCCAATGACTGCCAGCGTTACGAGGTCAACTCCATGAAGCCTCATCCACCTTAGCAGGCTAAACGGTGCAGCCTCCAGCGCGCCAGGGTCATGGTTCTGCTTTCCTCGTCCCCCTACAAATCCGTATTCTTGATGTCCAACAAGTGTTCGTCCTTCGCTGCCCCGCGAGCTGCTGCTGAATCTTGGGTCCATGGATTTTCAACCTGGGCACGGTGTTGTGTGGTGCGAAAAGGGTACGACTCGAAAGGAATGCCATGCCATTCATATACCCTGGCTGGCTTGTACTGAGTGAAGGGAAGATTGGAGAGCTGACGTAGATCTGTGGCTCCCTCTGGCTTGGCTTCATGACGTCGCACCGACTCCGTCAGCTGGTCGTCTGAAGTTAGAGGAGGATAGACAGCGGTTCACAATACCACAGAGGCCGCTGGTTTTCGACTTCCAGCCATGTCAAGTGTAGATGGGGTAGATTGGCCACAAGTTGGCCTGGTTGGTGGTCTTGGTTTGGTTTGGGATATGTTCAACTTCAAAAAGCCGACCAAACCCAGTGGTGACGGTTTCCATTCCATTTCCGATCAAATCCCCATGAGGCTGTAATTTGTACCTGTTACCTTGGGAAGGTCTTGGCGTTTCTCTTAGGCGCTTAATCCTTTCAGGGCGGCTCAGGAGGTGAACACGCTGATGGCGACTTTGAAGACTTGGGAGGGGTAGACAAATATTAGATGGTCCACAGTCAATTTAAAGTATCGAATATTGAGTTTAGCATGGAACAGCTTCACAAACAGGCATGCATGGCTAACGTTGGCGGATAGGTAACAAGTAACAAAAACACAAGGCAGATTGACGTCAATTACCGGATTGAAGAGGGCCCACCTCAAACCACGGTTCCCTCCCTCTCGATACGTGAGCCGTTCTTCCCGCGGTGAAGAACTCGGTATGCGGTGCAAAGATCCCATAGGGACGGAGACTGGGGCGAGCTTAGGATACTGAGGCCCCGTATCAAACTCGTTTTGCGCAGTACCTGATAGTACTTGCGGTTTACTTCTGCAAAGGAAGATAGTCGTCACGTCAACTTAATACTCGTGAGAAGGATATCTCGACTGACCAGCACCAATTCTAAAGGTATGCTTCCACTTCTGAGTCCCTTTGCAGCGCTTCCATCGCAACGTTGCGACAACTTCGAATCGGTACGCCTTTAAAATAAATATGTTTAAGAGGCCAGAGGTAACGGCTCATCGCTCGTTTACTCACCATTAGAACAGGACTTTCTATATTAGGATAACGAAGAATTCCACTCTCCGCCGTTGTGTAACAGATGTTAAGATTTTCCTTCCCTACAATCTTCATGGCATGTCGGGCCCGTTCTGCTGGCACGCCCTCCTTCGCGTCATGAAACTGAGCCGAAAGGGCGCCGAGCCCCGCGACTGTGCGTATACAGCTGTTTCGAAGGTCTTCGAGATCACCCGGAATGACCTCCCCTCTTGCCGCCAGTATATCCGTAAACCAATTATAAAGCTGAATATCAACCATCAGGCTTCGAGTTAGAGAAGGTCAGTTGGCTTTGCATACCTCGAATGCGAGCTTCTCCGTAGACCTCCCCTTATACCCAATGTTCTCCCGAATGGTTAGCTCGTCCTGAGAGTGAAATTCTGCTGGAATTCGGTCATGTGCATTACGTTCATTGAGGATCAGAACAGATACTGTAGGGTTAGCCTGAATGATCCCCATCAGATATTCCCAAGAGGTCACGTCTCCGCCTTTGGACAGTGACTGGGCAGTAGATGCCGTCAAAGCACACAAAGCGTTGTCTCGAGCTTCCACAACTTTCGACAAACAGCCACTCGGCAAACGCACGGAGGGGGCGACACTTGAGCGTGGGGGAAAGATCCGATTGAGCGCTACTGTCTCTGAGAGGCCTTCCCCAGTTCCTGTTACGTCGAGATGGAAGGGATGGTCCAAACTTGTAACCCCGACACCAGGGGCGATATCCCATTCCCATGTTGAAGCCAGCTTCAATGACTTCTTGAAGGCCCCGACGTGCTCGTTGGATGGAATGCCTTTCGAAGATGCGCGCGCGGACTGTAAATGTGCCATGGGGTCAGAAGATTCCATTTGTGCAGGTAGAACGGCTTGGAATAGGTAGAGGATGTTTGTTAACGCGGTGCACCATTCTATCTCAGACTGAGGACTCACAATTGCGCTGGCGATAAAGTCCTTTCTACACGGGAGACGGGGGTCAGTCGATTGGGGAGGGAAGTAGCCAGGCACTTTTGGGGGAGATAAAGGTCAATATATACTCGTTGAACCTTGAGCCTGGATCTAGAGACGTACCGACGTACCGCGCCGCGTTTTCGAAGCAAGGTCCTCTGTGTAACCGGCTCGTGCCACCGATTCACCAGCTTTGAAACTGATCTGAGAGGTGGATGCTTTGAAGAAGCATGCACACGTATTAAATACTGAAGCATCTGAACGTAATACTTGTCCGGTGACTGTGAGATGGGCTGGTTCGAAGCGAGACCCGGAGCGAGACATCGAAGATAAGAATAGCAGGCTCTTTGTTCCACTAAAACATGCTGGCCGTTATGATCTGCCTATACAACATTCTTTAGTCGCTTTTGCATCCATTATGCTCCCGGTCTCTGACATCTGTCTTGTGCAAGTCATCCATTCGACGAATTTATCGAAAGTATAAGAAACTATTCCAAACGTCTCAACCAGAACGGTGATTAATGAGCATGATTTGAGCATGATCATGAGCAGTTGATCTGACAAATATATAGCACATACGACATAACAGGGCGACGTCCATCTCCGGGTTGAGAACTTGCTAGCGTTGTTCTCTTCCCATCCTCTCATTGCACAAAGCGGCCCCATGTGTCTGGGCCGAACCTAAGGTACTGAGCTTCGTCTTGCCAGGGTCGACTACTTCATAGTACTTGCGATTTACCACTGCGAAGAAAACAGATTATCAGAGCCGTCCACGACGAATGAAAAAAATGGACTGGGCTGACCAGCACCGATATCAAGAGTGGATTTCCACCTTCCGGTCTCCCTGGAGCGCTTCGATCGCAGAGTTGCGGCGATTTCAAATCGGTACGCCTTTCAAAGTCTTTGAGAGGCCCGCGGTAACGCGCACTACTCGGGCACTCACCATTAGTATTGGGCTATCCCTGTTAGAATAACGCAGAATTCCGCTCTCAACAGTGGCGTAGCGGATGGTAAGACCTTCTAGAGGGTTTGGCCCCGACATGTGCGCAGAAACAACATCATGTGTCCACTTCGATGGCTGCCCATTCGAAGATGTGCCATGTAAGTCAACCGACAACGCAACCAGTCCTGCGACTGTTCGTGCACAAATGCTTCGAAGGTCACTCGTATCACCTTGAATAACCTGGCCCCCTGCCATTAGTCCACCAATAAACCAATGGTAAAGCTAGGGAATATTTGTTAGGTAACCATTGAATTACATTTGTTGGTCTTGCACACACACCTTGAACGCCAGTCTCTCCGCGGATTCGAGTTTCCCTCCTCCCCTAATGCTCAGATCGTCCTGGGACTGTAATTCGGCTAGGACCCGGTCGTGGGGTCCACGTTCGTCGAAGAAGATGATAGAGACTTGAGGGTTGGCTTCGATGGTCGCTGTAAACGCGTCCCAAGAAGTAGTTCCTCCTTTAGAGAGCGAATAAGCAGTCGATGCTGTCAAAGCACACACGGCGTTGTCTCGACTTTCCACGGCCTTCGACCAACCGCCACCCGGCACACGAACAGATTTAGCAACGTCCAAAAACGGGGGAAAAGTGTGGTTGACCGGAATAGTTGCTGAGAAGCCTTCCCTGGCGCCTGGTAGGTCACGGAATTTGATCTTGACATTGCCAATATTCCACTTCAAAGTCGGGGTCAGGTCCAGCGATTCCTTGAAGACCTCATCGTATCTGTCTGATGCTATGCCTTTCGAAGGTAGGATACTGTAAGGACAAGGGGCTTGGGGAAGTACCGTGGGATCAAAGCGTAATTTGAGAGTGGGCATTTGCGGTTCGGCCCGTCCCCTCGTGATAGCTTGATCCCCCTTCCAGCTGATGGCGGCACCTCTCGTCTTCTTGGAGTCGTGAGGTGCCATGTTCGCAACCGGATCTGCATATCTATGAGCACTACTGTCCAGAAGGCGGTCAGTGTGACCTCACATTTCAGTGCCCACGCATCCTCAACCGGTTTCTGTTCTTGAGTCCTGCCTTCAGGTGCACGTTGGTTGAGATATCCTACCGATTTTATGCTGTATGGTGAGACTGACTGTGAATGTCGCAAGAAACACTCACCCTGATTGTCGCCAAAGATCGCATTTTCCACTTGCCGCACATTATTCTGAGAAAAGTTCACTGGGCCATGCCAATCTAAACGATGTCAAGAGTGAGGGCACCAGTACGCGCGAAGGACACACAGTTATAGATAATCGTAGGGGAGGTCGATTGATTATTTGGGGTGGCGCCTTGGGTGTCCCGGACGGTCGTCCCACTATCGAAATTTGATCCCCTTTGATTCATCGAACCAGCCAGGGGAGAACACAGTCGGGAAGGAACAGGCGTTGAAGTTGGAGTTGGGTATGATGAGGGGCAGAAGAGAAACCGGTGGCGGAGCATAGACCATAATCAGGTACGTTTGCTGTGCAGGAGTCAAATTGCAGTAAGCATGACCAAGCTTGCGACGGCGACGACACCGACGCCTTTGGTGTATCTTCACCAGTCTACTTCCCTCGCTCGACTGCCTCTGTTCCCTATCATATGCTTACCCTCTTGTTGTCGAGTCGTTTTGCCCGAAAGTATGGATATTTTACATAGGTTTAGCGGGGTCGACATCCAGTAAGGCTGCGTATACCTGTGACCCGCCAACCTTCCCATTGGAACTCTTTCCCATTGACCCACACACACACACAAACGCACACAAAATGTCGTGCTGTTTTGGACCTGTGAGTATCTAGATAAATATAGAATGCTCTCTGATAGCGAGGGGCCTCCGCCGACCGCGGAAAACTGTTCTCCCCCAAAACTGTTCTCCCCCACTAACTTTCGGCCATGGGGTGGACTTAAGAGGCCTGGGTTCGCAGAGTCAGAACTCATACAGAGAGACAAGAACCGATATAGTGGTTTATAACCCGGACGGGCGCAGGTACTCTGAGAAAGGGTGGTTTTAAATTCCGAACTCAACCCGAGCCTGTCGGCGGTAGGTGTAACCAGGATAACTTGTCACAAGTTTAAGCGCCCATCGGGAAGCAGCCCCTGGACGCGTGTGACTTTGATATTCTATATCTAATCCAAATAATCTTATCTGGATACTTATTTCAATTCAAGATTTTCCGACCTAGAGGGTAACACTACCTCAAAGGCCGCAGACCTGCGATAGATGTGAGCATTAATCGTGATGCAGGAACCGTTAGCCGTAGTCTCCAGTACCCGCGGGTACCAAGGTTTCCTATGTCAGTGACACTGGCATCTGAGCCTATAGTCGCTTTCTGTGTAGTGCAGTGCGCAAGTTATATTAAGGGATAGACTTGTACGTCGAGGAAGTCTTGAAATGAGCGCCCATCGGGGAGCAGCCCCGAAGCCCCTGTCAGATGGGATCTTAGTGATTGCCGGATGATCTTATCTGATATTAGCTGTGTATGGATGTGTTTGGGTCGAGGGCCATTGACCTGGCCTGGCAGTTTTGCGGTCACCCATCACATACTCTGTCAGAACGTACTCCGGGAGAGAGTCTAGGTCTATCCCTACTATCCAACCAGTTGTCTCGGAGAGTTAATTTTTTAACCTGTCCTTGACGTCTTGGCTTGAATGCTTAAATTCGTTCAGATTAAGCGGCCTCTATATGGTCGAAGGGCGAACTTCGCCCAATCGCAGCCAATCGCCATACTGAATGGGAATGCAGGCTGAGGCGTTAACCCCATGCATGGCCGACCTCTCCGATCGGCGCAGGCACCATCTCATGCAGCGTCATGCTGTGCTCCGATTACCCAGTACGCACTTCGAATACCCAAGTAATCCAGCTTGACACTGACAGTGGGGCAGGATCATACAGCCTTGGCCAAGGCCTCTTCTTTCAGGTGCTGTAGCATATTGATCAGCGCCCATCATGATAACCGGGGTTTCGTAAAACAACGTCCCTTTAGCCCCTCACCATCACGACAATCTTACCGCGCTTTCTTGCTCACAATCCCTCCTAACAGTTAAAAATGTCCAGGCCGCCAGACACTCCAACCAACCGACCGACCCCACCATACGACGAGGTCACGCCCGAAGGGATGCTCACTCTGATGAAGTTCAACAAGACAGAGTATCCAGACCAGTTTGAGGGTTCGAACGCTACTTCTCGATCTCAAGAGATGTCGACCGCTGTTATGATGGCAGCGATGTTCAATGGTATGCGACTGAAGGATCCAGACGACGATGACGGGGGTTTACCTTACACGCTGTACCCTGACGAGTGAGTCCAGGATCGCATTATCGGGGTCTAGAACTGGGTCCACTGAGACTGTAACCTCCCAGGGCCCCTTGCTTAGAAGGTCAGTAAACGCAGATTCGTGTCGTTACGCTACTGAAATCGCAGCTTTCGACAGAGGTATTCGTGAGGATCACGTCGCCCGACGAAATGGGTCCAGTCACGATGGTGATTTTTGGCCTGCCGTACGAAGACGGAGCAGCCGAGTCCAAGCATCTCGACTTAGCCAACGTTTCGGAAGGTACATGGGAGTACGAGGGACTCATTCAACTGTCGGTTGCCTCGAACATCTTTCTTCGACTTGAACTACTAAAACGCTCGATAGGCCCAAAGTCATCCCTGACCTGACCATTGTTGTCGAGTCCGCTGCTCGGGGGGACATAGGATGCGTATGCATCTCGGGGGACGAAATACACGAAGCAAAAAGTGACGACTCTTGATGCGCTGTCACCCTTTTCGTTAACTCGTATGCTAGATCAATCTCGCGTTCTCGCAAAGTCTATTGACGTCGACTCGGAGGAACTGACTGGCACCCTCTCGTTTGTCGTCAGCTCTGTGCTAACTCGGAATACTCTCTACCTCAGAGGTGCGTTCGCAGCTCCAGTGAAGCGACCTGTATTCATATATCTCAGGCAATATGAGTGCGGCGGCTACTCTTAGCAACCAAGCCAAAGACCTTCAACACGAGTTCCAGCGCACTGGAGACATCGTGCTTCAAGATGAGGCCATAGTTCTTCTAAATCGCGCTCTGGGACTCCTGACGAGGAAAGGCATCGATCCCCTGAGTTCGGAGCCAGATGTATCCCCAGAGACCGCAGCCCTCATTCCCGTCTTCAAGGGCTTGGGCGAGGCACTGGGATCGCGATTCGTGCGGCGCGGGGATGTCGAGGACATCGACCTCTCGGTACGATACCTGGAAAGGGCGACCCAACTTATAACGTGCTCGGAAAGTCTCACCTTGGATAGCGTACGCAACACCTACCCGAACCCCTTCCTTCTCACCATGGGGCTGAACTCGAAGGGGATGCTTTCGACGACGCTCAACAACTTCGCCGTTGCCCTTACGCGCAGATATGGTCGTACTGGAGACGTTGGAGACATCGACTACGCCGTGACTATCCAGCGGATGGCGTTGGAGGCTGACGGGCACGGTAA
Source organism: Ephemerocybe angulata (assembly GCA_013368325.1). Classification (NCBI taxonomy): domain Eukaryota; kingdom Fungi; phylum Basidiomycota; class Agaricomycetes; order Agaricales; family Psathyrellaceae; genus Ephemerocybe; species Ephemerocybe angulata. The sequence continues at coordinate 141,617 of JAACJK010000120.1, forward strand.
TTGGAGCAGGTGGAATAGCTTGGGCACGGCCTTGATCCATCGTTACGAACAGCTCGGGCGGCAAGAGGATCTAGACGAATCTCTCGCTTGTCAACGCACTGCATTCCGCCTGGGGACCAACCTTGAGAAGCACGACGAGGCGCGGCTTCTATCGGACTTAGGCACTGTCCTAATGCGCTGCTACACGCGAATGGGCAAGGTTGAAGACTCGGAAGAAGCCATGCAACATCTCAGGGCGTCCTTGGCACTCGCAGAAGACTGTGGCGAGTATTTAGATAGCCAAGATCTAATCATGACACTCAACAATCTGGGAGCATGTCTGATGAGGCGCTTCCTTCGCCTTGGAAATCTGGTGGATATTAACGAAGCCATCTCCGCTTACCAACAGACGCTGAAGATTGCGCCAGAGGACCATCCCACTCGCCATACGCTCCACAACAACATCGGACTTGCATTCTTCAATCGTCATCTCCACTCGGGGGACTCTCAATCGATCCAGGAAGCGGCCAACGCATACGAGATGGCAGTAACCGTCACGCCTCCCGGACATCCAACGCTCCCCCTCACCTTGAACAACCTGGCGTCGGCTCTTCATGCGCTATTCGACGATACAGGCGACGCATCACACATAGAAATGGCTGTAGAAACGCAAGAGCGTGCGATCAGGGTCGCGCCAGGGGGCTACGGCCAGATAGCCATGTTGCAAGATAACCTTGGCATGTGGTATCGTAGCCTCTACGACGTGTCTAAAGATCCTACTCACATTGAGCAGGCCATCGTTGCTCACCAAGCAGCTTTGGACTCAAGCTCTCCCGAGCTCCATGAGTATCCGGTCATCCTCTCGTCTTTAGCCCGCGCGTTGCGACTGCGATTTATGGTTACCCTCGAGCAATCCGATATCAGGGAGGCGATTCGTCTGACCCACAAGTCTTTGGAGCTCGTCCCGGAAGGACACAGTAGCCGAGGATCTCACCTAGCGTCGTTAGCCAACTCACACCAAATCGCGAACGAAGTGCACCCCAATGTCGCGGATGCCGAAGCGTCGATCACGTACTACTCGGAGGCGGCACAGCTTCGCGTTTATTCACCCCTCGCGAGGCTCAACGCGGCGAAGCAGTGGGCTGCAGTTGCGATGTCACAGCATGATAAAGACGAAGCCACTGCTGCCCTCGACATGTCGGTCGAGCTAGTCGGCACTGTGGCTGGTATGGAACAGCCGGTTCGGCGCCGGTACGAGCACCTGGCCGGGCTCTCGGATTTCATCCTCAATGCAGGAGCCTTTGGCATCTTCACAGAGCAACCTAGCAAGGCGATTGAGTGGCTGGAGCACGGACGGGGGTTAGTCTGGACCCAAGTCAACACGTTACGAACGCCCCTCGATGAACTTCGCGAGGTTAACCCTGTCATCGCTGAGAACTTCCAGGTCGTATCACGACGACTCGAGAGCGCTGCACAAGAGTCACTCGCCATTTCCAATAGGTGGAACCTCGCGCAAGGTGCGATTGACGAGAAGATAACTCTGCATGGTCAAGCTGCGTTACACGTTCGTCTTGCGAAGGAACGCGAGGACATGCTGCACACAATTCGGACGACCATCCCTGGTTTCGAGTCTTTCCTTCGACCACCCTCCATCACCTCATATATGGAATACCTCCCCGAGGATGGCTTTGTGGTACTGATCAACATGCATCCGCTTCGCTGTGACGCTCTGGCGTTGGTGAGGGGTCGCGAAGAACCTATTTCGATACCTCTTACGAAGTTCTCTTGGATCCAAGCTCTTAAGCTTCGGGAAATCCTTCAAGATACACTTGTCAGCAAAGATCTCATCAGTCGAGGGGCACATGCCAAGTCAGCCGACGTCGTGGAACAAGGGGACGTGATCGAGGAGGCTGAGGATCAGGTGTCTGACACCGAGCCCGACGATGGGGCTTCCCGAGGGGTCAGGCCTCTGCACAAGAAACGGGGGGTGGCTGCATCGAAACCGCCTGAAGGAATCAAGGAAGTACTGCAATATCTATGGGAGGACCTAGTGCAGCCTATCATCGAAGCACTAGCGCTTTCGGTGAGTTTGACCATCTCATGCTGCTGTCTGGTCAACGTTCAACCATCATGCAACTAACTTGTGAGACTGTGATAGACTTCTAGTGATGGGAAGACCCGGATCTGGTGGTGCCCGACTGGCCCAATCACATTCCTCCCAATTCACGCTGCTGGTGTCTACCGTGGCGTAGACACAGTCTGTCTCACTGACTACGCAGTCTCGTCGTATATCCCGACCATAGCCACGCTCAATGAACGAGTGAAAGATCGGGAACAATCCCTTGCCTCAAGCAACGACCAGCTATCCTCCGGTCTCTTCATGGTCAGCCAACCCGATGCCCCAGGACTTGGGTCCATCCTTGGAACGACAGACGAACTCGATCGTATCGAACAACGCATTTCAACCCTTGGAATTAGTTTTCTTCGTTTGGACGACGAAGAAGCCACGGTTGACGCCGGTCTGCAAGGCATGGAGAAGTATAGCTGCATTCACCTCGCTTGCCACGCGTCACAAGATAGTGAAGATCCTCTGCGAAGTGGATTCTTCTTTCTGGATGGGGAGCTACAACTTTCCGAGATTTTCAGGGCGAACCTGAAGTCGGCGGATCTCGCTTTCCTATCTGCGTGTCAGACAAGTACGGGGTGCGAGAAGTTGACTGAGGAAGCGGTGCACCTAGCTGCCGGTATGCTCTCTGCTGGGTACACGGGAGTGGTCGCGACCATGTGGTCAATTCACGACGAGTACGCCCCAGACATAGCCGACGACTTCTATAGGTATATCCTCGATTCTTCTCGCGCTGGTGACGGTGGTGACGAGGCGGGGAAAGGGAGGATCAGTGGGGAGAATGCCGCCTTTGCACTTCACCATGCAGCTGATGAGCTCCGAAAGAGACTTGGAGAAACTGAGGCGTCGTTCTTAGCTTGGGTCCCATACGTTCACTTTGGTCTGTAGGTTTGTTTAGCGGGAACATTTCAAGAGTACATACAATTTGAATTGAATTGACTGCGAGGTGCTGCGGGAGTCACACTCTAGCGGTCCTTACGATCGACAGAGGTATTTCATTGCATACGTAAAGCGTCTCAGCCGGCTCATTCCTCCAGCCCAGCATATACCATAGTCTCTAATCCGGCACCAATCATCATAAAGCCCATGTCGGGGGTTGGTACCACTTGGCCATGCATAACACCTGCAATTCCAGTAGTCGGGTCGATGAAATAGGCGGTGTTTAAATATCCTGACCCTGTTTGTTGGAGCTCAATGAGTAGACGACGGTCTGGGCAATTAACTTCTACTCACAGAACGCTGACCCAGCCTTCCTCATCCCAGGCCAGTCCGCTGTGATGACCGCTTGACCATTGCTCCACTGTATTCCAGGTACCGGAAGGGCAGGGCCAAGAAACGCTTGGAAGGAGCCTTGCGCAGCTGGTTCCAGTGAAGGTGTAAAGAGCTTGAGAACCGACTCCTTAGAAAGAATTGCAGGGGCAAAGGGCTTCTTCCCGGCTAATGATCTTTTAGATATGTCGATGTGTGAGTGTGATTCAAGACCTACAATGGAGTTGGAGGAGGTGCCGAAGAAGTGTAAGGTAGTCGCGCGAGCTCGATAAAAGGGTACTACCTCCGTAGAACGCGTGGCCTTCAAAAGGTCAAAGTGGTGTATAGCGCAGCTGACTGTCGGGCGTACCTTTCTCGGGATCAGCTTCAGAGATTGAGTGGTCCCAGAGATCGAGACCGGAGTCCTTTCGTCGATATGTGGTAGAGGCCAGGTGCTCTTTAATCTCTGGAGATTGGAGAAACGAGGTATGCCTCATGTCGAGTGGCTTTAGTATGTTTGCCTGCCTGTAGTAAAAACGTTGGAAAATCAGAAGGTCACCGAACGGCAGTTATAAGTCGTCGAAGGCGTACATGTAATCCTCGAGAGATAGGCCAGATATTTTCTCGACGACAAACCCGAGAATATCCGAGCTGTAACCATACACGACTGAAGTAAAGTGGTCAGCAATGTGAGCTGTGACCAGTCACACGGGGGGTTTGGCTTCGACGTACAGTCTGACCCGGGCTCGAACTTGACTGGGATTCCTGGTAGGTCTGCCTGTAGCCAAGAGCATATACGCAATCCGCACTTGAAGTCGGAAGACAGAAACAAGGCGTTATCGCCCGCGCACCTTGATATACTTCAAAAATCCAGCAGCTCCGTCCTTGGTATGAGGTCCACGGAAAGGCTGTGGCAGCACTACCTCGTCTGGCCCTGGGTGCTCCGAACCATCGAGGACATTAAAAGGGTAGGACAATCCACTGGTATGATGCATAAGGTGTTCAATTGTCATGACCTTTTTAGCTTCCCTGTTCTCGCCACCATCGGAGTGGATAATTAGGTCTTCGAAATCCGCGATGTATTCTGAAACGGGCGTTGATGGAAAGAGGAGACCCTTCTCGACAAGTTGAAGAGCTGCGATCTGTATTGGCAAGTGAGTGCTGTGCTGAGACTGAGGTTACCGGGAGAGACTCACGTGGGTAATGAGCTTCGTCTGACTAGCGATCCAGAAGACCGTATCGGCGTCGACGGCACCACTCGCGCGGTCAGCGACTTTCTTAAACCCGGCTGCGTTCGTGTAGATATCGCCGTCAGCAGAAGTTATTCCGTAGAAGAAGGGAGGAGTCTTTGGGTCTTGGCGTGCATTTTCCTACAGAAATTATGAACGATGAGGACAAGTGAGTTGAGGTCAGGGCAGGGATGTGGGGGCTTACGATCAAAGCGTCGAGCGCTTGTTTACCTGCCTCGGATATGGTGGGCATGCTCGTAAAAATGGATAATTGTCAAGAGCTGAAGACTATAGAAGTGATACCTCTGAATGGGATAACCAGAGCTAAAGAAATGCTCCCTTTTTGTAATCAAACCTGGGTGGGCGCTTATTGGCCCACTGTCAATGCCGAAATTGATTTCTCAGGCCCCTCAAGGATCTTACTTCACCAAGTATCTAAAAATTCTCTTAAAACTCACCGAGTATGAGCTCCACATGCAGATGTAGAACATCAAAGAAGAATTTCGGCGCCGTATCCAGGAGGTCTCATGGAGCAACGGAATGTCGAGACTATATCAGAGAATCACAAACGATTACCTGATGTAACCTCAGACTCTCACTATAACCATCCACGAGTGGCTCCGTGTGGTGTTCAGCTGATGCTGCCGCGACCGTCTCGGGTTTCCACTCGGAATCCAAGTGGGTTAGGGCGCAGCATCTATCTGTTGATGGGTTAGTCGCGCCTGAGGAACTCTGAATTGCTGCCAGAAGCACACAAGGCTGGAATGAGTTCTCTGGATGGCGTATGCAAGAGCGTTACGCCATTCAAAGCGAGCCAGTGAGCAATTGTAGCTGTGATAGCCCACGGGCGCTTAAAATGCATCATCGGGTATGGTGTAACGGCTAACATTGCCGCCTCTCATGAGTTCGCGGCAGCTCGGGGTTCGATTCCCCGTACCCGAATCTTTTTGGTTCATGAAAATTTTCAAGCTTCGATGTTCGCCCTTCCCCTTGAATTTTAGGGTCCATACTCCATACTCCGTCCAGACAAGAAAATACCGGATATTTTTGTCAATGTGTAGTTTCAACTAATCCGGTACAATCAAATTGGCTTCCGACGGCCCCCCCAGCGGGACCGAAAGGGTCATTTCGGGGAATAGATAGTGACTTTCTCATGGATGGGTGATAATTATGCTTAGGGGGACATGAGCATGGATTGCCGAGAGAAATTCTGTAAGGTATCTACAAGGTACTTACGTCTCAATAGATGTCACTGTCTTGGTGGCCTCCCCCCGAGCAGAAATCTCTGGCATTGCAACGGCCTTCACCGGCATCTGTTATATTATTAAGGTACACAAGATCCGGCCTCGCTTCGCTTCGGCGACTGGTCAGCGAGGGCGAGAGCTCTGGGTTCAACAATCTTGACCGTTCCATCGATGGGACCAAGCAGAAGAGAATGTCAAAGCAATATTGACGGTCCAAGTAAATGTATTAAGAAAGCGTGTAACAAAAAAAAACTGGTAACAAAAGGGCAAGGAAAGACGTGGACACAAAAGAGTGAATGAACAAAAGACAGGGTAGGACACGGAAACAAAAATGTACATATAAGAGGGCGGCGAGACGAGAGATGCGAAAAGAAAGACCATGAACAAATAGAGACAAACGAAGTCGCGAGTTTCCGTAATATACGGGTAATCAGTGAGATGGAAGTCGAACCCAATATAGATGCACATACGAGGGCCCCAAGTAGGGTGGTAGAAACAAATAATAAAGTGAAAGTTAAATGCATCGCTGGGGTGTTTGTTGGAGTGGGCTATCTCTGCTTGTGTTACTTATATGACTCTCCGAACTGCGGAGCTAGGCGTCTGCGGTTGGTCCCAGGGGGAAGTTGTTGTTATGATATCAAGACGAGCGGGAACGACGGTCACTAAACAAGTTCTTGCTCCAATAAATGCTGTGTCTGTACTTACCTGGGGACACCGCGCTACCCTTCACTAAGATGAGATTTTGGTATCACCAAGCAGAGTATCTACGCAGCCCAGGACCAGGTCTCGCTCTGTTTCGCTCCAAGATCATCTGACGGAACCTCTTTTGGGCTTCCAGGACCACCGTGATGGTCGCCATCTGTCAGCATTACCAGGCTATAGCTAATAGCCTTGGATGATAACAGCCGCACATGCTCCGCATCTGCAATGTGCACGATAGCGAAGGCTTGAACTCGACCACATCCTCCGTCAGTGAACTCCCTCTTCCGATGTCCGAGGTACGCTCCAGAAATACGCTATTTCGACTCCAATCTCCCTCCTGACACACGTTCCAGAACCAAACATATGCTCTAAATTTGTCGATGCAATGCGGGCGCGAACTATCAATGTTCAACCCGGTTCAAAATGCTGCTTCTCTTGCATTTCCGCCCAAACCTTCTCGGGGACTTCTATGAATGGCTGCTTCCACGTATTGGCAGCACGGACACGTCATCTGAGCCCAGCAACCTTCTCATCATAGAAGAACCACAGCACCCGAGGCTCACGCGACAATTATCCTAGCGTGTACATATTCTGCCAGGCGAATCTCTCGGTGTCGAGTCTTCTAGATTCACACTGGCGCACTATCACTCTGGCCACCACATCTGCAATGAAGAGGGTTATGAAGCCAGTGTTCTATGGGCTTATCCTTGCCCTGTTGGCTTTGATCGTCGAGGCAAAGAAGAAGGATGACAATCCAAATTCCCCGCCGAAGAGGCTGAAGATCGAGACGACATACACACCGCCGAGCTGTAATCGGAAAGCGCGGAAGTCGAAGACGGGGGATAGGTTGAAAGTGAACTACGTGAGCCTTGATTTCATTTACCAGGGACATTGTATTCATACTTATCTTACACCTAGAGCGGTACGTTTTGGAAGGACCAAGACACGATTATCGACTCGAAGTAGGTTTCCTAGCTGAGTTGGAAGTCTAGTGTCCCCAACTCATCGTTCCGGTAGCCACAAATCTGGAAAGCCATACGAGTTCAACGGTACGCCTTCCAAGTGTGTACGACTGGTTCCATCGCTCCCGCTGACCGTCACGACCTCCAGTTGGCCTCGGTAATGTCATTGCGGGATGGGACAGGGGTCTAACGAAGATGTGTGTGGGGGAAAAGCGGGTCCTCACGATCCCAGCTCACCAAACTAATCGTGCGTAGACGCGTATCTCTTCGCTCCTCCCATTGCTGACCTCACTTTGTTCGCGCTTCATTCGATAACAGAGGCAGAACCCTTGGTCTACTCTGTAGAGCTTGTGGGGATCGATACCGCACCAGCCGTGAAATCGACGAAGAAGTAACATCTATCTATCATTTCGGACCATGTCTCTCCTGTATACCATCCCATGCATCCATCTTCAGCAATTCAACTCTTTTCCTCCACGAAATAGATGCACGGTCGGATATACGGTTTAGACTCCCTTCTTCTATAGATTCCGTTCAACTTCTTGGCACATCCTCTCAGAAGCGGCAGACTCTTGTGTAGCACGCGGTGTTACCTACTCGAGATTCTTCGTGGGTACGGCCCTATCGAAAAGTGAGCGAACTGCTGAACATCGGCGGTATATTGGATATTCATGAAGTTTCTATCACTTCACTTTAGATGTGCGTGGCTCGCCCCAAACGCTTGGGAAAGCAAGAATAGACATCCCTTCTTGCTGTTCTCGGCGCAGAGGGGAAGAAGATGGACAGCAAACAGAAGAGCCTGATTTCAGATTCGAGCTATAAGTATTTGGGTGGTTCTCTTCCCCTCCATCGACCCTCATTATATGACTGTAATGCATGGACGGTGGCTCAAAACCGTCGCTGCTGCGGTCGTCTCGGCGGTGAAGGCAAACGCTCTTTTGAGGTTTGCCTGTTCCCAGCTCGTAGTTGAGCGATTCGATCCACTAGTAACCCCAGGGATAGTGTCGCCTCATCTCCACCAGGTGCGCTCCGTCCCTTCGGCGCACCATCTACAAGCCATCCTGACTTCCCCATCCTAACTTAGATCGTAGGAGGGGTAAGCTCTTGTCTATCTGTGATGCCGACCGAAGGAGTAACGCTACACCCAGAACGCCTTCAACATCTCCATGGATCCGAGCCTCGACCTCCCAGCGCTCTCCTCCTGCACCACATGCACCTTCACAGAGGACTTCTCCAACTACTGGACCGCTGTTCTGTACTTCAAGCATGCGAATGGGACGTTCGAGCGCGTACCCCAAATTCCTGAACAGCTAATCGGCCCTGCCAATGGTGGCATCACGGTATACTATTCGCAGGCCCCTGGTGGGGGGAAGACGACTGCGTTTCCGAAGGTACGTTCGTCTCTCCTCCTCCTCATGCGACCGAGCCATCGGTCTGGATTTGAAATACTCAAGGGGATGTTTTAGGGATTCAGGATGATCGTGGGCGACCCGATGGTTCGCCAGCTTAATATCTCGAACCCCGAAACGACGCACCTCAACTATCGGTGCCTCGCGAAGGACGATTCGAATGGTGGCCCTGTCGCTGCACCAAATACGGACAGCAGGAGTCTCTTTGATAAGGCCTGCGTTGGAGGTGTAAGGAGCGAGCTGACATTCCCGTCGTAAGCTCAGGAGGACTGTCGCTGCAACTCCGTTTCTGATGGTACTCTGAAATTAGGTGCTGGGATGGCGTGAACCTGGACATGCCTGATCATAAGGTGAGCGCACGTTCTCCACCTCAGAAACGTTAGACGAAGCCTAATCGGAATGCAGAGTCATATGAAATATACAGTGAATAATAAATGTCCATCTACCCATCCGGTCGCCGTGCCAGCCGTCTTCTTTGAAATCGTGTGGGACACCGCAAAGTTCACTCCCTTGTGGCAACCTGAGACCCCAAATCCCTTCGTCTGGAGTATGGGTGATCCGTACGTCACATCTCCTTTCCCAATCCTCCTCATCGCCCACTCACTCGTTGTGTGTATACTAGAACCGGATACGGACAACACGCCGACTACCTCTTCGGCTGGAAAGGCGATGCCCTCCAGCGCGCGATGGACACCTGCACCTCCTACGGCGGACCGTGCCCCACATTGAAGACGCAGACGATCGAGGAAGCGAACAAGTGTATGCAGAGGAGTCGTGTGAGAGAGCCTATTGATGGAGGTGTGTTGCATTCATCTCGGTTAGCCCGGTCGATAGTGACGCCCTTACCGCGATAGCTTTGGCAGCACTTCCAGGGTGCAATCCCGTCCAGGCAGGCCACGCACAGGCCACGCCCGTGCCACAGTGCAATGCTACCACTGAGTATGACTGAACGTATCCTCGGATGGGACGAGGGAAGTTGGATGTGCACGGCTTGTTGTATATCTGTTATACCGAACTAAATGTTGTACGTAGTACGAACTCTTTTCGTCTCTACGTGAAAGACTGTATCCAGAGTCTGTACCTTCCTCGGTCAGATCACCGCGCACTGGTATTGCCCTTGAAAAGTTCAATGCAAATAATGAGGTGCGCGAGTAGTGCATCTTGACAGCGAGGACTTCCTTCTGACGCCATCTCCCTGATCAGGGACGGGAAACCTTCACTCAGAGGACGGTCGCCGAGGGCAGACAGCAATGGCCTCAGTGCAACTGTGTCATTTGTCATACCGATCATACCCCGTTTTTCGATGGCGACCGAGGAGTTAACTGTGATCACTCCCACAGGGAATTCGATATACAAAAAGGAGGAACCGTCGGGTAGGGGAGGAGCTGTCCTGTACTTCTACAGCAAGATTCCGAGTCGCCGAGCTGACCAGGAGGGTTTGGAATCTATGAAGTTTCAATAGAGCGGTGGAATGGCCAGTTCACCTGAAGGATTTTCCCGTCAAGGAGTTCGAGGATAACTGAAGGGTCTTCCATTACTTCTCATTCGAACGGCAGAGGTGGTGATGAAGGTTGCGGAAGAGAAACGGGCTCGCGCATCATGCTCGTGGCGGCGGACTCTCAATTTTAGGCGCCCAAAACTGAAAATCGAGACGCGCGAGGCTCAAAAGGAAGGCTAGGACATGTGCACCTAGATAAGTACGAGGTATAGATCAAGTCAAATGCCGGAGTTGTGGTAAGTACATGAAGCAATACTACTACAACAGGACACACATATGTTCACATAGATACAAGTCCAAGATCAAAGATATCTGTCTGAGAAATGCTTAGGAAGCAGGGTTAAGAGCCCAGAGCTGGTTGACCGTATTGTTGGCGGGCTTGAGGGTGATCTGTTGAGAGACAGGATCAACCTTTGATGAAACCAGTGCGCTACAGGGTATTTACCTTGGTGCCGTTGGCGGCGTTGCTCAAGGTCCAGTAGAGAATGGTGCCATCCTCAGCGTGGATGCTGATGCTTTCAGAGAGGGGCAATGTGAGAATCGCGTGTAGAGTTGAAGTTAGACAATGTGCATACTGGTAGAAACCGTTATATTCTTGGACAGTGTAGACGGACGATTCTCCGCCAACTGTCAGATTGTCTCCCTAGATAGATAAGGGTATAAATACACGTTCGTATAGATGATACGGAAATTCAAGTGCTTACCTCTGCAGGCTCCTTGCTGGAAATATAGACGACGTTGCCAGCGGCTGTGGTGGAGATCTTGTACTCCTTACCATGCTCGGGCTCGAGAGTCCACTACAAAGTCGGTCACGGTCAGTGTTGTACGCATGGGGTTCAGAACGGCGGTGCACTCACCTGCTGGTTGGCTCCACCGTTGAAGGTCCAGCCAATGACCGGGGCGTTGATCTCGTCGGCCTTGAGATCAGCGACACGGTTGCCGAAAGCAATGTTCTTGATGACCTGAGGATCGTTGAAGCCCATGTTGATGACTTGGTAGTTAGAGAGGAATGTGTGTCGGTTAAGATGAGATGGGAGAGGAACTTGGCTGCTGCTCTTCAGAATTGTGTGCTGGCTTTTATGGGACGTTGCGACCAGTACTGCCTTAATTGAGATTCGCCCGATACAAGATTACGCGACGCAAGACAGTCTTGACAGTCCAGTCCCGAGGACCGCGTTCCTGGCGCAAGTTTGCTGTGGTAGGATATATTTGAAATCCATTGAACCCTTCAGAGTGGAAACTTGGGCGTGATGCATGGTTCCATGCCATTGTTGCTGCTACTTTACAATGCAATGAGAGAATCGCGCTATATCAGCCCTTGTCAGTCTCTCGAAGTCAACGCGCCATGCAAAGTTCCGACGACAATTCATTATGGAATAAAAATGTCCCGAGCGAGAATGGTGGCGTTTCGTTATCACCGCCTTTCTTCCGAAATCATTATCCCTGCCATGTCTCCTGATCGTGTCCATCGTTGGCACAGAGTGCGAGGCCTTAATTGTAGTACAAGATATCGAAGCGCTGTATACTACTCGCGCCTGTGAAACCAGAAGATCCAGTAAAGGCCCATCTCTTCATGGCACTATTACTCACGGGCGGAAAGTGACATCAATATCTGTACAGTGGCCTGCGTAAAGAAGGCACATGGCTTCATGACAGATACAGGACAAATCAGTCTATGGGGACGTCGGCAGATTTCATTTCCGTCATTGCGGGGTTCGCGCAACAAAGTGTTGAAGCCGTTCTCGTGACGATGGAAGGTGAAAACATGAGAATGGAGGGAGATACAAGGAAAGAACCTTTCCCCGTGGGCGGGTGAAGGGGTAACGGTAAAAATATCTCACTCCTAAGCTCCGCGACCTGTATGTAGACTGTCTCAACTTTACACAAGTGATCCAGAGTGATCCTGACCAAGTTCTGATGATGGGATATGCTATAGAATCACGTAACTTGAAATTGGTCGATGCCAGGAGCCAGCTCTATGTAGACTTTGATGTTATAGTATTATACAGTTACTTTTGCGTCCTGATTTATGACAAAGAACAAAAATTCGGGTACGGGGAATCGAACCCCGAGCTGCCGCGAACTCATGAGAGGCGGCAATGTTAGCCGTTACACCATACCCGACGATGTTCTCTGGCGGCTGCAATGGATCAGTAGGCTCGACCATGGAACCTATGCCGGGTAGGCTGACAGACAAGTCCGATCGCGACGTTCCGTTCGATGACCTTCGGAGATCTTTGTCCTCTGGTTCCGAGTCGCTCGATGGGATCCTTGATTATCTTCACAATATTTTCTGGCTTGAATCAGCTGTACATCGGATGTCCCTTGGATCTCCCACTCAGGTGCAGCACAAACGGGTCCAGGTACTTGGGTTGAAATGAATCCGGGTGCCTGAGATAGATCCATACTATGGATTCGAACGTTCCGTTGAGACCCCGTCCAATCCATGCACGCTAGTGAACTAAATATAACTCGACATCTGGTGCGGTGCAGTTTGCCACCCTTCCCAGCTAGCCCCCAGATCGCCTTTTCGGCCTATGTACAAGTGAGGACTGTATAACGAAGAGAGAGATCAGCAGGTGGGACCTTTAATCTCCGTGCATCGACCGTCTAATATCTCATCAGGAACGAGGCTCCCATCTCAATTCGTTCAGTCGTTTCAATGTGCTTTATTAATAATGTTCCTAGCTGCTGCTCAAATGGCATTGAAACGACTGACAGGTATCATTATGTAAACACGGAGTAAACATTTGTATTCTCCGTTCAACGCCACCATTCTTATCTAGGATATGAAAGTGCCTTAACAGAACGGCATGGCGCCTTTCCCCATATTTGCCTTGTAGTATTGTAGGAACAAGGAACACCCCGCCAACCTGTGTTCTGGTGGAAACATTTTCTATGCCCAACAAGGACGAGATAGCTCGAATGTACGAAAGCGGGTCCCATGATGCATCGGAGTTGATCAAGTCGCGATTGACGCCATCCGCGAAACGGCTTTCGTGGAAGTGTCGAGACCCTTGGGCAGTCTTCCTCGTATAGGACTGCACTGTATCCTGAATCCCATAAAAAGCAGCCAAAGGTTGCCTTTCAAATCATCCCCAGCCTCTCAACAACAACTCCTCCCACAACTTCATCTCCTTCAACCACCAGTTATTAACATGGGCTTCAACGATCCTCAGGTCATCAAGAACATCGCTTTCGGCAACCGTGTCGCTGATCTCAAGGCTGACGAGATCAACGCCCCGGTCATCGGCTGGACCTTCAACGGTGGAGCCAACCAGCAGGTGAGCTCATCGTCGGCTCCAACCTTATGTACGGTACTGACCCGCTGAATTACTAGTGGACTCTCGAGCCCGAACACGGTAAGGAATACAAGATCTCCACCACAGCCGCTGGCAACGTCGTCTACGTTTCCAGCAAGGACCCCGCCGCGGTTCGTGTCTCGCTTCCCACATCACCTCAAAGGAATGCGCGTTGACATCTAGCTTTTTTCAGGGAGATAACCTGACTGTTGGCGGAGAGTCTTCCGTCTACACTGTCCAGGAATACAACGGTTTCTACCAGTACGTGAACCGTTTCCCCTCAACACTCCCGTGATTCTTATATAGTATCCATGCCGAGGATTGTACCGTCCTCTACTGGACCTTGAGCAACGCGGCCAACGGCACCAAGGTAAATATCCTGTAACTCGCTGGTGCGCTCATCAAAGGTTAACCCTGTCCTTCAATAGATCAGCCTCAAGCCCGCCAACAACACCGTCAACCAGCTCTGGGCGCTCAACCCTGCTTCCTAAGCACTTCTAAGATATCTTCGATCCCGGACTTGTATCCATGTGTGTGTAATACACTGTTGTATTGATGTATGTGCTTTATGCTATAAGCTTTGAAGTAATGTTGGTATATCTCCCATCAGGGAGGTTTATGCTCTCCTTTATATCAGTACATGAAAGTACTTCCCATCCGAGCGAACCGTGCGCGCTCTGAACTTCCTCAGTTTAGGGCGTCTAATTTTTGAAAGCCCGCTCCAATTCCATAGCTGCGCGCCGAGTTTGCACAGTGACATTTGGCCTCGTGGCAGGTGCACTGCCCTCAGAGAAGGTAATTGGTCAAAGGTACATAATTTGTGCCAGGAGCGTACATAATGTTTGTATTTCACTCGAGAGGGTGTCGTAACGCGTAACTACCAGTAACCGTATCGACCTTATTCTTGACTTCGCAACCGTGAAAAGAGTAATAACAGTATCGCGGATAGTCCAATTTGCAACCTTCTTCCGAAAGTTATTAAATGCTCTTGGCGCCGGTCCCCTGATGGGCGGCTGCAGCTGCGGGCGCTTAAAGGCGCGAATGGCAAATAGGTATATTCTATAGCCTGAGCGGAGAGTTGAAAGTCTCATTTAGTGTCCGCACGTGGCCAGCTCATGATTCATGCCAGACGCGGCATGAATGGAGCACGGTGGGATAAGCTGGGAGATGTGAGGAGGAGGGAACTGTGATCCGAGTCGCGATGTCTACCTCATGTCTAGCTCTGATACAAGGTTCCTGCTCAGCGGACGCCAATTGCTATGGCGGTGGTCTTATTATGAGGACCTCATAAAGCCTTCGAACGACCTTTCGCGCAGACGTCGACCAAGCGGCACCCAGCGCTATTCTACCAGGGTCAAAGATGCTCCTCCACGGGTGGACCACATTATTCCACATACCAGAATTCTTCGTTATATAAACAGATACTATCCACATGAAGACACAGGAGTCTGAGTTAATCTAAAGGTTCGACGGCGAGGTAGAGAGCACGAGTAAGCGTGTCATGAGGAACAAGAACATGTACAGGTAACAGAGCCTCGAGGATCTGGAATTCATCAAATTCCCGGCATTCAGAAATTAGACCGCAGTATGTACTATAACGGCACCGGTACACTCAAAGAAGCTTGGACATCGCGTCTGTAAGTTCAATGTCCGCGGTGCACTTTTGATGGATCAAAAAAAAAAAAATGGGGGCAATTTGAATCATCGCATGAGGCATTCGATCATCAACTCTAGCATCGCCCCCTCGGGTACTGTACAGGTGTCGTAGTCCACCCCTAATGTGGTCCGGCAGGCCGCCTTCGGGGAACGTATCCGAGTCCCCTGCTGGGTAAAGAGTCGAGGGTTGATTATCAGATTCAGACCCCGTAAAATATGGATGCTAAATACAGTACTCACCAGAATCTCGAGCTCTCCTCCTCGGCGCACGAACGATGTGGATGTGCACATGGATATGCTCGTGCCTTTCGACGTTGCCTCCCGCAGTGATGATATCGACGTCCCCAAGGACAAAGTTCTCGGCATTCTGGAAGATGTTCGCAGCCATACTGGCGGCACCGAGACCTCTACTTGGTCGGGGGCCGCCTGTAGCGAAGCTTACAGTCAGCACCACGTTCCCCCGTTGTCTCGCCTCGTGGGCGCTGCGCAGGTTCTCCACCGACTCCGCAACGAGCGCTGTAACGCCGGCATGAGCGTCGGCGCTGTGGAGTCTCTCCCCGCTGGAAGCAAACTGAGACCCACCTCTAATGCGCTCAGGTCCCAAGCCCGCTTCCCCAAGATCGATTCCTAACCTCCTCTTCCTCTGTAGACTGGCTTTCCGAGCGGCCAAAAGGCTGCATTTCGTCGACTTGAGTGCACTCTTCTTCATAGCTAGTGGTGGTGGTGGTAGTGGTGAGGTGCACGACGTCGTTGGTGGTTGTGAGGAAGAAGGGGAAAGCTGTAAACAAGGCGATTCCGACATCGCCGGTGGCTCGCGAAGTACAGCCTTAACAGCAACACGTGCATTTAGATCTGGGCGCCTAATTGGCGCCTAACCTGCATGACAGGTCAGAACTCTCACTTCCCTAGTGGAATTGAATGGGTACGTACTTCGGATTCAGCCATGCACATACATATCGACGAAACACCCCTCGGGCAGAGAAGTCGCCCAATGTCACAGTTCAGGCGTCTGAAGTTGGAAGCTGGCATTCTTGTGCGGGTTGGCTGTGGCTTCCGCACGTCCGACCAGGGTGGAGGAGAGTTCTTGTAGATGGATGGTCCGTCTGCTGTCCGAGGTCCCGAGGGTGGTGGTCGCAGGGGAAGTAAAGAACTACGATGGTCAAGGGTCCGTACCGGATTGTCGGTCGTTGAAGGCACTGCTGAGGCGTACTGGTGGAGGAGTTGACGAGGAATTGGGGATCACGCCTTCAGAGGCGAGGATGCGTGGGTGGGTAGTGTGTTGACAGTTCCGACGTCGGGCTGGGCCGCTGGGGGGTGGGCAAGCGGCAGTAGGCACAGATATCCCGGATACATAGATGCGGGGCGCGCATTGGATCCTGCGAGGGCTCTGTGATCAACGGTTCGATACATAGATGGGTTGCCAGTGCAAGAGGGAGGGCGGAAGGAGCGCGCCTTGATTCGAGCACGGCGTACAAGATTAGTGAGCCCAGGAAGCGAAGATTGGAGAGGGAATGAGAGGCACAAACACACCGACGCGCCCTGGTGTCACACCTTGGTCACACCATTCCTCGTCCTCCCCCCGAACGACGCCGCTTCACCTCCCACCCAATGCTCCTCGGACTGGCAGACGTGGCCAACCGAGAAGAGGTCCATGCCCCGCAGGTATAATACCGCACAGGCCACCGAACGAAGGTAAAGCCCGATCTTCGACCCCATCGGTGATTGCGCGAACCTGTTACGAAGAGGGCGACCGTGGATTGGACGGGTGTAGACAATACAGCGGAAGGATCATTTCTACACTCATGTCAATTCACAATTCGCAGTCAATCTCTGTCGAAGATACATACCTATATATCTATACCCCTAGATCTGCTACTTAGACGACCCTCCACAGTAACCCCAGAAAAACGCGACCACAGGTCACGTTGCCCGAGCATTCCCGCGCCCATGCTGGCGAAAAGTACCTACCTCGCGCAAGAGTGCATAACGAGGAGAGATAGCCGGTTATGCCTAATGGAAGATGGGGAGAAGGACGAGACGAGCATCCAGCTTTGGTTGCGAATTGCCAATGGCCCGTGCGTGGGAGTCCTCTCCGCATGCGGTCAACGCCCCTGAGTCGCCATAAGGGCGTCAAAATCCAGCTTCAAGGCTCGACAGGTGTGGAAAGGTGTGGATACGCCCCTATCGCTCATTGGGAAATCTCCGCACCTCAAATTTGGTGTCTGGGGAAATAAGGTACAATTGGATATGTGCTAGGCATAGGATACTACTCCCCACTATACAAGGAGATATTGGGCCTACATCTCGGATATTCATAAGAATATATGAGTAGGTATACAATGGGGGTAGTATGTGGGGGCGTCTCCTGTATTATGCGTTTGAGTCTACCACCTCGGTATTATGGGCGACCCCTCAAATTCATACTAATATTCCTTCTGCTCGCAGATTATCGATTAGGCCTCACGAGCACGAGTACCACATTACCTCACGGCGGTTTCTATCAAACACGATGGCCGCCCATAATGGCAATATGTATTCATTGAATCCTGCGTGCATATATATGGCTCTCATACAACACACTTTACCAACCATCATCTTTGATACTCGTCTCTTTCGCCCTCGCACACATTCAACCAAACCCCGGTGCGTCCAACATGTTGTAGTCGATAGTCGCGATTTCGCTTACTTGACCATACATTCCTGAACCAGGAGGCTCATTTTCAACCTCGATAATCAACGATAACAGGGATAGCTGTGCGGGTGTCTCCCGACCACCGTTGCATTTGGAGAGGTAAGTAGGGCGCTACTCGATGTCTGTCAGTGGGCCGGCTGCAACTACTTACTTCTCCCAGCTCTGCTAGCACCACCTCCTCGACCATCTCCGATAATGTGGACTCACTCATAATTGTGAATCAGATGCACAGCGCTGCTCCCCTCCCCAAGGCCATAATCGACGAATGCGGCCCGGGAGAATATGATGGTATACCTGCAACCGTCGAAGACGAGCAAAACGAAGTGCTGAATTGTTTGTTCCAGGCAGCTCAGAACCCGGCATTCCCTTTCCGCATCGTCCTTTTCAGTCGCCCTGAACCTGGCATTCGCCGTTTCTTCGACTCCATCGTAGATATCCGCATCTGGATGCGAAGTACGGTCCTGACGCCGATATCGCGCTTTTCCTCCGAGCCAAGTTTTCCGAGCTTAGGCGCCGGTATGCGGCTTCACGGCTGTCCGAAGATACTTATCATTGGTAGACTTACCCCGTATTCCGCCACATCAATACCCAAAGAGAGACCCCCAGGTGTCCACGAAACAATTTTTACTTCCACGAGGCCTATGTATTTTATTCTAATCGGTTTCAGCGTCGAAGGTCAAGAGGTAAGGAAAGCACCAATGATCATTAATATAGACGGCAATGATCAAATTAACTAGCCATTCTGCACAAGCCTCGTCTCGCAAGTTAACTTTTCAAAAGTAGGCTAGCTATAAGGGGTGATACAACAGTTTGCGGCCTGATTGTGGCACATAGCAACGTCAGTTACGTATTCCAAAATTCGCGGAAAAAGGTGAAGATACGTACTCCGGCGGCGGTCGGGAACTTCTTGTGGCAATGGAAGCAGTGGAACACGGGCTTGCTGGCGCCGCCTCCTCTAGCCTCTAGGCGGCTGGAGAGCTCATAGATGAGGTTGCGCGTTGAGATTTCAGCAAGCTCCTCCATAATTTCTGAACGTCTGAGGAGGCTCTGGATTTCGCGGGTGCTCAACTCGTCGACAAGGTCACGGGCATCGAATTGCTGTTGCAATAGGGCAGTCAGTATACAGTAGGCCAAAATTCAAGGTAGTCTTCTCACATCGTAGTGACCTTGGACGTATGACGCCAAAGCGACGACGGTAGGAACGAGGACGAGGATGTTGAAGCGCATGGTGTATAGAAATTAGCGTAGAGAGGGTTGAGACTTGGTTGAGACTGCTAAGTCGATTGGAGTGGGGTGTTTAGGCTGAGAGGAACTGTAGAATATCGACCGTTGACTCCCAGCTTTTATACTTTTCGTAGGCCAGCAGCGCAGCCAGTGCGGGTGCAGTTTAATCCCAGCAGGAGAGCGATCACCGCCGCCATACGCGCAGAATACATTGCGCTCACTGGGCGCTCGCAAAGGACCCTGAGATAGCGCAGCCACCGCGGGTGCAATTTCATTTTTATAGGAGAGAGATCACCGTTGCTATACCTTGCTTAGTGCTATACCCGCAGGATATGTGGTGCTCACAGGGCGCTCACAGAGTACTCACAGAGGACCCTGAGATATCTATCGCGCATGCGCACAACGCCTCGACCCTGATCAACGCTGATGAGCACTCAGAATATTCGGGCCGTCGTGTGAACGGGCGCCGAACTGGCCAGCTCGACATGTGATAGCGTCTGCACTGGTGTATCATCTGGTAAGCTTACTGCTATACCCTGCTTTTTTGGTCATTGGCTTGCAAGCCCTCAATATGGCGTGTAGATAGCTAGATATCGATTGAAGGCTAGGTATTTGGTAAAGGGTAGGGAGAGCGAGAGGTATAATGAACCGCGCCAACTGAAGCGGGCAGGTGGCGCCGCCTACCTGAGAAGATCAACTGGCACCACGCGGTGGCTCCACGCATCTATTTACCGGGATTTGAGGTCGAGATTCAGAGATGAGGGAAGAAAGAGAGGAAAGCGAGGTAAGAAAGAAGGTTTTAAGGAAGGTATAAGTCTCCTTGCAGTTTTCTTGCAGAAGTGAAACCATCCTCAAAAATCATAGCCAGATTCGCTTTGCTGCAGGATCCTTCAACTATGTATCTAATGACTTGCCGATCCTCGCCATGCGATCACCGTTGTACATATTGCCTCCGAGCAGAGTCACCGTCTCAACCAACGATGATCTGAGGCCGGTCATTGCCACGATATACTCGCATCCCCAATGCGCCATCAATCCATAGCCTGGTATGTAGTCTAGATGCTTTCAGGGCGTTGCTTCACACAGCAAGGCAAAAAGAAGACTGGGCGCTGTCTCACAGCTCCGTGTACTGAGGCCCGAGGGCTAGTATCATGTGGAGTCTTTCTTATATCGAATGTCCTTTATCATCTCCAAATAGAGGGCTCTCCGCTAGATAATGATCCACGGTTGAACGATTTATGCATGAACCGATTTCGAAAAGTGCACATACACTTGTGACTCTAAGGCTCTGTTCGGTAGGCAGTCGAGGACTCGACTTGATGGGCCAGGACTGATGTGACTTCGGCATGTGAACGGCCGGTAGTCACCGAGCTTTTCTGCCGGCTGCGCCTCTCCATGGGTTGTTCGGCGACGAGCGAATCTATCTCAGGTTGTCGATGGTTCTGCGCAAGGGATGAGGAAAGCTGTGCCTCCGACTCAGAGCCCAGCGCCACCTCACACCACTGGGTACAGGGACAGCCTTGTGAATACGCCTGAGACACGCCCCGCATTTGAGTTTGGGCGCTTAATCTGTATGACAGGTCGGAAGACTCGGCGCTCAAGATCACCGATTCAACTTTCAAGCGCTGGGGTCGATATCGAGGAAGCATACCACGACAGAGAGGCATCAGCCAGGCGCCCATCACTCGCATGAATCACCCATGATGGTTCGGCCTCCCATATTATGGCGAAGCGGGACCCAGATTGTCTAGAGACGGAGGCTTGGCAGAGGCCGGTGCCCACATAGAAGGCTAGCAGAAAGAGGTGTTTGGTGGGTAGAGCGAGCGAGAGTCAGCCTGAGCCTCCCGGCCCTTAATGCTTTATTATGCCGACCTTGAGATCGGTGTGAAACCTATGGCCGGTAAAGCGATGTTTGCGTGCGCTGCAATTTATGACTCGGAGGTATAGGGTTAATGAAACGACTGCATTCATGGATAGATGGAAGGTGGATACAGCAAGGTCTAGCAAATTAAGATCCCGTTCTCGGACTTATAAGGCCTGCGTTGTGAGAAAAAAAAACTCCTTCAGTACCCCTGCTACGGTCGGCTATATCGCCCTTATTAGGAGGCGCAAGGGACGGATCCACTGCTGAATCACCTGCACAAAGTCATATTAGAGCTCGTCAGAGACCACGAAACATGGATATCGAGGGGTCCTCACCAAAGCCTCGAGTCCTTCTTACAACTCGAGAAAGATGGATATGGACATGGATATGTTCGTGCCTATGTCGTTCCACATGCCCTCCCGCCGTTATAATGTCGACCTCCCCGAGGACCACGTTCTCTGCCCCCTGGAAGATATTCGGAGCGAGGTTGGTGCTACCGGTCCTCTCAAGTCGAGAACGAGAAGCGCCTGTCGCATAGCTGAATGTCAGCACCACGTTTCGAGTCGTGCCCCGTTGACCACGCTGCCTGTAGGCGTTGCACACCGCCTCAACGACGAGGGCTAATTCACATGTGCGACCGTCAATTCTGGGGCCCCCGGAGCACATATCTGGGAAGGAGGCGTCTCAACGTACCTCTTATGCTGTCGGGTCCCAGACCCACGTTGCCCAGTTCAATCCCCAACTTTCTCCTTCTCTGAAGGGTCGCGCTACGAGCGGCCTTGTGCTTCGCTGACAAGCTCGGTGTGCTCTTCATGCTGGCGAGGCTGGATAGTTCCTCGGTGGTGTTTAACGAGCCTTTGGTGGTGGTGATAGGCGGAGCTCTGACGGTAAGTGACGATGTCGGTGGTTCTGTGCAGGAGGCGAAAGCTGTAAACACCCCATTCACCCACACCTACGAGGCGCCTGTCAGGCAAGAAATGAAGCAACGTGGTTGTCACGGACCTGAAGCTTCTGCACTGCCGCTGTGCTAGGGACAGCCTTAACGCGTGTGCGGAACGTGCGTCAGGGATGAAGGACAGCGGAGGGGATCCGGATCGCCGCTGGGGAAGCAGATAGGCGGATGGCCAAGCACATAGATAGGGAGAGAGAATGTAATGCTGCGCATACTGGGCTCTTTGATATCTCGCCAGAGTATGGCCGACCGAGTGGCGTGTTGACAGTGCAAAGACCTAGAGTCCGGGGGGCGTAAGATAGGGAGGAAGGTCCGCGGTCCACGTCCTGCGAGTGTGCTCTACAGTCAAGAGAGAGGGGAGGAAGCTCGATCAGAGCGCGGCATAACTTGAATGGCATCTGTTATCGAGGTGTTCGCATCGACCGAGTGCGGCATGCAAGATTAGTGAGCACACGGGGAGAATCTTGGATAGGGAACAAGAGGGAAGAACACACGGCGTGCCCACGCAAGGCCATCCATTGCCTGCATGTCTATGCTGTAGTGAAGCGTACGCGATGGTGATGTCACACCATCCCTCGCCCTCGCCCTCCCATTCCAAAGAGCGTCATCGCTTCATCTCCCACTCAACGCAACTCGAAGCAGACATGGCCTACCGGGTACAGGACCCGTGGGTACAGTACTACACACAGGGCACCGAACGAAAGTAAGCCCGATTTTCGACCCGATCGTCGATTGCGCGAACACCTGTTACGAAGAGCGCAACCGTGGATTGGACTTGTGTAGACAATACAGCGGAAGCATCGATTCTACACTCATGTCAATGCACAATTCGCAGCCAGAGTCTCGGTCGGAAATACATACCTAAATATCTCTACCCTGTATCGTCACTTGGACCCAAGGTCGTCCTCTTGCTCCGATCTCTCCACAATGGTACGCGGCGAAAACGCGAACAAAGCTGACTTCGCCCGAGCCTTCCTGCGCCCATGCTGACCGAAAGTAACTATTTCGCGAAAGAATTCATGAAGAAGCCGGAGATCCGGCTATGGGGGTTGGCCCAGAGGCCTGGTGAAGGACGGAGGAGACAGACGGGACAGGATCCTCCGTGTTTGGTTGCGGATTGCTACAGCCCTTTGCATAATTCCGTGAATGTTTCGCACTTTTTGAATTTTGTCACGTGCCGGGACCTTCAACCAAACACAACAGATCAGATAGCCCATTCTTTGCCTTCTCGTCCTTGGGACATGTAGATCATGGTCCTTTCACCTTCCACGGTGGAGATATAAGTCAATTCCACTGATATTTTTGAAGATGAAGGTCTTGTGCAAAATTGATGGCATGGCCGACGCCGCCGAACCGCCCGCCCCTTCCCCGCCCCCATCCCGATGCGGTGCATAAACCCCTCAACGCACATTCAAACTACCTCCCAAGGTGCACCATTGTTTGATTAGACTTGACGTCCATTCAAATCGGCGCAAAACGGTACTATCAGCAAAGGCCTTTAAACATCATCTCATCTTATCTGTTGCTTATCTGTTGTGTTTGGTTGAGGGTCCCGCCACGTGACAAAATTGAAAAAGTGCGAAACATTCACGGAATTATGCAAACGGCTGTAATGGTCTGTGCGTGAGACCAATGCTCGTGGCAGTCTCACGCACCCGGATGCGGTGAACGCCCCTGAGCCACCAATGACCATAACCTGTCGTCCATGCAGCGCATATGCGCGTCAAAATACAGCTCCAAGGCTCGATAGGTGTGTATCCATACCCCTCTCTAGAGAGTCCCAGGCTCACTTTCAATTTGATATCAGCAGGATTAGGGCAATGCCAGCTGTGCTGTGCTTGCCCATCCCTGAGGCAGCCGTGCTGGAATCAAAGCGCCCGTCCCGGAAGAGCTGAGTGATGTCTAATTAAATATGCATGCTTCTGAGATCAAAGACCCAGATCTAGACAATCAAGGGCCCAGTAGCGTGGGCACGTCCTTAACAATGCACACTAACCGAACAGTTATAAGCCTGGGTGCAACGCACCCCTTTACTCTCAACCACCACCATCGCACATTTGACATCTCTCCCACGCAGGACCTTGTCTAGGTGAGCAAGATACCTCAAGAAAATACAGAGAGAAAGGCTAAGAAGTATCAGCAGTGAATAGCGATGGCTGACCACTCCCCGAAAGCCAATACGAAGTATGACACTGTACGTGACCTTCATAGCACCCTTTGCATCCCAATAATCTCACAACTTCGGTTACAAAGGGCGACACGGCAGCGCACATCGAGAAAGAGAATTCAATTTTAAATTGGGAGGTCGGAGCGGATGGTAAAAACGTGAGCAAACTCCATGAGAAGACCAGGCCAACCATTGACATGATTCTGTATAGCCTTGCTACGTGATAAGTCTTCCGACCGAGATTTTGGCTATCATCATCAAGCTGGTAATCGGCAATCCTGCCAATTCGTCTAGATTAGGCCCAAATCTTGATCACACCATTCACGCGGGATTTACGCACCCACACCCAATCGTAGACAAGCTCGAGCATTACAGGGTACGCTCAGTGTGTAGAACCTGGGCCAGGCACATCGACCCCCTACCTACCTAGAGGTTCACCTTGGTGGTAACGATGCACCTGGGCCTGTGTTTGAATGGAACAAGGAGACAGAGCAAGAGGAGATCCCGCTATCTGCATTGAAAGACAAAAATGGCGAGGATATCATTGCGGGCGAAGTTCACAGAGCGTGGTTTCACCTCTCCCGTATTCTGGAGAAGTCGCCATTCAATTTGACGTTGATTAACCCCAGATACGATCCGCATAAAGATCCGAGACACAGGAACGCGTTGGTGCGACCTGGGTTGCTCGAAATGCTTAACTCGGCCCCCAAGAGCGACATTGCGACCCTCACCATCTCCGATGACCGCGATATGGAATGGACTCAGTTCTTGCTCGATGAGGAAGGAGAAAGGCTAGAGTTTGAGTGGGATGCTAGATATCGTGAACACCGGCCAGCCTACTTATTTTCTCTTCTTTTCCTTTCATTTCCTTCTTGATTATTCATTCGTGCACATTCCTGCACACTCTTGCACACCTTTGCACACCTTTGCACTGCCTTCACTCTTCTGAGCCTTCCCCTCACTTCACGCACAGCACCTTCACGCTTCTTGTTCTCGTGCACAGCATGTTCACACCTTTGTTCCCAGGCGCACTGCCCGGGCGCTGCCTTTTAGTCATATTGACTCACATGGACTCTTATTGTTCTTTGGATCATTCTATTGTTCTATTTTTGTTTGAGATCATCTGGACACATATATACTCATAGCTACTCG
Organism: Ephemerocybe angulata; assembly: GCA_013368325.1. Classification (NCBI taxonomy): domain Eukaryota; kingdom Fungi; phylum Basidiomycota; class Agaricomycetes; order Agaricales; family Psathyrellaceae; genus Ephemerocybe; species Ephemerocybe angulata. The sequence goes on from JAACJK010000120.1 coordinate 167,022, forward strand.
TTAGTGTTCACCACGGGTCAACCCCGGGTGTAGTGATCACCACGGGTTGACCCCGGGTCACGGCGCAGCAACCCGCACCCGCACCCATGGTAACCCTACCCGCATACCCGCGGTTTTACCCGTCCGAACGAACCCAAAAACGGCCAAATCGGATGAGATTTGGCCAAGATATGGTTGATTTATGTCCTAGGACATAAATGGGCCATATCTCGGCCAGTTTCCGTCCGATTTGGACGTTCTCGGGCTCGTTTTGTAGGGGACGGGTAGGGAAACGTCCACCCGCACCCGCACCCCACGGGGTACAACCCGCGAACCCGTGCGGGTCGCGCGACCCGTGGTTATCACTACCCGGGTGATTTTGGGGCAACCCGCACCCAAACCGGCGTTTACCCCAACCCCATACGCCGGGTAGGGTAAGTCCAGTTTTTCTGGGGTTAAGCGCGGTTTCACGGGTTTACGGGTTTTTGCAGGGGTTTTACTCATAACTTAGCTCACAACACAAGTACGAAGAGAGACAGCCCATACATTATCACATCACAACAAATAAATGTAAGTTACGTAGATAACTACACTACACGGCATCCCATCCATCCTCAAACTCAACATCACCATCATCCTCAACTTCAGGATTAGATCGAGCAATGAAGAGAATGTCCTTATCTTGTACAAGTCCACCCTTACTCCAGTAGTTGAGGCAGAGGAGGGAGCGGATGGTCTGAGGCGCCAGTCGGTTGCGGAGATGCGAAATGAGAATGCGACCACGGCTGAACACGCGTTCAACCTCGACGGATGTGGCTGCGAATGGAGTATCAAACACTGTACGGCACGGTGACAATAGGGGAGAAACATACCTGGAATAGAAAGATAATCTAGTGCCATCCTCGACAACCGAGGATAGCGGCACTTGTTCTCGGGAGTTGCCCACCACGCCAGCGCATCGACACATTTACTGTCGACATCGCGCACGAGATAGTGGTCAATCTCACTTGCGGAGTCATCGTTGACAAGAGAGTGGGCACCGGGATCAGCCGGAGGCGGCTCGTCGAACATGTTGGGTTCATGCATACCAGACGACTACAGAAATGCATCAGCAAAATCAAAAAAAGGCCCGCCGTTAACTAAAACATACCGTCGAAGGTCCGGGACCAGGATCAAATCCCGATGACGTGGCGTTGGCAGAATCATCAACCTGGAGCGAGCCATACAAGCACTTGTACTCGTCCCGGAGGATCTCCTCGGCGATCTCGATCCAATCGGTCTCCCAGCGGCGGTTATGGAAGTATTGAAGTTTGTAGCGAGGGTGAAGGACTGTGATGACGGGTTAGTCAAACAGACTAACGGACAACGATGCAGGCAGGTACGTACTCATTGCAATTCTGTAGGTCTCGGAAGCATCCGTTGTCATGAACACTGGTCAGCCTACTTATTTTCTCTTCTTTTCCTTTCATTTCTTCCTTTACTATTCATTCGTGCGCATTCCTGCACACTCTTGCACACCTTTGCACACCCTTGCACACCTTCACCCTGTGTTTGCTCTTCTGAGCCTTCCCCTCACTTCATGCACAGCACGTTTGTGCTTTTTATTCTCGTGCACAGCACATTCACACCTTGTTCACACCTTTGTTCTCAGGCGCACTGCCCGCGCGCTGCCTTTTAGTCATATTGACTCACATGGACTCGTATTGTTCTTTGGATCATTCTATTGTTCTATTTTCGTTCGAGATCATCTGGACACATATATACTCGTAGCTACTCGTTCATTATTCCCCACTTGATCTCTTTGACTATACAGGTACATAGTCGCTTCGCTCCTATTCCCTGTATCCTATTTACCTTTGATTATACAGCTCTTGTATCTGCATTGTGTTACGACCGTCGTCGACAGAGGTGGGCAAGTGTCTGTCGATGGCTGAGTTGATCGAGTGACGATGAGCAAGCGAGGCGGCACTCGCAAGTCAAAAGAGAAAAGAGGACAAGGGGTTGAATAACCAATAACAAGCTAAGGTACAGGACTGTGGCTACTGGGTATAAGCATGAGTAACTATGAGTCAGAAGTAATCAAGGCACAGCAGTAAGGCTGCGCGTCGTCATACATGAGTCGAAATGAGTCGAAGCGCAGTTGCTGTGCAACTGCGCACTAAAAATAGTCCTAAACAGTCGCTTCGAGTCGATACGAGTCACAAGAGAGAAAATTGTGGAGCAGAGCGTAACATTACCCCCTTCTTATCGTCGATGCCCAGCATCGAAGACTAAGTGCACATGTTCCACTCGGCATCTTCGCCTTGCCAGTTGTCGAGGTCGTTGTCGGTGCGCCAGGTGTCTGGTTCGTCGTTATCGTTCCTGTAGATACCCCAACTGGAGGCCGTGCGTTTTCCCCAGCCTTTCGCGATCTTGGCGAGTCGGCGGGCATTCCTTGTGTTGACCGGTTTTGCAGCACATTCCCAGGGCATGTGGTTGGGAGCATTCTTGCGGCACCACTTGCAGTTCCACTTGACGTGGTCGCACTCTTTGTGTCCCGGTCGTTGACAGGACCGGCAGGGGAATCCTTTCCTGATGGCTTGTTGGTCATCGGTGAGGTCTCTGGTGTGGACCTTGCCATAGGTTTCCAGGTCGAGGTCGTATTTTCGGAGGGCGAGGAGGGCACGGCGGATGCCCGAGCGAATGGCAGGGAGTTTTTCGAGGAGCTCTTCTATGAGCGCAGCCTTCCGTCCTTCCATCCAGGTGACCTGATAGTCGAGGTCGGCGATGATTTCTTTGGGGGCCTGGGGGTAGCCGAGGGTTCTCTCAAGGATCTGCTTGGAGGTTGTGAGGGTGAGGTCCCATTCGTCGATGTCGAGGATTTGGCGGGCGATGGTTCGGTCAGCAGGGGGAGCGTCAGCGTTGTCCAAGAGGCTGCCAGAGCTGCCGGTGAACTCGACGATGTTGGCTAGGGAGGTGATGGCGGCGATGTTGTTCTCGGCCTGGAGAATTTTGTCGGGGTGAAGGCAGTGCGAAGGTCGATCTTATTGGTCTCGGTGGGCCAAAGGCGGCGAGGGAGAGCAGGGACATCGAAATTATAGACGTAGGTGGGGGCGTCGGTGGTGAAGGGAGCACAAGCAGTGGTGGTGGTGCTGGTGGTGATCATGATGTGAATGGGGGGTAGATCGTGAGTCTGAAGGTAAGACAGGATGGCGAGGATGGCTTGAACTGTGGAACTGTGGGTTCTGATTGTTGTGATTTGAGTTGGTCGAGTCATAACCCGTTAGCATCCTTATACTCCTGGAGAACTTTGGTGGCATTTCCAAATTCATCTTCAGTCTTCCATTCGTACTCGTTGTAGCCCTTCCTTTCGATCCAGTACGAGATGTTCCCATGTCGGTCTTCTTTGTGTCGTAAGATGCCTTTGATTTCGTATTCCTCTTCACCTTCCCCGATGTCTGGAGGTGGTTCTGAATAAGATGGACCGTGGGTGGTGGTGAACCGATATGGGAAAAGAGGGGAAGCATGGAAGACATTGTGAACTTTCCATCCTTTTGGCAGTGCGAGTCGGTAGGCTCGGCTTCCTATCTCTTCCGTGATCTTGAATGGTCCTAGTCGTTTGGGCGTGATCTTCTTCGATCTGTAGGGGAGTTTGAGGTTCTTTCTTTCGAGCCAAACCTGTTCTCCTTTCTTGAAGGGTTTCCAGTGTCTGAATGAGCAGCTGATCATTTGGGCACGACCAAGTTCATGGGCAGCAAGGGCTTCGTTTCGAATCCTGTCTAGATCTTGGAGTCGATTTTGTGTCTGTGGGAGTGGTGATCTTTCGAATGCTTCTGGGAGAGCCCGTGGTTGGCTTCCCATGATGAGTTCGAATGGGGTCTGATTTCTATCAGCATGGCGACGAGAGTTATGAACGAACTGGAGTAGAGGTAGGGCTGTGCTCCAGGTGTGAGGGTTGGCGGTGCAATAGATGGAAAGGTAGGCTTCGATTTCTTGATTCACTCTTTCTGTACCTCCGTCGGTCTGTGGATGGAAAGCAGTGGAGAGAGAGGAGTCGATTCCGAGGCGGGTCAGGAGGTCTCTGAATGTCTTCGCAGCAAATTGGGGGCCTCTGTCGGAGATGATCTTGTCAGGTAGGCCATAATTGGTAAAGATCCGGCATGTCAGGACTTCAGCAGCTTGATCTGATGTGATGGTCTTGTTGCAGGGTTCGAAAACTACCCCCTTCGAAAGGGCATGGTCGACCACGACCATGATTGAGTCGAAGCCATTGGATGGGGGAAGATCGGTGATAAAATCCATGGATAGCTGTGTGAATGGTCTGTTGCTTTCCGGATCAGTGATGGGTAAGAGAGTCGGCTTTGTGGGTTGGCGATTAATCTTGAATTGCTGACACTGGGCGCATCCTTCGACAAAAGACTTTATGAAAATCCTCATGGCTGGCCACCAATAGTTTTCACGGACGGCGTTGAAGGTGCCTAGTTCTCCAGGATGGCCAATGGTGGGGGAGTCGTGATGGGCACGCACAATCTTGCGTCGGAGTTCAGGGTCGTCCGGTACGTAAGCTTTTCCGAGTTGGAACAGCATGTGGCCACCGTCTTTTGTCTCGATTGTCCAATCTTTCAGGTCTTTCCGATGGATTGATGGATTGTCGTTAAGGAGAAGTTGAAGGGTTTGGGTAACGTTAGGGTCGGAGGTCGTCTTCTGCAGGATTTCATCTTGGAGGACTGTGTCGAATCTCGATGAGGTTCACGAATAGTTCTGGTGGTAGCATGGTAACTTCTTCTTGCTCTCCATCGTCTTGGCACAGGTCGGGTCGTCGGGAGAGTGCGTCGGATTGGTACATCTTGGATCCCGGTTGGTGTTTCAGCTCGAAGTCGTATTTGGACAGGGTGAGAAAGGCTCAGCTCTGACGGGGACTTAGTTTCTGTGGGTTTTTCCAATAGAGTAGATTCTGATGGTCGGAGTAGATGGTGGTGACGAAAAGAGATCCTTGGATGAAATGGCGCTGACAATGGCCAGCAGTTCTCTGTCGTAGATCTCGTAGTTGCGTTCGGCGGAATTGAAGGTCTGGGAAAGGAAGCATACTGGATGGCGAGCACCGTTGTCGTTCAGCTGAGTCAGCACAGCTCCGGAGGCATGTTTGGAAGTATCTGCTTCGATTTGGAAGGGGCGTGTTGGGTCAGGTAAGAGGAGAACGGGGTAAGAGGTGAATTTCGTTTTGAGAGTTTGGAAGGCTTGTTCACACTCGGGTGTCCAGACGAAATGAGAGTCTTTTCTTAGCAGGGCGTTCAAAGGGGCGGCGAGGGTCGAGTATTGGTGGATGAATTTCCGGTAGAAGTTGCCAAAGCCGAGGAAAGATCGGACCTGTTTGACGGTAGTCGGAGTGGGCCAGTTAGCAAGTCCTTCGATTTTGATGGGTCCATCTTGATTTTCCCGTGGCTGATGATGTATCCGAGGAATTCGACTTCCTGAACTTTGAAAGCACACTTCTCCGGGTTCACAGGGAGATCTGCATCCCTTAGCTTCTTGAGAACCCGCAGCGTGTCCTTCTGGCATTCTTCCCGTGTGTTGCCTGGGACCAAAATGTCGTCCATGTATCCCTTTGCTCGGACCGGTTCCTGAATCTCGTTGGGTTCATCGAGTACATGGTTCATCATCCTTTGGAAGGTAGTGGGTGAGTTCTTTAGGCCAAAGAACATGACTGTGGGTTCGAAAAGTCCTTTGTTGGTCTTGAAAGCGGCTTTCCATTCGTGTCCTTCCTTGATGCGCACATTGTTGTATCCCCATTTTAGGTCAATTTTCGAGAACCATCGCGCTCCTTCGAGATCTTTGAGCAGATCATCGATTCGTGGCAGTGGGTAGGCATCCGAGATGGTCCATTCGTTTAAGTACCGGTAGTCTTGGCAGGGTCTGAGCTTGCCAACTTTCCTCGAGACGAAGAAGAATGGTGACCCCATTGGGGATTGCGAGGGTCGGATCCGTCCCAGTTTCAGATTCTCGGTGAAGAAGTCGTCAAGGTCCTTCTGTTCCTGGGGAGAGATCTGGTAGGTTTTGAATCTCTTGGGTTCAAAGCCAGGTTTGGTGTTGATTTCGTGATCGAAGGGTCGTGATGGAGGGAATTTGTTGCTAGTTTCTTTCCGGAATAGGTGAAGATAGTCGTGGTACTGTTCTGGAATCATTTCTTCGAGGGGTCGAGTGTCTTTGGGTTTGTCGGCGGCGAGTGATTGGGAGACTGTGATTTTGGCATTGATCCAAACGGGGGTTGGATTCGGGTCGTCCTCTTGGATGTATAAGATGTTCACTTGAATTGTTTCTTCCTGTAGAGGTGGTTTGATAGGTCGACCCGTTCGAAGTGAGTTTATGTCTAGCTTGCGCCACCTAAGGGTTCCTAGTTTCCAGTCAATCACTGGGTTTTCTTGATGAAGCCAAGGCATTCCCAGGATGATGGTCTGTCTTCCGAGGCTGCAGACGTAGAGTTGATGGAAGACACGTTTGCCATGGATCGTGATCGGTAGATAGGCATAGCGGCGGAGGGTTCCATTCTTGTTAAGGGTTCCGTCAACGTTGAACACAGGGATGGGTTTCAGGAGGCGGTATGTGGGAATATGGTGCAGTTGGACGAAGTTTTGATCGATAAACTTTCCTCCTGCGGCGCAGTCTACGAGTCCTTTGGTTTCGACGATCTGGTCTGCCACTGATAGCGAAATGGGTATATGCATAGATCTATTGTTTGTTTCAGCTAATAGTACAGAACGGATAGAGAGAGAAGGAGAGATAGTCGCCGATCTAGTCTCCTTTACTGAAAATCCGCTTCGTCGGTGGATTTCTGGAAGGCTTCGAAGATCTGGCTTTCTTCTTCTCCTGTGTATTGGGCGAGCAGAGCTCGGATAGATCGAGCGGCATCTTGAACAGGTAACTTGGTCTGACTGGTGGAAGCCTTGACGGTTGTCTTGGTGTCCATCGAGTTGATGGCAGGGCGGGGTATGTTTCGTGTACTCGGTCGAGGTCATGTAGGTGCGTCTCCAGAGTTCAGCTTCTCCTTCGTCTAGCTTGGTTAGGACGAATATCTTCTTCTTGAGATCCTCGTTGGTGTATTCCTCTTTGTAGTAGTCGAAGTAGAGTGTCAGGGCATCGGAAAAGGATTGGAAGTTCTTTCGATTTCCATCGAATGATTTGACGTGGATCTTGAAGTTTGGTTCCTTGGATGGAGCAGGGTCGGCCATGGTTTCGACAGGTGGACTCGGGGGTGAGGTGTCTGTCTTGATCGGACTTCCTGGTTGGGTATCTTCTCTGGAATAGGCTGGTGGAGGGACTTCTGGTTCTGTCTCTGGTTCTGCAGGGATCTCGGTTTCTGTCGGCTTGGTTTCGGTAGATTCGGGCTCGGTAGGTTCAATTGGCAAAGGGATCTGTTCTGGCTGGGTCCTGGGCGTCTGGATCTGGCTTTGGAGTCTGCTCCTGATTACGCGGGGTCCTCCTGGGTTTGGCTTCTCAGAGTTCTCGTCTTCTTCTTTGACGATAGTTAGCTTCCTGGCAAGTTCTTCTCCCAGTTGTTGCTTCTCTTCTTCTTCTTGTTGTCTCTTCCTCTGTTCTTCTTGCTGAAGTTTGAGTTGTTCTTGTTCTTGCTCCCATTGGCGCAGGAGTTCTTCTTCGATTTCTTGGCGTCTTTTCTCTTCGAGCGCTTCTTCGGCCTCGCGATGTTTCCTATTGGTGTCGGCTACTGCTTTTTCGTCGTGTTGGTCATCCCTGGCTGGGATTCGAGATGGTTCGAAGTCGGGGTTATAGGTGGGTAGTTTGTATCGATAGGGGCAGGGCTGGCTGTCACACTCGTACCAGTCCTGTTCTTCTTCTGAGTCGTCGTAGTGGTGGTCGCGTTTTACGTCAGAATAGAATGTGTGTTTGAATGTTGAGCAATCCTCTGGCTCAGAGTCGGATGTCGACCGTGGTGGTTCTGTTGTTGCTGTAGGTGGCTGCACTACTGAATAGAGGCAGCGTTGTGTAGCTTGTTATTCTGTTACGACCGTCGTCGACAGAGGTGGGCAAGTGTCTGTCGATGGCTGAGTTGATCGAGTGACGATGAGCAAGCGAGGCGGCACTCGCAAGTCAAAAGAGAAAAGAGGACACGGGGTTGAATAACCAATAACAAGCTAAGGTACAGGACTGTGGCTACTGGGTATAAGCATGAGTAACTATGAGTCAGAAGTAATCAAGGCACAGCAGTAAGGCTGCGCGTCATCATACATGAGTCGAAATGAGTCGAAGCGCAGTTGCTGTGCAACTGCATGCTAAAAATAGTCCTAAAGAGTCGGTCCATGGCTTCACTCGAGGCCCTCATCCGCACGATTTTGCACGAGAGTTTCTGGAGGTCCTCTGCGGAGCGCGAGCGAAGATCAGCGAGCGATTTGACATCCGCAATTTCGAGCCAATCCTTGCGAATGTGGGCTTTGGCGACATGATGGAGTGCTTCGTCAAGTGTATGTTGGAACGGACCCTTCGTAAGTACCTTTGCCAGGCCTTTCCGGTTCAAAAGGTCGAACACATGCTGAAGACCCCTTCCCCTCTCCATCCCAAGGTACTGTTTGTGTAGTGAGATTGTGTATGCCATCTGGAGGTGGAACCAACCGAAGATGACAATGGAGAAGTCCAGGCGGTCATATGTCAGCGAACGACCAGTCTGGTGCGCTGCTAACCCTAACTTAGGACAGAAGACGAGAGAGAGAGAAAAGAGATAAGAGAATCAAGGCGAGAGACTTGTAGACAAGGCCGTGATATTGACCAGCTAAAGACTGGGGAAATACAGTGAGATCTACCTAGGTTATATACTGCTATGCTTCGTGACCGTGACGTGACTATGGCTATACGAGGCTGTAATACTGTGCAGAAGCTGTGGAATGCTATGTAAGGAATGACCGTGTATGAGTCGAAGAGCTGTGCGAGTGCTGTGCATATGATGTCATGCTGACTGATGCTGTGCCAGTCCCGTGATGTAGCAGGTGACCTGTGCATGTGATCGCACGTGCTGTGTCACGTGATCGAGACGCGCCTTGTAAATAGTAGAGAAATGAAAGACAAGAAATAAAGGAAAAAGAAAAGAAAAGGAAAAGGAAAGGAAAAAGAATAAATAGATCATCCAGGTCGTAACATCACCCCCCCTTTAGCTTCGTTGTCCTCGACGATTTCAGCCTCTCTCCCCCTCGCTCGGTAGTGTCGGATTTCCTTCAGTTTCCCATCTGTCCAGTCAAAGATCGCTCTCTTGTTCTCGGTAAGGTTCTCGTAAGGGATAAAGCGGAGTTGGTGTGGTTGGATCCGTCTTGGTGCACTCGGGTGTTTTCGGTGGAAGTCAGCTATAGCGTCCGCTGCATCATCAACGTTCCGTTCCGGTTCCCATGTTCGTTCTTCCTCAGGGTATCCAGCCCACTCTACGAGGTAATGGAGCTTCCCTCTGATGAACTTTGAGTCGTGGATGGCTTCAACTTCGTATCGTTCCTCTGTTTCGTCAACAGGTGGTGGTGGCGGTGGTTTCTGTTGAGAGGGGAATTCGGGTTTTTTGAACGGAGTTAGGAGTGATTCGTTAAAAACAGGGTGGATGGATTTCCACTTCGGAGGGAGTTGGAGTTGGTAAGCAGATTGTCCGATCTTCTTGACAATGGGGAATGGTCCATAGCGTTTATCCGAGAGTTTCCGAGAAGGACGAGTGATCGAGATGTTGGTCCCTTCGAGGTAGACCTTGTCTCCGGGTTTGTAGTTTACAGCATCCCGGCGATGTCGGTCATAGTTCTCCTTCATCTTCTCAGCTGCTGCCTTGAGGCTGGAGCGTGCATCCTCGTGTACTTGTTTCATCCGCTCGGCGAATTGTTGCGCAGGTTCTGATTTTACACGTGTCCGGGCCTCTTTTCCTTTCCAAGGGTGCTGTCCGGAGTTGAGGAAGAATGGGGAGTAGCCTGTCGCTGAGTGGACCTTGTCGTTGTATGAGAAGACTGCTAATGGGAGCCATTCTGCCCAATCATCCTGTCGTTCGCTGATGAAGAGTCGGAGGTACTGTTCAAGCTCTTGGTTGATACGCTCAGTTTGTCCATCGGTTTGTGGGTGGAAGGCAGTGGATCGGTTGTGCTTTATTCCCAGAAGAAGAAGTAGATCTGTCATGAAGTTGGAGACGAATTGGGTTCCTCGATCGCTGATGACTTTTTGGGGAAGGCCGTGGTGTCGGAAAACATAGTCCCTGTATAGTTCGGCTACTCCTTTAGACGTCAGCTCGGTGGTTGTGGGTATGGCTTCGATCTTTTTGGAGAATCTGTCGACAATCACAAGTATGGCGTTGCTTCCATTGGACTCAGGTAATGGGCCGATCATATCGATAGAGATGATCTCCCAGGGTCTGGATGGGATCTCGTTTGGGACCAATGGGGCTGCTGGGGAGGTACGTTTGGGTTTCGTCCTTTGACAGGCTTCACATCCTTCTACATATCGTCGAACTGAGTCCTGGATCTTTGGCCACCAGTAGTTTCGTGTGATGAGTTCACGGGTTTTGTACTGTCCTGGGTGTCCAGCGGTGGGGGCGTCATGGTGTTGTCTGATGATTTCTTCCCGTAGCTTCTTGTCGACTGGTACGTAAATCCGTCCTTTCCAGGTGATGATGCCATCTTCTGTCTCTTCCCATCCATCTTCTTTCTGTGAGAGTGCTTTTTCTACCGACTTGTCCCTATTCCTGCACACCTTCAAGATCCGTCGCATGATGTCTTGGTCTGTTTCAATGGAAAGCGCTCGGAACCACTCGGATTTCAGGACCGTGACGTTTTCATTATCCTGTTCTCCTCTGTCATGGCCATCTCGTCTGGATAGGGCATCCGCCTTGGCCATGGTCCTCCCGGGTCGGTGATGGAGCGTGAAGTTGTAGTCCTGCATTTCTGTGGTCCATCTTGCTTGTCTCCGGTTGAGCTTCTGAGGCTTCCTAAAGTAGCTAAGGTTCTTGTGGTCTGTGTGACATTCGAAGATCTCCTCAGCTCCAAGTAGGTATTGTCTCCATTCAGATAGCGCAGTCATGATGGCGAGTAGTTCCTTATCGTAGATCTCGTAGTTCCGCTCCGTTGGGTTAAGGGCGTGCGACAAGAATGCAATCGGTTTCCATTTCCCATCTAGCTGTTGCTGTGATAGGATGGCACCGATGGCGAAGTCTGATGCATCACATTCGATTCGGAATTTCCCTTTGTCGTTGGGCATGGTAAGTACAGGTGCCGTCGTGATTCTCCGTTTTATCTCCTTGAAGGCTTCCTCTTGCTCCTTTCCCCACTCCCATTCCTTCTTTCCCGTGAGTCCTGAGAGCGGTCTCGCTAGTCCTCCAAACCCTTCAATGAATCTTCGGTAGAAGTTGGCGAATCCCAAGAACTGCTGGACTCCTTTGACGGATGTCGGAGCTGGCCAGTCTCTGACGGCTTTGACCTTTTCTGGATCCATGCGAACTTTGTTGTGGGAGACGATGACTCCAAGGTATTCGACTTCCGTTTGTTCAAAGGAGCACTTGTCAGGCTTGGCAAATAGCTTGTATCGCCGTAGCCTTTCCAGAACTTTGGTGACTAGTTTCCGATGTTCCTCCAGAGTGTCTGTGAAGATCAGGATGTCGTCCATGTAGATGACAACGTGTCCATCATTGATAAGATCTCGGAAGAGGGCGTTCATCATGGTCTGGAATGTGGCGGGCGAGTTCTTGAGACCGAAGAACATGACGAGGGGTTCAAACAGCCCACGGTTAGTGCGGAAGGCTGCTTTCCATTCATCTCCTTCTTTGATTCGGACATTATTGAAACCCCATCGGATGTCGATCTTGGAATAGTACCGCGCTCCTCGGAGTTTGTCGATGAGTTCTTGGATGAGTGGAAGGGGATATCGATTGGTGATCGTAATCTCATTCAGCCGTCTGTAGTCTTGGACAGGTCGTAGAGTACCGTCTTTCTTTTTGACGAAGAAGAGGGGTGCTCCCATCGGTGACTTCGATGGTCTGATCCTTCCTGATTTGAGGTTTTCTTCCAGGAAGGCATCTAGTTGCTTCTGCTCTTCTGGGTTCAGGGGATAGATTCGACTGTCCATTACTTCCGCTCCAGGTATGAGTTCGATTGCATGATCCCATGCTCGCCTTGGAGGGAGTTCATCAAAGGCTTCCTTTGAGAAGACGTCCTTGAAGCCATGATAGCATTTCGGGACTACTTCTTCAAATGTGCGCTCTTTGGTTGCCTTGTGTTTGGTTTCGGCAATTTTAGAGGCAGTGGTTTGGAAAGCCCTTATCTTGATCTCTCCTTGGATATCGATGGCTAGCAGTCGATCTCCGACCTCGATCTCTTCCCATTTGATCTCGTCTGATTCGGGGTCACCAGTTACGAGTGGCGTGCATTCGAGTGGGCATCGGTTGAATAAGATCTCTTTCTTCTGCCAATCGATAGAGGGGTTGTGCTTCTCCAGCCAGTCCATTCCTAGGAAGATCTTCGACTTGTCAAGGTTTGAAACAGCTAGCTCAATGCGTTCCGTGTGGTCCTTGATTTTGATGAAGAGTTCCACTACTTCGGTAATGGGTCCGTTGTTGTTTGGACTTCCATCAGCGTTATAGACTGGTATAGGAAGGGGTAGCTGCCGCGTGTTGATCCCTTCTTCTTTGACGAATGCAGCATCGATACAACTTCCGGTAGACCCACAATCGATAAGACCTTCGATAGAGAAGCTTCGCTTATCATCGCGCGTGCTTGCGACAATGTTGGCTGTAAGCTGTCTGTCCGTCCTTAAACTCCTTATGTATTGTTTGGGAGTTGCAAGACCGTTCAGTGCTTCTACTACTTCGGTGTCTGTGAGCTTTCGGAGTTTGGCAACGAGTTCATCTCCTACTTCTCGGACCTTCTTGTGATGTGTCCATGCAAGAAGAAGTCCTACTGCTCGATCGGGGCTATCATCAAGTCGCTGTGCGACCCATTCTGCCGTTCCTGGTTTTCCTTTCTTTCCTTTAAATCTGCCCTGGTTCTCTGATTCTTCGTCGAAATATAATTTATTGGGGATGGGGCATATTACGTCGGGTATCAGAATCTGAGAGTCCATGACCAGCTCGCTTGGGCGTTCGAGTGGTCCCTTTAAAAATCCTTCAACTTGGCTTTGAGGGCCTCAATCTCGGATTCGGGCATAGCGGAAAGGTCGAAGTCGTTGACGCGGGTGTACTGGGGAGGGGCAGTGGTGTCTTTGGCGAATGGGGCAAAGGGCTTCTTGTTGGGGGACTTGCAGTCAGCAATCTTGTGTCCTTTGGCCTTGCAGTAGGCGCAGCTGACGTCGGGTACAGCCTGCCTGCAGGAGTCGGATCGGTGACCGGGTTTCCCACAAGTGTAGCAGATGAGAGGGGAGCGATTGCGATCTATGTCCATGGCGTTGGGGTCGCGAGCCGGGGTTGTGGCGTAGTGCGTGGGTCGATTGTTCTCCCTTGGAGTCCATCTCCTTTGGGTAGTCTGTTCGTTGTTCCGTTCCCCTTTTGATAGGCGGAACTGTCTGTCCAGGGTGCATGCCTTCTTGGCCCAATCATCCAGTGTCGTAGGCATCGGGATCAGTCCGTAGATCTTATCCCTGAGTGCCTTGTTCAGTCCTCGCTTGTACTCAGCAAGCATGGCCGGTTCGTTATATCCAGACTGGGTCGAGTATCCCTGGAAGAGGATAGTGTACTCTTCGCAGGTGGAGCTGCCTTGGACCAGGGTGCGCATCTTGTCGATGGCGGCTTCCGAGACGTTCTGGATGACGAAGTGGCTGTTGAACGTAACGACGAATTGCTTCCAGTTCTTGAAGTAGGTTGGTTCGTCGGCTGTCGGTTCGTGGTTCCTCATGAAAGTTCTCTGGCTGTCTGCCCAATGACTAGCCATGTCGTTCGTTCCTCCTTTGATCTTGGAAAGGGCGAAAATGATCCGTTGCTTCGCGTCGTCGACTTCCATGATGTCGTAGTACATCTCTAGTTCTGCGATGAAGCCTCCTGCTCTTTCAGGAGCTCCATTGAATTCTTTCGGAGGGTCGGGTTTCAGTTTCTTGAGCGCAGAAGTGGCTCGTTGCTTGGCAAGTTCCTCGGCGAGTTGGGTCTGTCTTTGGGTGAGGACGGCCTGTTCGTCGGAGGCTGCAGCGAGGTTGGTTGCTGCAGTGGAGAGTTGTGTGGTGCTTCGGTCGAAGGTTGTTGCGAAGGAGGCGACGATGCTTCCAAGATTGGTCATAGTCGATGCCAGGGTGGCCATAGCGGCTTGGAGGGCTTCTGCCATGATAGGCGATGTGGGATAGGGGGTTGCTTGTGCGGATACTCGGTCCGATCCTATGCGTCAGGCTGCAGGATATACCGTACAGTCTACGCAATGCGATTTGCTTGAGGTCGTAGAGATCGAGTTGCTATCTCCGAGATGGCGACTCTTACGGAATGTGTCTACGTAGACTAGAGTGACCGTTGACAAACTACAAAGGGCCTAATTGGGCAAGAGAAAAGGGGTAAAAGGGGAATTTGTAAACTAAGCCCGAGCCGTAGCTCTTGATCGCTCTGAGTACCGGTTACCAGGTCCTTAGCTTCCCGTTATCGAAGATCACAACGAACGGGGAAGATCAGAAGTCTGGGCCTCTCACAGTGGGGCTTCTACGCTACGTGCTTAAGACCTAAAGTCTCGCGCTCTCCAAGGTGCTGCCTCCTACAGAGGGGCGTTGCTTGGGATAAAAGAGGATAATGTGAAAATGAGATAAAGGAACACACGCTTAGGCGCGGGCAAGGTTTGATGGTTGTTGAGAGTGGTGATGGCGTCGAGGATCGAGGTGATCGGCGACGAAAGAAGTCTTTAGCTATTGTCAGCGAACGACCAGTCTGGTGCGCTGCTAACCCTAACTTAGGACAGAAGACGAGAGAGAGAGAAAAGAGATAAGAGAATCAAGGCGAGAGACTTGTAGACAAGGCCGTGATATTGACCAGCTAAAGACTGGGGAAATACAGTGAGATCTACCTAGGTTATATACTGCTATGCTTCGTGACCGTGACGTGACTATGGCTATACGAGGCTGTAATACTGTGCAGAAGCTGTGGAATGCTATGTAAGGAATGACCGTGTATGAGTCGAAGAGCTGTGCGAGTGCTGTGCATATGATGTCATGCTGACTGATGCTGTGCCAGTCCCGTGATGTAGCAGGTGACCTGTGCATGTGATCGCACGTGCTGTGTCACGTGATCGAGACGCGCCTTGTAAATAGTAGAGAAATGAAAGACAAGAAATAAAGGAAAAAGAAAAGAAAAGGAAAAGGAAAGGAAAAAGAATAAATAGATCATCCAGGTCGTAACATCATAGGACGTATCGTCGCCTCCCCGAAACATGAACAGGTGCCGCAAACGGTCGACGGTGAGTTGGTCACCACACCAGTACACCAGCTGCGCTAACGCGAAGGCTTGCTTCTGAGCAGGTGTTGCCCAACCGAGCTGCTCAAGCTGCTTGTCAATCAGCTTGGCGTTGTCCTGATAGCTGGCCTCTGCAATGTTGGTCGTTTCGAGGAGATACTGTAGAGTAGTGTGGTCGTCACCGGTTGGAAGTTGATTAGCAGGAGTCGGGGGTTGGAGCGCAGGGTCGTTACGGTGCTTGTATGTTTTCAGGTTGAATTCGGGACTGTTGAGGAGGATACGGAGAATGATGTCGGCCATCTGCTGTTGAACACATGGATAGGATTTGTTTGCGAGGTCGGCAATGTCGGATTCGGTGAGGGGATTCTTCAGCCCTTCTACTCGTCTCTCCTTCAGCAACTGATTGATTCCTGTAGGCATTTTCAGGGCATCGCCACCGTCGCAGCAGTACCATTCCCGAACTCGCCTTGATTATCAACCCTCTGGGAGAAGAGGCAGAAAGGGATGTTTATGTTGTCATAGGAGATAAGCCACGGGTACTCCTCCATCTTTTTGACGACCTCCTGCATGCACTCATTGGATATACGCTCTACGGCATCACAGGTCCACTTGTGGCTCATCGTGAGACCTATGGCATGCAGCGTGTCGAAGCCCTCGGCGGATATTCCACGGAATTTGAGGTAGATTGCAAGGAGCTTCTGAGTTCGGTTGTGATGGTGCGACTGCGTGTACGATATCATCCCAAGGATAGTAAGCGTGATCTATTGAGTGAATCAGTGTTTGAACCCAGGGCCAATCTAGTTTGACGACGCACCCTTTCCCTGTCCTTTCCCTTGCCGGTATTGAGTACAGCATGAAGCAAGCGCCAAAGGGTCGGCGCCTTGCCACGCGCAATACCCTCGAGCTCCGTAAAAGTCAAGGCCGTCAACTTTGAAGCCGAGGTGTCGTCCTTGCTGCTGAGGTGTAGTTCGGGACCGAGCTCCTTGAGTTCCTGTTCTGTGACATTGATTACCGTCTGCACAGCGAATGCCTCCATCGTCTCTGTTGCGCCGGCCGGTCGTTTGATTGAGTGTGAAGAGCGTGGTTGCGAGCGCCAATGTTCAAGGATTTCAAGGAGTTCAGTGCTGCGAAGCAAGACGGTGCATTGCCATTGCATAGTGGTGTCCTTGGTGCAAAACTCCAACAAAACTCATTCCCCCAGAACAGGGCATCAAGGAAGATTGGGAGGTCGATTCCGCAAGCTTGCATAGTGTAGACGACATTGGCGCACACCTTGTAGATGTCGACAGGTTTCATAAAGAAGTGTTTGGCTCATGTTGTACGTTGGTAGTGGTCTACAACAGTCGGCGTCAGTTCTTCTTGAGGCTGGTCATCGACGCCTTGCATGGGGGATGGGTCCCGTTCAGAATCTGTGTCCGTGTCTGATAGACTGTCCGCGGTCAAGTTCGGAACTTTCCGAACCTGAACCGAACCTGAACTGAACCTGAGGTTCAGGTCCAGGTTCGGAAAAAATCCAGAATTTGGCCGAACCTGAACTTTTTTACGGGCGCTTATTGGGCGCTCGAGTCATTGGGCAATCTGACGGGCCCCATTTCTCAGCGTGTATCTATCCGTTTGGCTTCGTTCTTTTTGCGTTCGGATAGCGTTTTAAATTACGATTCAGAATATATAAAAATTTTCACCTAAAATTTAAAACTGGCCGAATTAGAAAATTTTGAAAAAGTTCAGGTTCGGGCTGGTCCCCGAACCGAACCTCAGGTTCAGGTTCAGGTTCAGGCCAAAATAGGCCGAACCTGAACCGAACCGGACCCCGGACAGTCTAGTGTCTGAAGCATAACCGGACGAGACCGACCACTCGTCGTCCTCGAGTTCATCTCCTGAGGTGTGAATGTCGAGGTTGACATCTTCGAAAATGGGGTGGGTAGTGACTGCAGATGAGGCCATGGTAGTTGTTTGAAAAATCGCCCCCTTGCAATGTCTTTCTTCAGTCCGACCTGAGACATCCCGCCTCAACCATAAACCGTTGACTCTATCTGTGCTTTATGTATACTCCAGAGCATAATAAACTATAATTTGGGCTGGAAAGGCATTTATATTGAAACTATGTACTTAACATGTGTTTAGATATAGTTCCTTCCTCAAGAATGTCTCTTAAACGACGAGAAGAGGCAATTAGGCGCGCGCCAGAGGGAGGGTGACTGCGACCGAAAGGGGGCGTGACGTGACGGTGTGACTGGAGGTAGTGATCGCGGGCCCAGACGTTGTAGCCTGTAGGAACCCTGGTGGCGATGCAGTCGCGGATTTCCTTGAAATCACACCAGGTTTGTTTCCTAAAACGGCAGGGGAACGAGACTATTGTCGCTGTATAAACCGGGGTCCTATTATTGCGTTGGACTAAACCATTAATACATGTTTCGAGCCAATCAATAGTATATAGAGCATATAAGGGGGTCACTCTTGGCCCAGGTAACCTCAGGTAACCTCTCTTTTTGAGTGAGGTAAGGTTACCGCATCCTTATACATTTGTCCTTGGCATGTATTACTACTGTTCGGATCCCAATACAGCCGTTTGCATATTGTTGTGAAAGTTCTGAAAGTTCGAATTTTGTCACGTGCCGGGGGCCCCCACCAAACAAACCCGATAAGATAGCGCAGAATCCTCCCCTCCTCCCACTCTAACCTTCTTAAATCCACCCATATGTATGTCTAGCTCCTATATAGGCACTATTTGTATTTATAATACCACTATCCTCCAAAGGAGGCCTTTACCAGAGCTTTATCTCAATCGAGGGGATGATCGGCCCAAGCTTTTGATGAAACTAGAATGAACCCGTGCTTCGCACGGATCCGAGGGTCAATAGCTAGGCAGCCTGGCCCTGTGCTTCGAAGAGTCGAGGCTGGAGCTTAGAAGATATGGTTTGTTTAAAAGGAATATATTAGCTGCGAAAATAGGTGGCCAGTCGTCGTGGACCTTCGGTCCACTCCTCCTAGCCCCCGTGGTATCTTGGAGTCGCAGGCACCCAGCGCCAGGCGTCTACAATCACTCTCGCCTCGTGAGTCGTGGTTAGTGATTAAACGGGGAATACATAATGGCGATTATCGTGCGGATTGGAGGGTCGATGGCTAGCTATTAGGCAGCGTGGCCCTGTGCTTCCCCGGTTGTATGATGATCTGAGTGGGCCAAACCCCCTTGAATCCCTTCGAAAGCTTGGATCTAGAGGGTAACAGTCCATTACTTACCCCAGTCAGATTGAATTGAGACTTGTGTGCAGTCCCTACATTATGTCGGTGTTCTTTTCTCTCCACGCAGCCTTGTGGCCACAGCTGGACCGGGGTGTGGCTTCCACATGATTAGACGCCCAGGGCCCTGCCCAGCGCCAGTCGTAAGTTGCCCCGTGATATCATGAACCCGTATCTCATTTTTATCCCCGTAGTCTGAATCGTGCACCGTGTAAAGACCAAGGCACAAGATTGAATATCCATGGTCAGTCCTACTGTGCCCAAGAGTGACTCTGAGTCTATACCTGTCCCGGGAGGATGACACCGCGCCTCGCACCTCAGTACATTTGTGGAGCTTCCCGTGGACTAACTTGAAGTAGTTCAGGAGAAACAACTTGATCGCCGTACTACTCCGGAAAGGGAATCTGGAATAGTGAGCCGAGCTAGACTGCACCAGAAATTTGAACTTTGTCCGGCAGATAACTTTTGAACTTATGGGGGCCTTCGTGAAATTACATGTTGATCTCGCATCTCCGACAAGCCCGGTACCCTTTCCTGGGCCCCATCGCCCATGCATTGCGCCTTCGAAAGGTCTTCGGATAACTGTAAACATGTATTATATACTCGACGATTAGCGTTTACTCATGAAACGAGCCTCAATCTCCCTTTGAACGGGCACCCTTCGCCTGCAAGCAATCTAATCGCTTTTGTTTGGTGGGGGCCTCCGGCACGTGACAAATTTTTCGAACTTTCAGAACTTTCACAACAATATGCAAACGGCTGTAGCACACTTTTCGGTACCCGCTGCGTGTGAGAGAGTCTAGATAGGTGTCGGGTACTTCCAAATTGGGTAAGGGATGCGTGTGTGCCTTGTATCGACACTGGTTCACGCATATTGATGCATATAAGTGCCTGAATGTGCTCTGGGGGTACATATTATTGGTCTGAAGGGCGCTGTGCCTCAGACTAGCCAGTGATGGCCAGCCCAGCATGAGATTAAGGATGGGAAGTGAGTCAGTATCTTTTCCAAGTTTATAACATATCCCGAAGCAATTCAGTTGCATTACTGTAGCTAATAATGTGTATAAACTATTAAAACCAGTCCGAGGCACACCTGTTCCCTATCTGCTGAGGTATCTCGCATCCGAACTTCCCTCGCATAGGCGCTCGCACAAGATCCCAGCCGCGGCTGATGGCATTGCCATATTTGGCTCGAAATTTCCGGCGGTTGCCTCCTTTGGGCGCGCGCGACTGCATTTCGCGCGGCGGCTTCACGGACGTCCCCTGCATTGACCATCCTGCCCAGAAAAGGACGAGGAGGACCATCGAGATCGTCACGTGGGGTTAGACGAGGTTAACCGGTAACCTTTTCGACTTGTCATTCAATACTATTAACAATCGGGCAAAACTAATGTTTAACCTGCGTCAGCGCAGCCCACCACACGTTAATCTTTTCTCGCATGGCTAACGTCAATGTGACGGAGTGGTTCTCGAGAAGCAGGCAAACCATGCTTTGCGGATTGTGTGGGCTCGGCCTGGTCTTGGTTGCGGTGCAGAGTGATGGTGAAGATCTCCGAGTTAGAGAGAGCGATCTTAGTCGCACTCGCAGCACTTCCGCAATGCCGACTAGGTATACAACAATCACAAGTTAACATCAAAGATCCGCTTTTGCAAAGCTAACTAGGATCCTTCGTTTTAACTGCACTTCCGTAATGCCGACTCGGTACAGAACAATCGCGAGTTAACATCAAAGATCCGCTTTCGCAAAGCTAGGTAGGATAACTGCTCGTTGCGTTAACTTTGAGTTCGTCTTGTCACGGCTATAACCAGGGCTCATCTCTATTTGTAAAATCGCTTGGCCCCCGGCGATATCATAGGAGACTATCAATTCCTTTAGTAAGTCATGTTCAGTCTGAGAAAAAAGTCGACTAATATTAATGTATCTGTTGGAATGTGTCATCCCCGCCGTATTATCTCCAGCACCGTGAATGATTGAGGACGGAGGTCCTAGCCTCGTCGCCCCTGGCAGGCGCGCCGGCTTCTCTTTATCAGTGGCGTCGCCTCGCAGAATTGATGGTAATTTTGATACATCTATCTTTCGCTATGTGGTCGTCGTACTGTATTCTCTGGAATCAGTAAAAAGCTTCGCTGGAAAATATTACAGATTTTATAGCGTACATCGGCATAGCTGGGGAAGGTGTACCCGCATCCGGCGCAATACTTGGTATATTGAAGTCCACTTGGCTTGGGATTTGGGCGTGTTCCTTTGGCCCGGCGATCCAGTCGTCCTGATAGCTCTTCAATGAGCTCCCTGGTGCTGAGAGAGTCCAGCATTTCCCGCTGCTCCAGGAAGTATCCAATATCGCGTGCATCCAGTTCCTGTCAATTAGAATGTTAAAGCCATTCCTCCACGAGCATCGTATATAGAAAGGACATACGTTATTGGAGTTGGCATTGGAAAATGAGGATAAGAGCCCTACAGTAAGGGTAGTAAGGGTAAACAGCGAGAAACGCATTGTACTGAGTATGGCTTTGGTTAGGTAGGCTTTGTGGGAGGTCTGTAAATCTGGGTTATATTTGCTCGCTCCTGAGCCATTTTATACAAAAACTTAGGTCGTATTACGACTGGTATGCATCATTGGTCAACAGGCCTTGGTCGTCATACTGTATGCTGCGGTATAGTGTGGCCGCGTGAGGCTGTGACCTACCTCCCACTGTATTGCAGTGTGCTTCTGCGCTGTGTAACTAACTGAATACGTGTGATAGCAACAGCAACGGGCGGAGATGTAGCATAAGTTACCTCTGAGAAGGGGTTTGCTGATGAGAGGCTCAATACGGAGGTAGAGCCATGTTATGGGTCATTTTCAAGGCAGGGCCGTCCTTTGATACCTGTGCGATAATTATCCTCATAAATTGGCGATCAAGATACGCTATCATGATTTGGGTGGCCGTCGAGCACAAGTCGAGCAAGCGCCAGCCGCTGTTACTCGGGAAGTGTGTGCGATGCTCTCAAGGGGATCTGTATCCAGTATCATTGGCGGTGGGTAAGGCATACATACCCGTTGGGGTCACGTTGATTGCTCGGAGGCGATAGATTGTTCACACAAGAGGTGTGCTAGATCAAAGATATGGAGCAAAGCGAGCGTGGCTACGTGAGTAAGCGTCAGCTATCAATGCTCTATCTAATGCGCATTGGCGTGAACACAGAAAATCAGCATCTCATCTTCGGCACAAAATGCCAAGCACCGGAACTTTGCCGAAAGTCTGGCCAGGGAGGTAGCATACGGCTCTAGCTCCCACTTGTACGGGTTTCCGCCGTTACTTGGGAACCAAAACTATCTCTTTGATGGCGCCCCCACTCCTGCCTTCTGGGGACGAGACCAAGGCCCAACATCAGCGAACCAACCAGGAGGCCTTCATAGATTTTAGTTTAGAGGACAACTAGCGCCATGGTAGTCCTTTATAGTAGCCCACAGCTGGGTTAACGAAACTCTGGAATTGGCACCGAGCTTCAGTGTTCAGCCTTCTAACTTGCAGCGTCTCGGACCCGGGAGAACCGTTTTAGAGTCACAAGTGTATGTGCACTTTTCGAAATCGGTTCATGCATAAATCGTTCAACCGTGGATCGTTATCTAGCGGAGAGCCCTCTATTTGGAGATGATAAAGGACATTCGATATAAGAAAGACTCCACATGATACTAGCCCTCGGGCCTCAGTACACGGAGCTGTGAGACAGCGCCCAGTCTTCTTTTTGCCTTGCTGTGTGAAGCAACGCCCTGAAAGCATCTAGACTACATACCAGGCTATGTATTGATGGTGCATTGGGGATGCGAGTATATCGTGGCAATGACCGGCCTCAGATCATCGTTGGTTGAGACGGTGACTCTGCTCGGAGGCAATATGTACAACGGTGATCGCATGGCGAGGATCGGCAAGTCATTAGATACATAGTTGAAGGATCCTGCAGCAAAGCGAATCTGGCTATGATTTTTGAGGATGGTTTCACTTCTGCAAGAAAACTGCAAGGAGACTTATACCTTCCTTAAAACCTTCTTTCTTACCTCGCTTTCCTCTCTTTCTTCCCTCATCTCTGAATCTCGACCTCAAATCCCGGTAAATAGATGCGTGGAGCCACCGCGTGGTGCCAGTTGATCTTCTCAGGTAGGCGGCGCCACCTGCCCGCTTCAGTTGGCGCGGTTCATTATACCTCTCGCTCTCCCTACCCTTTACCAAATACCTAGCCTTCAATCGATATCTAGCTATCTACACGCCATATTGAGAGCTTGCAAGCCAATGACCAAAAAAGCAGGGTATAGCAGTAAGCTTACCAGATGATACACCAGTGCAGACGCTATCACATGTCGAGCTGGCCAGTTCGGCACCCGTGCACACGACGGCCCGAATATTCTGAGCGCTCATCAGCGTTGATCAGGGTCGAGGCGTTGTGCGCATGCGCGATAGATATCTCAGGGTCCTCTGTGACCACTCTGTGAGCGCCCTGTGAGCACCACATATCCTGCGGGTATAGCAAGGTATAGCAACGGTGATCTCTCTCCCATAAAAATGAAATTGCACCCGCGGTGGCTGCGCTATCTCAGGGTCCTTTGCGAGCGCCCAGTGAGCGCAATATTTTCTGCGGGGATGGCGGCGGTGATCGCTCTCCTGCTGGGATTAAACTGCACCCGCACTGGCTGCGCTGCTGGCCTACGAAAGGTATAAAAGCTGGGACTCAACGGTCTATATTCTACAGTTCCTCTCAGCCTAAACACCCCACTCCAATCGACTTAGCAGTCTCAACCAAGTCTCAACCCTCTCTACGCTAATTTCTATACACCATGCGCTTCAACATCCTTGTCCTCGTTCCTACCGTCGTCGCTTTGGCGTCATACGTCCAAGGTCACTACGATGTGAGAAGACTATCTTGAATTTTGGCCTACTGTATACTGACTGCCCTATTGCAACAGCAATTCGATGCCCGTGACCTTGTCGACGAGTTGAGCACCCGCGAAATCCAGAGCCTCCTCAGACGTTCAGAAATTATGGAGGAGCTTGCTGAAATCTCAACGCGCGACCTCATCTATGAGCTCTCCAGCCGCCTAGAGGCTAGAGGAGGCGGCGCCAGCAAGCCCGTGTTCCACTGCTTCCATTGCAACAAGGAGTTCCCGACCGCCGCCGGAGTACGTATCTTCACCTTTTTCCGCGAATTTTGGAATACGTAACTGACGTTGCTATGTGCCACAATCAGGCCGCAAACTGTCATAAGACGATCGTCGAAGACAAAAATGCACTGGAGAAGCTCCGAAAAGAGAGGGAAGCCAAGGCCAAAGCCCGCCGATAGATGCCAGCTTGCTTCTGACTGGACTGGTGTGCTGGCGCACCTGTCTCCATATCACCCCACCCCAATGTATCACCCCTCATAGCTAGCCTACTTTTGAAAAGTTATCTTGCGAGACGAGGCTTGTGCAGAATGGCTATTTAATTTGATCATTGCCGTCTATATTAATAATCATTGGTGCTTTCCTTACCTCTTGACCTTCGACGCTGAAACCGATTAGAATAAAATACATAGGCCTCGGTTCGACCAGGAGACGGGGCTACCGTGATAGTCGCCTCAACGAGCCTACGGGATGACCAGCACTCTGTTCCCTATTCTGAAATAATGACCATTAAGACGCGAGGTGAGAATGAGTAGATGGCCTTCAACCTGACACCGAATTGTATATTTGTATATCCCAGGATATCTTGGAGCTCCCATTTGAGTATGCGCTCACCACCGTCTAGCTCTTTGTGCTACGCCAGCCGAGTAACAGCGCCACTGACCCCGATGGCATTTCATTATAATCATCAGATGTTGTGAAGGAGCGGGAGAAACGTGCCCTAGAATAAAGATATCCTTCCTGGATACAAAGGCCTATGTACTTCGTCTCTCCAAACGATAGGAGACATAGCAGCCTGAGCAGCCACAGGCTGTATCCGCGTGTACTGCTCAACGGCGCGTTGAAACATAAGTCTTATTATTCGTAGATAGTTTGCGAGGTGTCACATACTATTTAGTGGGATTACCATTACGCACGCTTATGACAGTCGCACAGACAAAGTTGATCGTAATGGGAACCCCAGGATGAGACCAATGTTTCCTGTATTTCAGACGAGCGTCTTTGCTCGGTTCTGAGGGACGCTTGCCTGGCATGAGAAGTCACTGATGAATTCGGGGTCCCACCAGAGTTAGACAGGGATTTTCGATTCAAGCGCATACGTAGATATTGACGAGGTTCCGTACAGTACCACAATAGACTTTGAGTATGAGCGCGAGTTTCACCCAGGGTAACGCTAGCTCAACGTTTCCTGAGAAAGACCACCGGACGGATTGACCAACATACAACAGACGAGTCGTAACGCTGGGGAATGACCGTCTAAAGACGAGAGCTGTAGGGTGTGTTGGATGTGGCTTCTGCATGTCCGACGAGGTGTGCAGATGCATCCTTGGGATAGCTGATCTCCGCTGCGGGAGAGGCAGGGCCGAGGTTGTTGGTGGAAAGTGGGCGTCCAGGGAGGTAAAAGAGCGAGGATGGCCAGGGGTCCATCCCGGATCGTCAGCCCCTGATGAGATTAAGCCCGTGTACATTCATGGTCGGGTTGAAGAAGAGATTGGATTACGTCTTGAGTAACGAGAACGCGTGGGTGGGTGGTGTGTTGCCAGTTCGAAGATGTCGGTCTAGGTGGGTGTGCGTGAGATGGAAGGGACGACCCGATACATGGATACGTGGTGCACGTCGGATCCTCCGAGGGCTCTGTGATTACAGCTCTTTGCATATTTGTTGGCACTAATGAGATACAAACAACGACATCAACAAATAATAAATAATTCGGACGCGCGCGTCGAAATGTGTGATTGCGCGGCTTCTCCTCATACCACCTCTTCACCTGTCATCGTAAGATACCTACCAGCATATATGGCACCTTCACGGCGTAAGAAGGCCAATGTTACTCCTTCGTCACGCGAGACGAGCCCCAATCCGACCGAAAAGCAGTACTTTGAGCACCATGCAGCAATATTAGAGTCGTCGCAAGAGCTTGAGATTCCTTCGGATGCAGAAGAGATGGCGAGGGCAGGCAAGGGTAGAGCAAAGGGGCAGGAGAGTGAGGATGAAGAAGATGAAAGTGATCTCACTCCTGAGCCAGAGGATGACGAGGAGGAAGAGGACGAGGAGGAGCAGGCTCCTGTCGTTCAAAAGCGCAAGCCCGGCCGCCCCAAGAAGATTTGTTTGTTTGAATGCTACTCATTCTTGATTTGCTCTTTGGCTTACCTTTCGTGGTCTTTTCCTAGCTGTGGATGCTGATAAGGATGACACACCCAAGGTTGAGGAGAACATCATGTACTCGCTCTCCATGTACTCTCTGGCTGAGCTCGGGAAACCGAAGACTAAGCGAGAGCCAGAGAATCGGGTTATGTCCGAGAAGGCTGACCTTCCGTGGGTCGACTTTGAGGACCTTGTGAAGATTCAGGTCCTCAACACCCTTTTTCCGGATGCACGAGGTCCTATTGACAACACTCGCTATCGTGTTTTCTATTCCATCCGTAGTGTCGTGCCTGGATCTGTCCCGCTTTCCTCTGAGGACGACTATAAGAATCTCTTGCGCTTTGCGAAGCAAAAGAACGGCAAATATGCGAAGGTTCAGGTCACTGTGAATGAGCAGGTTGTCCAGAAGCGACAGGTACGTTGGGACCGACGATTTGCTAGGTGTTATTGCTGACATATTCAATTGGCCCATTAGGGTACACCTGGAAAGGAAAACCCTGCGAAGAAGAGAAAGCACGCAAACGATACTGAAGATTCTGATAGCGATGGAGATACTGAGCCTGAAAAAAGAAGACCACGAAGAAGAAGAAGAAGGGGAAGGCAAAGACCAAGGTATGATGGCTACGAGCACCATATCACACGGCAGTCTGGGCATAGGCTGATGTCTGTATGCGCACCCGGTTATCTAGGCTGAGATACGGTCTGAGGAGCTCCAAGGGAATGTGGGCATCAACACGAAGATTCAACAGCTCCGAGCACGATGGGAATGCAATGTCACCAGTTGCAGCGGTACGCACTGCTACATATCCCCAGATGGCGGTGCGCATGTAAGGCTCACACACGAGCACATCGAGAAATGGGCTGGCGCTATCGTATGTATATTCTCTCTAAGTTCAAGCTGAAGATAATTGCTGATGCACAAGTCTATGCACAGCTCGCTAGTGCCGGCAAGGAGGTCCCGACCGCGACCATGGAGGTGCCTCCCCATCATAAGCTTTTTGATGCCGTCGGAACCAAATCGGCGCCGTCTGCTATCCTTCAAGCTCGCCTGAATGCTAACGCACGAGAGAAGGCTGGAGGTGGACCTGTTCCCGTTCAAAATGCACCCATTATCAACTTTGTTTTGCCCAACGACATGTTTGGTATATTCCGCAATGTTCCTCCCGGCGCCGAGGGAGCGCAGCCCCATGCTCCGGCTCCAGCTCCAGCTCCTGCGACAGCTCCTGGCACTCTGCTGATTCCCTTTGGCTACGAACCTGGCCCCAAGCTCGCACTCGAAGAATTCTGCGAAATGTATAAGCTCACTGAAGCTGTTCTTCTTCGCTTCCAGGACAAAGCTTACCGGTTCTCCTCCGGCTTTCGCTACATGTCAGTTGCTGATCTGACGAGGATGGGATTCAAGGACGGAGAAATAGCTGATATCCGAGAGGCGATTGAAGCTTGGGCTGTGAAGGTCTGAGGGCTCTATTATCGATGGACCACGAGAATTACATGCACCATGACAACTACCTATTGTACAATCATCCCAATTCCATTGTCCAATCGTTCTATTGTCCGTTGGCTAGCAATACCCTGCATGCATAAAGTACCCCAATGCATCGCTATCTGTCACAATGTCCATGGTTTCCATCAGGTCATACATCATACCGTCTCCCTCCTTTGCCATAAGCCCCGCATGCCTCCGGATGAACGCCTTGATCTTCGAGAATGCTTCTTCAATTGGGTTGAGGTCGGGTGAATAGGGTGGTAGGTATTCCAGCCGAACACCATGTTCCTCTAGCAGCTCTGCAATCTCGGGTCCTTGGTGTATACGTGCATTGTCCATGACGAGAACACTCAATGTGCCAGGGAATGGGGTGCAAAGGGGGAGGACAGAGTGCTCAAGGTAATTGAGGAACCCCCGCTTCGTGAGTGACCCCTCCACCACAGTGTTGCTCACCATCCCGTCGATGGTGAGCAGGCCTTCAGCAGAGAATCGACGACCACGGATAAACACACCCTTCTTGACTGCTCGCGCACCTAACCCTGCCCGGCCAAACCGCCTTGACCCCGTCCTCTCATCCTTCGACACCTCATCGAGAAACCCAAGCTGCTCCGGGGTGTATTGAGCCATTCGGCGGATAAAGTTGGCTCGTTTCTCCTCATCCCTTTCAGCAGCAATCTTCTTTAGCTTCTTGCGTGAGACCCGAGCACGCTCCAATGCCCGATAGATGGTGGTAAAGTGGACAGCGACAAATCGGTTGGTTTGTAAAAGCATCTGGAGCTCATCGAGGAACCAGTCGGGCCTATGTTTGATGACACGTAGGAGGTAGTCGATATCTTCAAATTGGAATTGACGTGGACGTCCACGGAGCCCAGTGGAATGCCTAACAACATCGCCGGTTTCGAGGAGGCACCTGCGAACACGGAAGAATGTGCGGCGGCTCAGTTTGAGGCAGTCGAGGATATCGGGGAGCTCCAATAGGTTACGGTCATATAGCCTGATAGCGGCCCATTTGACATCCGCAGAGATAGGGCGGTATGGCATAGTCGATGGTGGTGGTAGAGGAACACGAACGACGATCAAATGGTTGGCGACGGGATCATTGGTATTATTTATTTATTTGTATTTACATTTTGTGTCGCGCGGCGAGTGCCAAGGTATATGAAAAGAGCTGTAACAGCTAGATAGATACATTGCGTGAGGGAGGAGGGAAGGAAGGAACGCAGCTCGATTCGAGCACGGTATTCGGGCGTTCGCATCGACCAAGCTCGGTATACAAGAACATTGAGCCCAGTAAGAGAACATTCGGTGAGGAACAAGAGGCACAAACACACCGAAGCGCCCGCGCACAAGCATCCATATCCTCCTCCCTAATATGGCAGAGGACGTCGGCGGCTTCACCACCCGACGAACACACGAGTCGTAACGCTGGCGCTAGGGTGATATGGCCAAGCCCAGGTGCAATCATAATCGAGGGTCGGTCTTCGATCCGTCTGACGAAACGCAGAGAGAGCGAAGCAAGAGAAAAGTACCACCATGCCTATGTACGGGCGTCTCAGAGTTGAAGGAGAGCTGATCTTCCTGTGCGGGTTCTTGGGCGTGGATTCTGCATGTCCCAGGGTCTGCAGGAGCATCGTTTCAGTGGATGATACGCGAGGTAGATCATCAGAGCCACAGAGGTCGGTGGTGGGAGGTGCACGTCCAAACTAGGGGGCACGGATCGTCGGCGATGTGGCACGGCCGGTGAAGGCACACGGTCGGGGAATGGACGAGAATGACATCTTGAAGACGCCGGGGTGGATAGGCGTAAGGAAACCGGCACAAATACCCAGATACTTAGCTCCGTGGGCACGTCGGTACCTGCGAGGGCGCTCTGCGATAGCGAGCTGGATATCTACACTGGAGGCAAGAGCGCTGCAGCGGAGGACGGATTTGAGATTGGGCAAGGAGCAAGAGGCACAAGCACACCGACCCACCCACGCACGAGCAAACATCTCCTGCCTATCAATGTCACACCTTCACCCGCCTCCGAACTTCGCTTCATCCCCCACTGAACAGCTCTAAGCAGATATAGGCTACCGAGAGAACGAAAGGCAGCTTCGATCGTTGATTCGCTCAAGCATGGTTTGAATGAGTTTTACAGACGGTACAGCGAAATCAACGATTCTATGTTCAGGTCAGTTCCTCTTTCGCATGTAATTTCGCTCGGAGACACATACCTAGATATCTACACCACTGTAGCTGTCCCAAAGTCCACCTCTTGCTCTGAGCTCTGCACAAAAATTGTCGATCCCCGTACACACTTTGTCCGAACCGTTCCTACGCCCAGTTCGATGACAGGTCCTGGCTTGCGGGAGAGTTCCTTGGGGAGAGGGAGAGGCAGCGATGTAGGATTGCCTTGATGGTGGTGGAAGGAAGAAGAAGGATGGGAGGAACGGTTCCGAATTGTTAATCATTTAATGGTCTGTGCGTGGGATGTACATCCATATGCGGAAAATGCCCCTAACATGGCGGCAGCCAAGCGTCCAGTGTTAAGCTTGAATATTGGTATGCCGACCTCAGAGCTCTCAGATACAACGTAAATGTGGTACTTTCTACAATACATTCCAATGGCCTCCAGCGTAGGATATATTGTTGTTGAAAGCGTGCCTATGTGGAGGGCTAACGCCCTCTATTAGGCTCGTACCTCATCAATACGGAAGACCTGATTCTGCGCCGCAGCGCCCTCCAAGACCTCAAGCTGGACACTATCCCCCGGTGCCCGGCCCGACACTCTCCACGCAA
The DNA here is from genome assembly GCA_013368325.1 of Ephemerocybe angulata. NCBI lineage: Eukaryota > Fungi > Basidiomycota > Agaricomycetes > Agaricales > Psathyrellaceae > Ephemerocybe > Ephemerocybe angulata. The sequence goes on from JAACJK010000120.1 coordinate 197,134, forward strand.
GCATCTCCCCTGCTTCCCCCTTCTGCACAGAAACGATCCTGCATCCCAAATCCGCGTCGTCAGCGCCCTGCTTATAGATAGTAGTTCTAGTATCATATACGCACGAATACTTCATCGGTTCACTCCTCCAAATCTCCCAAAGGAACGGCAACCGTCCTTCTCTAGCCTGTTCGAAGGGAAGGATCGCAATCCCTCCATTGAGGTTCACCACGACCTTCTCTTCATCAGAGATTATATACCCCTCGCTCTCGCCCGGGCCTTTCCTGACGCCCCACTAGACACAAAATGGTGGTAATAGTCGAACATAAGCAGAGCGCACAGCTTGCAACCCGTAGGCACGTACGTGAGTCGCCTGGCCGAGTACGATCGCCTCACCCGAAGGCCCTTGGGGTGTAGGCGCAATGCCGATAGGGCGGTTCCACTTCGTAATGGTGTAGGTGCCGTCTGGTATGCTCGACTTAGACATGATAAGCAGGAACGATAGACAATTTGGTCGAGTGCAGCGAGGAATGGATGCGGCGGCGAGATATGTGCACGCAGAGATAAGTACTTATACTCAGTCCGGGCACCTACTTGCTTCACCTACTGAGGTGTGCATATATGTATATATTGGCGGCCTAATGTGCGCGCCTGACAAGGCAGGCAGCTGAAAGGCAGAATGTTTGACGCCGACTGCGTCATCTGCACGTTCTCGAAACAGCCTAGTGGTACACGGTGCGCCCCACGCACGCGTTGGAGCAGGTAGTGTATAGGGCCCCCATCCTCCCTTACACACACCCTATCACCTTCACACCCAGTCAAACTCGAATTTCGGACATTTGATACAATCCAAGATCCCACTACTGCAAGTCCAACACCATCAGAACATAAGCGCCCAAATCACCGAAATCACTTCACATACCATCCATCCATCCACTGCCAGGCACATGTACACCCTCTTCTCTCTCCCGTCACATCTGGTCTGGGAGAACGAATCCCTTACTGTGTTTCGCCCTCGACACGCCCTGGCTCCGACCCAATAGACAATTCAACCGCTTTCAGGGCCGGGACATCTCTACATGTAGGCTCATCACCTTGCATCGGCAGGTGGTGAACGGTGAGCGACTGAAGCGTAAAGTTCGTGCCGTCACCAAGCTCATAGGGATCCCAACCGTTTTTCTCGGCGTAGGAGCACATGTTTATACACCTCCAAAAATACACAATTCTACACAGCTCGCAGTACAGTCACTACACACTACACCACAGTACCGGTAACATTGTCCTGACAAGGTCCACATCCGGATCACTGTCCATTAGTCCGTCCACCCGCTCCGTACGGAAGCACTGTAAGGACCACCCTCAGATCTTAAGGTCTCCACTGGTCTTGCGGGTCTTCTTGAAAATCCAGATGAAGAAAAGCATCAGACAAGCGGCGGCGAAACCCCCAACTGCGCCTCCCGCCAGCGCCGCAGCCTGAACATCCTGTGCGGTGTACGCGGGAGGCAGAGAGGCTGCCTTAAACTCTTTCACTTCGATAGTCTGGGCAGGTGGGGCTATAAACGCAACACAAACCACTTAATTCCCATTCAAAGAATCAAAACTTGAGTAGAGTTTAGACTCACCAAGGTCAGGGAACACCTCCCTCCTCTCGATTTGAACTGATTCAAGCTCCCTTGGGCTCAACGCAGGGGTCGGGTCCAGAAGTACGGGGACATAGGAAGACCCAATGTCTGCAGAAATCTCGACCCTATCAAAGCAGAAAGGGGTTGTGTCCGGACGGTTCACGAAGGTAAGGGTGAGGGTATGGTCCGTCTCGGGGAGGCCGCTGCTCTCGTATATGGGGTGGCCCCAAATCGGAGCGGGGAACGCGCGCTGACTGAGTGTGCCGGCGCGTGCACCATTGTCGAGGTCGAAGTCGATTCGCGCGGTGTCGGCAGGTGATGTCGCTGTAGGAATCGTGGCATAAATCACGATGTATTTTCCTGGGGGTGAAGTGTAATGTAATGTTAGGTTTGAGTTGGAAACACGTATAGTGTACTAGAGGCTTACCGCGGAAGTTGAGCTTTACGGAGGCACCGTCAGTGCTCGTGCAGTGGGTTCCTCCGCCATACTCTTGAGGTGCGTTCTGTACCGTCCAGCCGGAGCTATACACATAGTGCGAGTCGGTGTCGTCAGCGTTGATAGTAGACATCTTCGTTAGGGCGTAGACTGGCTGTGGCTACAAAAGGAAAGAGAATTGTAGAATGCGGGGAACCTGGGACTGGGATAAACGATCCAAAATCCTCGCCCATATATATATTCCCTCGGCTGCCTGGCAGATGCCTATCATCGGCCTCGCACATGGCCATCTGAACCAATCCGAGCATTGCCGGACTCATGTAGTAAGCCCCGCGATCATCTCATCCACGACGGCCTGCTACGCCCGTCTCTTACTGTTGCAACAGTATGGAAGGCTACTCTAAAGCCATGAGGAACATGGAACTACTATACATACCCCTGAGATCAGGCTTGGTAAAGGCGGCTTTGGGGCGAACGAGTACTAAGCAATGCAGTGCGTAATACTTACTTCCTCCTGGGAAGTACCGCACTTCGATCATGTCACTAGTGTGTTGTCGGGTGATCTTCGAAGAGCTGAGCAGCCTTCTGTTGGCTGCATCGGATATCGTGGAATATGTTCTTTGATGGCAATCAAATGGCAATGAACCTGACCAACTCGGAGAGGTTCTTTGGTAAAGTGTCCTCAGGCCGAGCCGGACGTGGGGTCGATCAGACCAACAGTCTGTATCCCAGAGAAGCGGGCCCGCTATAATATACACACCGATATACGTGTCGAATACTTACCCTACGCACTCACTGGCGTTATGAGCGCTTAACTACATTCTCTGCTTACACTACTTCTATCTCCTCTAGTGCACAATTGTCATGAGCTCGAGGAGCTTCATGTTGCCCTAGGTGGGGTGACCAATACATTGATCAAAATCAATGGTCGAGCCCACGCTGTCTCACCTTTCCATTATCTCAGGACTAGGCTCCTCGAACTTTGCGTACTTATTAGGCGCCCGCGCTTGGGCCAGGCCTCGGGTGATGGCGTGACCATATTTGGCATTCCTAGTCCACGTTAAGCATTTCTCGCCTTCACCTGTATAAGCTTGACATGCCTTGCGTTCCCAACCGATAATACGGAAATTAACCTGGGGCTTCCGAGTCGGTGACCTTGATCTAAGAACTCAATTGCCGAGATCACAGCCCTGTTCACTGGTCACAGCACTTTCTCGACCATCTATACTACCCACCTCTTCCCCTCCACTCCATCTCATCCATGGCAAACCCAGACGAAGCCTACGACCAAGACCTGACAAGGCTTATCGCAACTTTCAACGGAATTCTAGGCGACCCATCATCCACGCACTCCTCCATTACCTCCGCCATCCTCGCCGAGGTGACCCTAGCACTCCCACAAGCACTCGCCTTGTCAGTCTGGGCGACCGTCTCTCGTAACCCCACTCATGTCGATTCCATCCTCTCGAAGCTCAACACGGTCGTTGACGACGAGCGGCTCCAGAGCCTCGAGGTCGTCGGAGGCGAGGACGGGCCTGAAGAGTTCCTCTGTGCATTCTACAGGCTCCTCAACGAGATTATCAGCGATAATCTCCATATCGAGCTTGGAGATGTGGAGGAGCGGGTTCTCACCCTCAACGAAAGGAATCCAGTTCTGACAGCTGCGCTCCTCCAGGCGGTTGGCCTGAACGTGGGGCTTATAGATTCGGAGCCTCATGTGTGGATGATCCAGAAGGCCTTGGGACTCGATAATACTGTGCAGGACCCGAGGGAAGCTCTGGCCGTTGCTGCATTGATTGTGTTCGAAGTGATGGGGGCGGAGCGTGTGACGAGCGAGGTGGCTGAAGCTGGAGAGGAGACATACGACGATGTGATCAAGGCTTTGACTGCGCTTAAAGATGGCGGTGTGGTTAGGGATGCCAATGCTCTCGTTTTAATCAAAGTACGTTTCTACTTAGTCATGGCTGATACTTTGTGGGTTCTAACGCGAGTCCCTTCTTGCACAGAGTGTTGTCGGGAATGCTGAGCGAAAGGTGAACGAGTTTAAAACGGGCGAAGAGGCATGGTCATCTCTCTTCGCCTAGTCACCATATAAGTATGATCTAAGCCACATCTTCTTGATGCTAGCATGAGGGTATTCGACCTGAACATATAAAATGTATAGAGTGATACTTCTCGTTAGCTGCTCTCGCAGGGCTCGGGCGACGTGGGGATCCTTAAATTTCGGTGACCTGGACATAAGCACCCAAATCCCCGAAATCACTTCACACATGCCCTCCATCCATCCACTACCAGCCACACACACACTGCGCTCCCGCCGTCACAGAGTCTTGTCAGGCGGGCCCTCGACATTCCACGACTCTGGCCAAGGGACAATGCGACCAATCTGCCGGTTTACTCGTCTCAATTTCAGACGGCACTGCCGTCTGGGATCGATGGGTAGTTTGGTGGAATGCAGCTAGGAATGGGTACACGGCGAGATATGTGCATAGGAATATTGATACCCGTGTCCCGGGCGCGTATTCGCTTCACTTAGCGAAATGTGTATATATGTACATAATTAATGTGCTCATCTGAAAAGGCGGGCGGCTGAAAGACAGAGTGTTCAATACCGGTGACTGCGTAATCCATACGTCTCGAGATTAGAGACACCCAGCGAGGCTGGCAACGCCGTCCTTGTTTGCACTGGTATCGTGCAAGGCGCGGGCTCGGCGGCGGACCCCCCAGCCAATGGGCCAAGACAGCCATACCACGGCCCAGTCCTAGGCGCTTATCCCAGCTACCATCTAAGCGCCTGTACCTAAATGGCGTATCTACCATCTGTGGCTTAAGCTTATCTCTTGACCTATCGTCCTAGATCCGAGAGGCCCCATTAATCAGTGGAAGCAAGTCTATCTAATTATAGCAAAATAACCGGAAGCACGACCCAAATCCTCGGAGCCGAATGGGTAACGCACCCTGGGTCCCACATAAACTCGAATTCGAGACAGGGTATAGTCGATCCTGCAATAAGTTCAACACTCAGGGTATCGAAGCGTTATCAGAAGCTTTAAACTCCGTGACCTGGATTTAAGGCTTAAGCATCCAAATCACCGAAATCCCATCCCCGATAATTGAACCTTTTCGCATAGAAAGTTAGATGGTGTACCATTTATAGAAGCACAGGAAAAACCAAGGAAAAACATCGGTGGTGGCTTTGGGCGCTTATCTGATCACACTGATTCATACACGTACCTCACAGGCTTCCTAGTCGCGAAATTGCTCAACTGCAGCGGGAGTACCAATAGACTACATATATGGCGCGGGATGATAAGGAAACTGAAAAGTATGTAGAAGCTCGTGAGATAGCTCTAAGGAGGGTGATGGTGAATGCGTCCGCATTATGCTTGATCTTGGCTTGATCAGTAACCAAAGTGCACATATGGGACCCACGCGAATAACGACTCCTCCGATTCTCCAAGACGCCTCCTTAATGCCTGCATAGCATGGTGAAGAGCGTGGGCGGAGTTTGACCCATCGAATCTACCTCTAGCATCACCGTCCTTCAGGAGATATCGATAGAAGTCAACGGCCACCTCCGGTGCATTTCGGTCTCCAATAGACCACATCGTCGCTACTACTCGGCGATACCCCGCCGCGAGCATTCCAGCAGCCAGATGGACCGCTTCATTAGAGAGCTTCTCATCCCCTGCACTCGTCTCGCACGCAGAGAGAAACGCGAGGTCGGCGTTTTTGAGGTTCTCTCGTATAATGGTACCAAGGTCAAGGGCGCCATTGTGGAAAAGGAAGCGACTTTGAAGCGGCTCGTTGGCGTTCTGTGAAGCGTGGCAAGCGAGATGGATACTGGTGTAGTTCTTCATGTTCTTGAGGCATTTCTTGACAGAAACCGCCTTGCCTTCATGTTTCAACACTCGCACATTTGTCCCGGACACCAAGGTGTGGACCGACTGCACCTCACGACTTGTTCCGGGGATGGGGTTGGCACCTGGGGCGATAACTTGACTGATTAGGCACAGTCCGGATTTCTCGTTGCCCACTGTCAAAGCGGGGCCTTTGAGTCTGCTGGTGAGTGCGGACACAGTCGGAGTGTATGACGAGACCGCGTAGTCCAGGACGGTCTCAGATACGCCCCTTCCGTATATCCCAGCCGCATGGAGGGGGAGGAATGACAGAGGTCCTGTGGGACACCACCAAATCCGCGGCAGCGTTGATTCTGCCCCTTGGCTGACCTTCTGGGCATAATCAGTAGCCGAATATTGTATAGCGAAAATACTCACCAGAAGCTCAAGTGTCTCTAATATTGGTTTGACCACCTCGACCCACAGCCCGCGAAGGATATCATGAACTGGATTTCCACCCCGCCCCCTCCGTAAGACGGGTCTCACCGCCCTTTCTCCCACTTCTTCGTCCAGATCGGCGATGATATTGCTTGCTCGGTCACGGAGCTGATGCGATTTCAGCGTATCGCTCAGACCGTTTCGATATCTCTGCGCCTTTTCCTCAGAGAAACTGTCAAGGGGGATGTGGAGGATATTGTGTCCAGAACGAAGGACAAGGGCGTCGCATCGGTCTTTCGAAACATTGATCACGACGACATATCCAGATTCTGGGAGGTGCTGCAGTATGGTCGAGCACGGCGTGGGCATCATGAACGTCTCGAGCCCAGAGATAGCTCTCGCCTCTGTGAGGAGGCCTTCCCACTCCTTCGCGAGATCCAGGTGGGCCCTGTTCTCGTTCTCAGCCGTGATCCTCTCCATGAGTGGGATACCGACGTGAGGTTGGGCCCTGGCTAGTCCCGCAGGCTCCAGCTGTGCAGCCACCTCCGTGATCCGCTGCGCAAGCTCGCTGTGCTTCGCCAGTATGAGGGTGTCAACTGGTGTCCGAAGATTTGTGAGCTGACCCCAAACAAGGCAGCGACCTTTCTCAAGCCACTCCAGTGCTCTCATTGGGCGACCGAGTGCGCACGCTGCAGACGCGGCCTCCAGAGGGAGCTCTGAGAAATCTTGGAGCTGGGTATAGCGAAGCTGTATGGTCTGTTCGAGACCAGCGGTTGATGTAAGGAGTCGAATGGCATAGTCAAAGGCTGTAAGGGTATCCGCTGACTGGGGAAAGTGACGATGTCGCAGACGAGCCCAAAGAGCCGCTGCACTCAGCCTCGTGCGGGGGTGGCCAACATTTCCAATGGCGGCAACCTTGAGGTGGGATATGCATGCCTCGAGCTTTTCCGAGTCGTTGTCGTGACAGTAAAAATCATACAGCAGGGTGCTGAGATGGTACAGAAAGACTGGGAATGTTGCATGACGCTCGGGAACTAGCTGCATGGCTCTACATGCACACGAGACGGCTTCAACAAGGTCTTCAATATTGCCCGAGCGCTCAAAACGGGACTTGAGGAATGTTCCAAGACCACTGAGCCATGTTGGTAGGTTTGCATGGTCATTTGGAGTGAGGTCTACGGCTCTTCGCTGACACAACAATGCTTCCGCGAGATCCACATCATTATCAGTGAGCTCGAACCGGGAATGAAGCGCCATTCCGAGGTTGCTGAGTCTGCCCGGTAGCATTGCATGACCTTCGGGAGTCATCTGCGTGGCCTTTCGGAAGTGTGAAATAGACTCGTTGATGTCGGTCAGGTGTCTGGTATCCTGAAAGCGGTAGTGAAATGCTGCTCCTAGGTTGCTGGTATATGCTGGTAGGTATTCATGATCCTTCGGTGCCATCTCCAGGGCTCTTTCAAAGCATGATATAGCTTCGGTCAAGTCCTCAATATCGCCAGTTCGTTTAAAGCGAGACTGGAATGCCGACCCGAGATCGGCCAACACCTCTGGCAAGCTCGTCCCTCCCTCTGGACTCAGTGTTACGGCCTTTTGAGAATATGCTATGGCCTCGGAGATGTCCACGAGGTCCCCTGTACGTTCGAAGCGGGCATGGAATGATGCTCCGAGATTCAGGAGCCTAATTGGCAGGTCAGGATCACCCCCTTGGGTCAATCTGAGGGCCTCTCGATTCCATAGGATGGCCTCGGTGAGGTTCTCGATACTACCAGTGCGCTTAAAGCGAGCGAGCAATGATAAGCCGAGGTTGCTAAGGAGACCTGGCGCCTTGGGGTCGTCCTTCCAAGTATTCCGCACAACAACGCTATGGCAGTTAACAGCTTCATCAAGGTCGGCAAGATCCCCGGTGATCTCAGCGCGCTCATATCCAAGGACGCATAGCCAGGGACGTAAGTGCGCATCGGGCTTGGGGTTATACCGTGCCGCTGCATTCGGGTGCACTCTTGGTGTATGGGGTTGTGGCATTCCATCCCGGAGTGCCTCTATCGCCCGAGTTAGATTTGTGACGCTGCCTGTCTCCTCATATCGAGCTAAGTGGGCTTGACCCTCATCGAAATGTGGGCTACGAGGATCTGGATCGTCGAAGACCGACAAGCTAACAAAGGACTTTAGATTTCCGATTAATAGCTCAGGTACATCGCTATAGCGTACCATTGACCCATCCTGAATGGCAGTTCTGAGTGAGCGTGGGTTCGTGAAAGTGGGTAGTGAGGTGAGAGTATTTGAGTCCTTATATACGTGTAGCATCGTGGCCCAGTGATACCAATCGGAAGATAAATCAGATGCCGTGATGGGAGCAAGATGGGAGTTCAATCAGAACGAAGTGTCGAGGCAAGTACATTTAGGCGCCGGTGGAATGGGTCGTGGTTTGCGACCAAACAGTGGCATTTTTCTTAACAATTTAGCTGGACACTGACGGGGACCTAGAATATAGGCGCGCGTTTGGATAAGTGCCATCAGTCAACACGGAACTGCCAGTAGGATGAAATTTCGAAGCCCAACACGAGCGGCTAACTTAGGCATAACTTTGGCTCCGAGAAGGGCCCGGATATCAGAGTGCAGTGCAGTGCGTGAGAGGTACAACCTATAATCTATCCCTGAAGTCGCATAGCCATGGAACTTCGAGCACACTGCATGTACTCATCTAGGCAAGATCTTCAAGGAGGTACTAGACGCCCGGGGAGGCGACTCATGGGCTGGCACCTTTCAATCTCTTCCGAGTAAACTCACCGTCGCATGTCCAAGTTATGAGAGTAGTACTGGTGGACACATAATAGAGACCTATATTTTCTTAGATACGAGTGGGCGCTTATTCGCATTCAGTCCAGGCAGTCGCCGCAAAACGAGCCCTCGAAGACCCACTGATACTCTATATGATTGGCGAATGCCGTCTATGCCTCTCCTCCTCTGCAGAGCAACGCGCAGGAGGAAGCCGCTCCCGTCCTCGCCGCCCTCATCGTATTGGCCCAAGTCCTAGGAGGTAACGCGGGAAGTAGTAGTGATATCCAGAGGCAGCGGGAAGGAGGACGGATGACTCGGAGGAGGGGACGACGGACAGTCTACTATGAAGGTGGGATAGAACGTTGACGGCGTTTGGAGATGGTAGTGTGGTGCAGTGCACTGGGGCTTGATCGCTGGAGGACAATTGTCTGATAGTCCCCTCCGAGGTTCGCGACGACTTTCTCCTCAGCTGAGTCCATGCATCCCACAGAGCGCCTACATCTTTCATGATAGTCCACTAGACATTGGGTTAACGTGCGCCGGGGTACATCGCGAAGTTGAAATGCAGAATCGCTTGTCCTCTGCGTATATGTGCAATGCAAAACCATCACTTCGACGTGCTCCCAAAGGTCAAAGAAGGGACAAAGCGAAAGGGGAAAGGAGAAATAAAGAAACGCACGCGGCTAGACTTTCTGAGGGAGCCGTAGGGTCCTACAGAGGAGTATAACTGGAAGAATCTGAAAAGCCTCAGTCGCTACTGTTGGTAGAGTAAAAGGCGGGATAGTCCAATTGGGCACTCCACACTTTGTCTCCCTCTTGCTGTATTCGACTAGATTTTACACTGATAGCGTGAGTGCAAGGTCGTGCAGAACGATTAGATACCGCCGGCTTTTCTACTCATCTTCTCCAGACACTTAATATTTACCCAGTGATTGGTAGTAGAGGGTGAGTGAGCGCGGGACGTAACTTGAAATTGGCCCGGAGTTCTCTGAGACTCGCGGGGATACTAAGCAAGCCTTATAGAACCACTTACCGACCAAGCGCAACATTGGTGTGACTTAACCACTCCTTGGTCGCACCAGTCAACCAAGGTACAACGAGAACGATGCGGTATTCTCTTTCGTTGGAAACGAATCCACCAATCGTGCTGATATACGGCGGGTGGAGCGCTGTTGAGCATAAACCAAAACGGCTATGTACATAATACACACTCAGGCTCCCCCGGGATGACGGTTGCCTGCCGAATTTGAGGTAAGTGGGTCCTTGAAAACAATCCTCGACCCCACGATATATCCATTCTTGGGGAGGGATAGGGGCGTTACGCGCTCGATTCGCTGGCACTTCGATTTTGCGCGCAGGCGGCCCTAAATCTGTTTGGAGACTTGAAACTTGCAGACTGCATGAGGGGGGAACCAAAGCACGGTTCTCACTCCAAATATGGCGACGAAACCCGATATTTATATTTTATTCAAGCTGAACACGAACCTAGGCCAGAAGTCGACATTTTGTAGTACGAGGGTCAACGGTCAATCTGAGAAAAAAAAAAAAAAAAGTGGAAGCCCCCTCCCGCCCCCCGCCCCCCGCCGCGCAGCGACGACGGGCGCTCTCCGCCGACCACCGACTTCATCAACGGGCCCGTTCTGGACTCTCCTGCTACGATGAAAGTGAACGTGGACATGAATGTGCTCGTGCCTATGCCTCTCGACGTTCCCTCCCGCCGCAATGATATCAACGTCCCGAAAGACGAGATTCTCCGCGCCCTGGAAGATATGGCTCCCAGGGCCCCCAGTGGCCGTACGGTCTTCACGCAGTCCCAGTCGAGATGATGATGCGCCTGTAGTACAACTAATCAGCACCAGGCTCGAGTTGTTGTGACCCCTCCACTCGCGTCCACGCTGCCGATGGGCCTCGCGCACCGACTCGGCGACGACCGCTATTACGCATGCCTTTTACTTCTCGATACTCATATACTACCATCTACTGAAATGTGAAACCAATGCAAATAATATTTGGGAAATTACAGACAAGTTACACATACATTGGTGTACATTAGGGGAAATTGGTTTGGGGCGAACTAAAGTCCTCTAAACTTGACCAAGTTGGACTAATATGAGAAATTTGGTAAAAGGGGTTTTCCCTGATGTGATGTGCATCAATACATACCGCGTTTCCTGACGCCTGCCCATGGGAAGGGAGGGGACGCAACGTACCTCGAACGCGATCAGCGCCCAACCCCACCGCTCCCAGTTCAATCCTGAGCCTCTTCCTCCTCTGCAGATTCGCGTTACGGGCGGCCTTGTGCTTCGCCGAGTTGAGTGTACCCTTCATAGTTGGTGATGGGGGGAGTATGTAGTTTGGCTAGGCCAGCCGTTGGTGGTGGTGGTGAGGGTGGGCCGTCCGTCGGTGGCTTGGAGGGGCCGTCAGGCTCGACGACGTCGGTGGTCCTGGGGAGGTTGGAATAGCTGTAAACTCCTAACGTGTGCCGGAAGCGGAATGTCATGAGGCCACGCGTTCTCCGCATTTGATTTCATACAGCTTCACAGCAGGACAGCCATTTCCGAATGCACACGAAACACGTGTAGGTAGGCGCTTAATGCATGAGGAAGATCACCCGTAGCTGCAATAGATGAGTGTGGAGTGCACATGCATCTCCATGCAGATTGGGACAAGGTAAGTACAGACGGGGAGGTGGTGCCATTAATATATCCAGCCCAGTTTCACATGCGTCGATAGCCTCATGATCAGCATCGTGGTGTACGGGCGCTTATTGGAGGGAAGCTGCCTGGGTAGTCAGTCGGGAAACCGAACCGGAAATCACATTGACAAGACGCGGCTAGCTCGTCGCTCCGTTACTCTGCCCCAAGCACCTTTCAGTGCTCAGATCATACTTATTAAGTCTCCACTGCTGCCCAGTTGATGGTGGGACTGTGGTGCAAATACAACCTGGCGTCCTTTAATACCAATCATGGAAGGAACTTGAACGCGCTTTCCAACAATTGCAATGACCATAGCCTTCGGAGAACCACCCACTGAATATCACCCACTCAATGCCCAGAGCCAATTCCACCCAGCAACCCGCCCCAAACACGGCGGGTTATCACCGGGCGCTTAACGTCCCACCTCTGAATCCCAATCCCAAATCCGAGTCTCCCCCTCAATGTAGGACATTACACAGCATAGTCATAAAATCAACGTCTACCAACAGCTACAAACGTAGAACTAGGTATATTCAACCATTATACGAATCAACCAATCAAGCTAAGAAGCAATCAAACAATGTAATAACCAAAACGCAGCGGCGCCGCTCAACGGCGTCGACGCGCACGCGCACACGCAGAAGAAGCCACAACCAAGGTCGCAAACAAGGCCACAAGCAAGCAAGCAAGCAACCGCGCACACCCCATAGCCAAGGACGCGCAGGGAAGCAGAAAAGCAGAAAGACAAGTCAAGCCAAGTCAAGCCAAAACAAAACAAAACTGTACACTCAAACCAAAACCACGAACCACGAACCAAGAAGGGAATATATATCGATAAAAATCGCTTACACCCACCCACCCACACTCACGAACGAGCGAGCGAGTAGATAGCGCGCACGAACCGAAGAAAGGGTATAGGTATACATCGAACACAAAAGTCAAGTCAAAAAATCAAGTCAAGTCAAGTTAAGTCAAAAAATCACCCCCAATAATCATACACCCCTCTCCCCTCTCCCCTTCTCCCCATCCACTCCCACCACCACCCCGCAAACTCTCCTCCTCACCCCCTTTCCTCCCTCCCCTACCGAAGACCCCACCAAACGGTAGTGGTGCAACTACTGCCTAACCTCCCACTTAAAATCCGGATCATACTCCCCCGGCGCGAAGCCCAAACTCGGCGGCCTCTCCCCCTTCTCCCCATTCCCTCCACTCGCTCCATCGAAAATCTGCCTCCCGCCCGCAACCGGGGCCGGAGGCGCCGGGTACCCACTAACACCCGCTCCAGTATGGCTCATCGCCAACGGCGATGGGCTGGACACCCCATTCCCATTCGAAGTCATACTCATACCATTCGAAGTCATACCATTCGAAGAAGGGACCGAAGAAAGGGAGATGTGGGCGCTCTTCTTCCGCTCCGCATACGCCCGCAACATCTCATCCGGGCTCATAACGCTCGCGGGCATAGCCTGCATAGCCGGCATGGGGATGCTGCTCATCACCGGGCTTGCGACCGTGCCTGTGTTGTCTGGGCTTAGCGCCGCGGCTGTCTGCCCATACTGCCCCGCATATCCTTGACCTGCGTAGGCTTGGTGTGTTGCGAAGGTAGCGTTTGCGTGTTGCGTGCTGTAGGAAGGCGTGTGGTAGGGAGAAGAGGTGGTGGGGGTGATGTATGCAGCGAAGGGGTTGGACGTGTTGACTGTATGCCCCGCAGCGAGGGGGGAAGAGTAGGTCGCTGCGGGTGCGGCGGGGATTGAGAAGAGGAGGTCGTCGGTAGACTCAGCGCCGAGGGTGTGTCCGGTGCGCATCACTACCCCACCCAAATAAAGTGTATCAGCATTCTATCCCATCCCATCCAATTCCCATCGAATACCAAACGAAAAACACGAAACGAAAAACACGAAACGAAAAACACGAAACGAAAAACACCAAACGAAAAACACCAAACGAAAAACACCAAACGAAAAACACCAAACGAAAAGGAACCCAAGAAAAAGCAATGGAAAGAAATAAGGAGAAAGAGACTCACAGCTCAACGCAGGCGCCAAATCATCATACCCCTCCATACCCTCTCCCCCACCCATGCCCCCACTCACACTCGACCCCGCGCGACTCGCACTCCGCGCCCGCCCCGCCGCAATCCGTGCCCTTATCGCCTCCGGCGTCAAGCTCAACGCGCCCTCCGTCTGTGTGGGGGACATCGCGCCGCTGGCTTCGCTTTCCGCATCGTCCTCCGAGTTCTTTCTCCCGTTTCCGTCTCCGTTGTGTTGAAGCACGGGAGCCGACGCCAGGTTCGAGGTAGATGTGTTATAGGTGGAGGTAGCGTAGATCGATGTAGTCGTACCAGCGGGAAGGGAGGGGACGGGCGGGACGTACGAGTCGCGGAACGCCTTCGTGCGGCGGCTTTCACCTGAAGGACGCGGGTCCGCAGCGAAGCTTACTCTGCTCACTCTCTCCCCATTCGCCAACCCGGCTTGGTTGCGCAACCCTACACCCGGGCGTCTCTGACTCATATCTCCCTTCTCCCCCTCTCCCACATCCCTCTCGAATTGGCTACTCGGGCGAGCAGGCCCGCCAAAGGAGAACGAACTAGCGCGGTTCGCAGCCATCGAAGCCCGAACGGCGGCTTGAGCCCCAACATTGGTCACACTCTTCCAATCCGCACTAATAGTGCTCATCCTCCTATCCACCTTCTCCGTCCAGCTCTTCTTCTCCTCCTTCGCCTTGCTCCTCTTCCACTTCAAGTACCCCATCACCGCTCCTACCACAAGCAGAAGGGGGATGAGGACTGCCACCGCGGTCTTTCCTTTGCTGAGAGAGGAAGAGGATTTGGATAGGTCGTTTACGACCGTTATCCCCGTCTCGATTTTAGTCGTATCCGCCTCAGGCGGGACCACACCATTCGCAGGTGCAGTATATGTCGCGGTGAACACCGGCCCCGCGGGGAGGGTACTGAGGAACGGCGCCTCGCCCGCCCCTACGATCTGCAACTGCAAGCTCGCACTCTCCGTCGAATTCCACCATCTTGGCATTAACGTAGCTTCATACGAACCGCGGGAGAGGGCTAGGGCCTGCCAGAGATGGATCCTCGGGGGGGAGAGGCCGGGGGCGTAGAGGTAGATGTCGATGCTGGGGGAGGTGAGGCAGGTGGGGTCCCAGGTTATGAGGAGGGGGGAGGAGGAGGAGATTGTGGAACCGGTGGTGGGCGATTTGTAGAAGCCGCCGGTGAGGCAGTCTAGACGAGGGGGGGCGTTAGTATGGTTTGATTTTGGAGAGAGAAGGGGAGGGGGAGAGGTGTACCTGGAGAGACGGCGCGGGCGGCGAGCTCGTTGATGGAGTCGGATGCGGAAGAGGAAGAGCGCGCGGAGAGAGCTTCGGCCTCGGAGGGAATGGAGACTTGGCGCGCGGAGTGCGGCTTGCGCAGGACTTTGAAGTGGCCCATCGTTCAATGAATGAATGTGTGTTTTGTTTAGTGAGTGTGGTGTGAAAGAAGGAGGGAAGGAAGGGTAGGTGGTTTCGAAGGAACGCGGTCCAGAAGGAGGGAGCGTTGGGTAGGAGGTCTGTGTTGTTGTGTTGTTGTGTGTGAAGGTAGGAGGTCGTCGTCGTGGTTCGTGCCGGGACCGAAGGGTGAAAGCGAAGGAGGGGTCGTGCGGACGAGTCGAGGAGACGGGACGAACACACGGAAAGACCGACGAACGGACGGACGGACGGAGGAAGGAAGGAAGGAAGGAAGGAGGGAGGAAACACAGAGACGACTGACTGCTGAGGCTGCTGCTGCAGGGAACTGGGAGGGAACTTGCGACGACGACGACGGGGCAACCGTTGATGCGCGTGGGAAGTGTCGAAGGAATTTTCAAGCTCCGTCTTTGGTTGGGCGGTTGCTATGCGGGTGGGCGCGATCAACGTCAACGATGGGGGGGGTGATCATGAGCGATGCGTTTTGCTTTCGTTCGTGCAGGTGCTTGTGTGTGTAGTCTTGTGTATGGCTTGGACCGTCTCCCTGGGTATCGCTGCATTGGGCTGAGGTGGGTGTAGGTTCGAGGAGGGAGCAGGAGGAGGAGGAGGGTGTGACATCATGATTCATCCCATCACATCTGTTTCACGACAAGGTGATGGATGCCCGTGCGTGGGCGCCTCGGTGCCTGTCTTCGTGCCTCTTCTTCCCTATCCAACCTTTTCTATGTAGACTCTTCCTGCGTTCCCTGATCTCTCTGGCTCGACGAACAGGGCGATAACGGATGCATGCCGTGCTCGAATCAAGCTTCGCTCCTTCCTTCCCCAGCCCTCAATCTATCTATCTATCTGTCTAGCAAACTGTTGATCGCAGCGCCCTCGCAGGATCCGACGTGCACCACGGATCTACATACGTACTATCGTTACCCTGATGTTCGGACAACCGCTGAGTCGGACGTCACACCTGTGTCACAGTCCCGTCCGATCATTTTGAGCTGATGGCCAGCCAAAACGACTGTCCGAACATCCAATGTGTGACAAAAGGTGACAATCTACGCAATATCTCGTCTTCAAAAACAAGGTCCTCCTTACAGGAAAACACACCAAGTCCTCACCGATAATCACCAAGAACACATTGGCAAAGTCTTGAGACTATCGCCCCAAGATTGGTGGAGAAACACAATCTGTCCGATTCACTGGTTGTCCGAACATCAGGGTAACGATAGTATCCGCGCTATCCGAGCATCTTACGCCCACCCTCAAGTTTCAACCCACCCACCCTGCCAGCCCTCCGTCTTCGAACGTGCATCGAACTGTCAACACCGTCCCACCCGCTCACGCAATCTCGCCCTCAAGAGTCAAGACATCTCCTCATCGATTACCCATGGCAGTCCGGCTCCCAAAACCCAAAACGCAGAAGGAGAGAGCTCCCCACCATTCGACCTGCGTTTCGAAGCTTCGATGTCCTCGAATCCTCGGAACGCAGGTCGGATGGCTGCCCCATGGTTAATCCTGATTCCTGATTCCTGATTCCTACTGACCACGGATGGAGCCTGCAGCCATGCTTCAGGATCTGACGGTCGGTCCTCGCTGATGAACCGACCGGTTGAAGTATCCTGCGCACCCCACCCAACCCTGCCCGATGCCGTCGTCCGAGTCAAACAGCCTGGGGACAACCCACACCCGCTTCTATGCCCCGACCCTGGTTGGGATGCAATTTGCCCGCACTCATCAACGACCGACCGACGATCCAGATGGACCCTCAGCCATCCTATGCACACCTCCCTCGGACCCAAACGCCTCCAGAGTACAGGAACACGTCGTCTTGCCTCATCTAGTAACCAGCACAGCAAGACTCCATCCACACTCGTCCACTCCACTCTACGTACAGAAAGAGAGCGCGCCAAGCTCGCTTTAAAGGAGGGGACCAGGCTCGCATCCCATGCCCTCGTCGCCGCCGAGCCCACCTTAGGAGTCTAAGGCTCACATGAGCTCGCGAATTCTTTCTTGTGGTCCAATTTCCTCCGATTGCCCGGTGATAGACAGCCCACACCCGGGTCTGGCCACCCAAAACGCTATGCTATGTACTTATGTCGCCTGCAGCCCTGAAAGCACCCAACTTAACAATGCCCAAGCGCCCGAAGACCAGACTCATGTAAAAGCACAACGGCCGGTGTGGGATGCCCCTGCGTGGGCGCGTCGGTGCGTCGGTGCCTTAGACTGTCTTCGTGCCTCTTACATATACATATACCACTGATTCCACCATGACTGGATACTGTTCTCTATATAATCAAGCTTCGCCCAATCTATCCATTGCCTAGTAACAAACTGTTGATCGCAGCCCTCACAGGAACCGACGACGTATGTACACCTCGGATTCATGTATCCAGGCGATCCGTGCATCTTACGCCCACCGGCCGACCGACGTCTTCGAACTGTCAACACTGTTTGAACACTGTATGGTGTACCCGCCCACGCATTCTCCCTCCATGACCTGATCCAATCTCCCCGTGAAGTCCCCAGCAATGTCGGCCACAAGTCTCATCAACCACCGACGATCCGCCATCTCTGAAGCAGGCCGACAAGTCTAAGCGCACTCTGTCCTGAGCAATTAAGTACGAAAAGATACTTGATAGAGTTGAGCTTCCGCAGCCCTGGCCGACCAACCTTCAAGTCTCAGGTCTGACTGACTGACGTGCACAAGGAAATCGAGAGTCGAGACATGCCGAAGTTGGATATGTATATTTACCATCTTTTAGCCATCCATCGTACTTTTGCCTGCCCACCGACGTGAACTGAACTGTCCAGACTGTGACACCACCCACTCAGCATTCTTAAGTACATCCCTCTAGGCCTCCGACCAGTTCCCAGTTCCCCGATCCACCCCAGCCTCATCAACGACCGAAGCTGCGTGCGGACAGACGGGCCCTTCCTTCAGCCGCACACCTACATACCAACGCGCCGAAGGGCGGTGTTACTTCAAGAGTAGCAGGGCAGGGTAAGTACGAGTGGTTATCAAGATTACAGGAGAGCTAGCTTGTGTAGCGCTCCTTCGGACGGTCGGACGTGCTTGGATGCGTTGGATGGTGTTGAGGATGATCGATGAGCGAGCGTCTGACCATCAACGGGCGCTTCTCGTCGATGATCGATCACACAGGACAGACACACAGCCACCCCTCGTGTTGCCCTCGAGGGCCGAGGCTTGTGCCCGTTCCTTCGATCGAGTAAGCGCTGGGGCAGTAGTATGTACACGGTATCTTGTAGACAATCCGTACATTTCCCTTCCCCTGTGGCATATTCCCATCCCTGGCGGGCGGACTTCCCGCCCCCACGGGTTCTTCCGGGAAATCAAGTGCGGCACGTCAAGAGGGGGACAAAAGGTGAACGACGCAACAACTGGAAATGCGCATGCGTGCGCACGTATGTACTGTGATCATGGACAGGGGACTCGAAGGGTCCAAGCACATTCAACAATTACATACATACATCCAGACTGAGGACTTCTGTACAGAGGGCTCTATATACAACGGAACGAAGAAAAGAAAAGCGAAAAACGGTACATACGTATCGAGAGGTCCAACTGGTTGCGAGCAAACATGCTGCATGCATAGGCGAAATAGGGACATACGGAGGATAACATAGTAGAGATGGATGATGGATCTAAGGCTGTAGGCAGATGGAGGGCAAATGCGAAAGAAATGGAGGGAAATTGGGAATACTCGAGTAAACAAAGGAGATAACGCGAGCGCTACAATCACCGGTCACCTATCGGTCCATAAGGGGACCACTTCAAGTTGCACTGCGGATATTCATACCTTTTCCAGCTTGGCACAAAGCTGCACAAAGTTGTTTCAGTGCTCGGTATCAAAGAAAAAAAAAAGATACGATATATAAGTGCCGCTGATGGTGGGTCTTCTGACCTGATGGATCATCAGCTCCCGAGGTGCTGTGCAAAGCCCTTGGCCCACTCCCAACATTCGTGGGTCGCCACTGAGGTTCTGCGGCGGTCGCATATTCGCGTTCATTCACATGAGACTGACGTGCGCGGTCTCCAGCTACACCAAGATGTCATAAATAAGCATTAGTAAATGGATGAGGGAGAGACAACTCACTTAGACTGCGCCTTCTCCTCCCAGTAGAGACATGTATGTGAACGTGGACGTGCTCGTGTCGATGCCTTTCCACGTTCCCTCCCGCCGCGATGATATCAACATCCCCGAGGACGAAATTCTCCGCGCCCTGGAAGATGTGGTTCCCAGAGGAAGGGGTCCCAGCAATACCCTCGCGTAGTCGAGATGTACCTGTGGTTGTACAACTTATGAGCACCAGCCTTGTATCCGTCCGCGGGTGCCAGCCAAACTGCCCGCGGGCGCGGCGCACAGAGTCGGCGACGAGCTCTAGTGCGACAGCCCGTCAGCAGTCTGACTCCATGTGTACGGAGGGCGAGAAGAATAGGGCTATTGACGTACCTCGAACATGGTTCGGCCCCAGCGCCGCCGCTCCCAAGTCAACCCCCTGCCTTCTCCTCCGCAGCTTGGCGCTAGCTATGACCTTGTACTTCGCAGACTTGAGTGCAGGGCCCTTCGTTGATGTCGAGAGTGACGATGAAGTCGGCATACTTGGTGTCTGGGAGGTGTGTCGCTGATGTTACAGTGTGGAGAGAGTCTAAATTGGTAGGTCAGCATCACGAATCGTGTCAAGGGCTGCGCATGCTTACACGTTGCGTCCACGAGCCAAAGGGCTGTATGCCGTGAGCCTGAAGGTTATGCTCCGATTGCATCGAGACTTTGGGTCGTTAATTTCCGAAAGCTGTGAAGTCTATTGCGCGGGCGCCTAATTGTACGACTTTGCGGCCCTAAGCCTCCGCAAATACGATTGGACTCAATGCCCACTACCCAGTCACTCAGTCTAGCCAGCATAGCGGCTTTGCATGTAGCACTTTTTCTCTGAGACCTCACGCATGGTCGCATCTCACTTCCATCCGGTGATGCCTGCAGGCAAGTTAGGCGCCCAGATTTGATGCACGTGTTGCTGGACCTTGTATCTAGTCGTGTGCCGCAGCAGCTTTCGCACAGTTCCAGGTGAGCTCTGAGATATCTGCTTCACAGCTTTCCGCATCCCCTACGCAGATCCATCGACGAAAACGTACCGAAGACGCTCGCCGGCAGACGACTACGACCATTGACACCCAGGCGAGCCACGCATCTGCCATCTGCGAGTCGAGGAGTTCAGCCATGAAGAAGCGCACTTTACACTCTCCTCCAAGTCTTCGAGTGCACTCAAGTCAGCAAGATGCAGCCTTCTCAGAGGGCTTGGGACCTGAACGCATTAGAGGTGAGTTACAGAATCATGAATGTGGTCGCTCTTTCTGCCGAGACCCGGTGTAAGACGCAGTCCTGACGGGGAGCACGCCGGTGTTACAGCGCTCGTTCTGAAGTTGCTGGAGAACCTGCGTCAAACTCACGATGCCAGACGGCAGCAGCGGGCGAGTCCGTGGTGCTGACTTTCAGCGATGCGGCTACAGTGTGCGGTGACATTGCAGAATGGGGTATAACTATTAAGTCCCACGGTGTAGACCAGATTTTTCTCGAACATGTGTCAAGCACGATACAGGTCGGGCGCCCGCCGCACGATGCAGAGGGCTGAGTGGCGTGTATCATTCTGAAGGCTCTGGTTTCCTTTCATTAATTATCTCCGCCGATGACATTCCACCTAGCATCCTCTAGGGCTAAAATTCCAAAGTTGCGACTATCTCCTGGCGCACCACTAGATTTGAAATGAAGGGTTTGTGGCTTTTACGAGGTGGGGATGCTTGGTGGATATATTGCGAAGCTCAGGAGTCCTATGGTAGGCTTAGGCGGGAATCAATTGAGTCTAGATGGCTATGCAGTAGACGTGAATTGTGTTGTATCTGACATTGTACATTTGAAGCTTCAAGAATGCTGTGTCTATTCAATCGATTGGCTGCCGTTGGCCATGAGTATGAGTTCGTGGACCCAGACATGCCTTAGATACGCCACAAGGCGGGGAAATGGTGTGTAAAGCTTGTACGGCTCTCAGCTATATATATAATGTGGCTTGTATTATTCCAGAAGTATCACAGGATCAGGCCCCGTCTCACACTTACTTCGAAGCTCAAAGAGTATAACATGGAACAGGGGGAAGTAGTCGAATTACCTTCGGACTGCATTCAGGTACTAAATGGTGAGACTTCATGTATTGGGAATGGATTTCAAGGTATTGATTGCCATCTTACAGACGCAGCGTGCGAGTTCCAAGACCGTGGTGTTCAGCTACTTCTCACCTTCGAGCGGACTGGAGCGCTCTCAGACCTGGCCGATGGAATTTTATCTTTGCAGAAGGCTGTGAACCTTACTCCTCAGGGCCACGCCGCACTACCTGAACGACTCAGCAACCTCGGAGGGTCGCTCACATTTCTATTTGAAATGACAGGCGAACTCTCGCACCTCACTTCCGCTGTCTCCACCTTGCAGAAGGCGGTAGATATCACACCTCAGGATGATACCAACCTGCTTGCCGCCATATTCAACAACCTTGAAGGCTCGCTCACTCGTCGCTTTGAACGCACAGGCGAGCTCTCCGACCTTACTGATACAATCTCGGTGGTGCAGAGAGCATTAAAATTTGCTCCTCCAGGCCATACCGACTTGCCTGAGCGACTCAGCAATCTTGGGCGATTGTTCACCCTTCGCTTTGAGCAGACCGGCAAACTCAAAGACATCAGTGATGCCATTTCTGCGCAGCAGAAGGCCGTGGGGCTCCTTTCTCAAGGACATGTCGACTTTCCTGCCTACCTCAACGTTCTCGGACGGTCGCTCGCCAGACGCTTTGATATGACGAGCGAGCTCTCCGACATCAACAATGCGATCTCCACGCTGCAGAAGGCGGTGAACGTCGCCCCTCAGGGTCATGTTGACCTGCATGTCATGTTTACCGCCCTCGGAGCCTCATTCTCACGTCGCTTTACGCGGATGAGTGAGCTTTCAGACATCACGAATACGATCTCGGCACAACAGAGAGGGGTAATGCTCACTCCTCGGGGCCACCCCGACCTGCCTGCGCGGCTCAATGATATCGCACGATCGCTCACTCGTCGCTTTGAGCGGACCGGGGAGCTCACCGACATCACCAATGCAATCTCGGTGCAGCAGAAGGCGATAGACCTCAGTCCTCAGGGTCATGCCGACTTGGCTGGAAAACTCGAGATTCTTGGGGGATTGTTTCACTATCGCTTCGAAGGGACTCAGGAGCTCGCAGACCTTACCAACGCCATTTCGGCGCAGCGGAAAGCAGCGGGACTCACTCCTGAGGGCCACTGTCAGGGATGACGCTAAGAGGCAGAAAGGGGATCGATGATGATACGTGAATCTGATGATATCGAGGATGTAGAATCTAGTGTACATCCGAGCGTATATATCTACAATCAAAGACAAACAGGAGAAGTGACTATAGGACTAGGGGTCGAGACATAACAGTCGCCCCACCAAAAGATCGAGGTCCTCCGAGATGGTAGAAGTAATATACTAAAAGGTATTGTCCATGGAAAAGAAGAAAAAGATGAAGCAATAAGAACCGATAGAAAGTGAATTGAAAACAAACGAAGTATTAATGTAGTCCAGAACCTTTGGGTAATTGATTTTCTGCGCAATACTGATCCACGACGCCGTCGGGATCGTATAACAAGTTGCGATCTTCCCATATCGCGTCGTCGGTGTCGTCGGAAGTGTCCATGGAAACGAGTAAGTGGAATGAGGTTCTCGTTAGCCTATGATCATGCACGGTTGTAACTCGAGGAGGTGTGATGTCGAGATTGATTGGAGTAGGCTTTGTAGCACGTTGTGAGGGAAAGATGCTTTCGACGAAGGGTGAGAGACGATCGATGTTGAACACACGGGAATGACGGTATGTGGGTGGTAGATCAAGGCGATAGAGTCGGGGAGAGATGACTTCGACGATAGTGATAGGACCGATTCGCTTTTCTGACAACTTCTTCGCCGGTTGACCTAAGTCGAGGAACTTTGCATCGAGAAGAATTTGATCGCCTTTCTTGAAGGGAACCAGAGGGCGACGCGACTTGTCGTAGTTTCGCTTCATCGCTTGTGAGGCCAAGTCCAAGGATGCGGCTACTTCATCTGTCAACGAAGCCATTTGCTTGGCGAAGCGATTTGCTGAAGGTACGTCGGTGACTGGTTCTTTCGATGGGGAAAGGATGCCGGGTGGATGTTTGCCGAAGTTGATGAAGAAGGGACTGTAACCGGTGGCGGAACTGATCTTATTGTTGAGGGCGAATTGGGCGCACGATAACCAGTCTGCCCAGTCGTTGTGTCTCTTGTCGCAAAAGATCCTTAGGAATAGTTCCAGTTCCTGGTTAAGGCGCTCGGTTTGTCCATCGGTCTGAGGTCTGTACGCGGTCGACGTGTTCTCGGCGATTCCAAGAAGTTTGTTGAGAGCCCGAGTGAAGTTGGAGACGAATACGGTGCCTCTGTCGGATATGATTTTAGCAGGTAAGCCAAACGTACTCCAGACGTGGTCTCTGAACAACTTCGCCAATTTCTCAGACGTTAGTCCCTGTTCCTTTGTGGGAACGATGCGAACCATCTTCGACAAGCGATCGACCACCACGAAGATGGAATCATACCCTCCCGACTTCGGTAGACCAGTGATGAAGTCTGCGGAAATGATGCTCCATGTGGTGTCAGGTGTGGCGTTTGGCGAAAGGTCTCCCATCTTTGGTAGGCGAGATGGTTTGGTCTTTTGACAGGTGATACATCCAGCGACGTAGGCAGCAGCGTCCTTGGCAAGAGAGGGCCACCAAAAGTCGCGCTGAACGATTTCTTGAGTTCGAAACCGTCCAGGATGTCCACTGCTGATTGAGTCGTGCGCTTCGTGAAGAACGCGTTCTCGAAGATCAGAGACGTTAGGGACGAAGACCTTGTTGAACCATGTTAAGACGCCGTCGGTAAACTTCCATCCTGGAAGGTTCTTCCGCTTGTTCCACTCCTTCGTCAACTCCTCTTGATTCGACTTGACCTCCGAAACGAAAGCGTTGGGATCTCGAGACGAGGCACTGAGTCGACGAAGATGATCAGCGTGGAGCACCTGAACTGGAATCAATTCTTCCCGTCCATCGTCCCAATCTGGTCGTCTTGAGAGTGCATCAGAGACGACCATGGATTTCCCGGGTTGATGAGTGAGTTTGTAGTCGAACTCTGCCAGTTCCTGGTTCCACCTATCCTGCCTGCCATTGAGCGACTGCGCTTTGAAGAAGTAAGCGAGGTTGGCATGGTCTGACAGAATTTCAAACCGGGTGCCTAGGAGGTAGTGACGCCATTCTCGTAGTCCTCTAATCATCGCGAAGAGCTCCCGATCGTGAACTTTATAGTTCTGTTCGACGGAACTGAAGGACTTCGAGATGAACGCGACAGGTCTCCAAGCGCCGTCCTGTAGCTGTGAGAGGACTCCACCAGAAGCGAACAAGGAAGCGTCGGTTTCCATCCGGAATGGAGCATCGTCGAGTGGTAAGGCAAGGGTAACGTCCTCGGCGACGATTGTCTTCAACTTGTCAAAGGCAGCTTGGTGTTCATTCGTCCATGACCAATCTGCATTCTTTCCTGTAAGGCGGTGAAGAGGAGCGGCATGTGTCGAGAACCCTCGAATGAATCTTCGGTAAAAGTTTACGAACCCGAGAAATTGCTGAAGTCGGCGTCGATTTGTAGGTACAGGCCAACTCGTCACCGCCTCCACCTTCCCTGGATCCATCTTCATCGACCGGTGAGAGATAACGACACCGAGATATTCGACCTCTTGGGCATGCCACACACACTTTGAGGCTTTGACGCACAGGTTGTTGTCCTTGAGTCTCTGCAGAACCTTCCTGACGATTCGTTTATGCTCGGCGAGATCGCTGTGGAAGATTAAGATATCATCCATGTAGATGACGACCCCTCCTTCAGCAATCATGTCCTTGAAGATATCGTTCATCATGAATTGGAACGTGGCTGGAGAGTTGCAGAGACCAAAAAACATCACCGTTGGTTCGAATAACCCTCTCGAAGTGATAAACACCGCTTTGTGCTCGTCCCCCTCTCTTATCCTCACGTTGTTGTACCCCCACCTAAGGTCCAACTTCGTAAACCACTTGGCGCCCTTCAGCTTGTCCATCAAGTCCGACACGAGAGGTAAAGGATAGCGATTCCTGATGGTGACGTCGTTCAGCTTTCGATAGTCTTGTACGGGTTGTAGCGAACCATCTTTCTTCTTAATGTAGAAGAAGGAAGACGCGAATGGTGACGATGACGGTCGTATTCTGCCCGTACGTAGCTCTTCGTCCACGAACTTGTCAAGCTGAATCTTCTCGTCGCGAGATAACGGGTAAACCTTCGAGGAAAAGGGTGCGGCATCAGGCTTAAGTTCGATAGGATGGTCGTATGGTCGTCGTGGGGGTAGAGTTTCGAAAGCTGCGTCGGAGAATACTGGACCAAAGTCTTCCAGATAGCGCGCAGGATACTCCGCCTTCTGTCGTCTTGCCTCACAAGCCTCCTGCACCTCTTCCAGTTCCCTTAACCTCCTTACCACAAACGTCTGATCCATGTGGATCATCATCAAGCTATCCCCCTCCTCCAACTCCTCTTTGAACGCTTCCTCCATGTCCTTCCGCGCCGCCTCCAGAATCTCATCCACAGTAGGTACCTCAATCTCCTCCTCATTGGAATCCTCACCACTATCCTCTTCCACCCTCTCCTCACATGTGCGTATCACCGCCGTCGGTAACCGCTCTCTCACGCCACACTCCGAAGGACACCTCCTCAAGACCAACTTTCCCGAACACCAATCGATTTCCGGGTTATGTTTTTTCAACCAGGAGTGTCCGAGAATAAGTGAAGTCGACCCCAAATTGGTGATGTAGAGTCGAATAACCTCGGAGTGATCTTGAATTCGGAGGATGGTGTCGACGAAGTGCGTGATAGAGCCGTTTGCGTTCAACGTTCCATCCGCATTGTATACGCCGATGGGATATGCGAGTACGGAGGGGAGAAGTTGGGAAGAAGACATGACGAAATCCGAATGGATGTAGGAGTTTTCGGCGCCGCTATCAATGAGACCCTCGACGTCCAACTCTGGGTCGTCCTCGAGAGACCTGAGGTGAACGTCTGTTACGCAAGACTTCGCACCAACTCTGGAAACGAACGCAGGCGGACGTTTCAACTGGCGTAAGACAGGAATAGCCTCGTCATCATCAGCAGAGTTGAGGAACGAGAGCAAGTATTCGTTCAACTCTGCCCAACGAGTCCGTGGCATCCAAGCTTTAAGAATGGCGAGTCCTTCGGTTATGGTGGCCAACTTGATTCGTCTTAGAACGAGTTCCGCACCAGACAAGCCGTCGAGAACCGAAAGGTCAGGAGGAGGAAGTTTCGAAATTGATATGGATATGGGAATTAGGGGCGTCGGAACGAAAGAAGCTGAGCAAGTGTTTGCATTCGCGAACGTACTTACTACAGGCTTCAAACTATCCAATGGCGAGACTGTGTTGCCCACTACAGTTCGCCGTTCCCAAAATCCGTTTCGCCTTCCGACAGAGCCCTCACCAATTCCTCGACGTAGTCCTCCCTTCCACCCTCTTCCAACGCCTCCATAACCTTCTCCAGCACCACCGCGATCTTGTTGGTTTTAGGCGGATTGGTACACTCCGGCTTCTTATGTCCCTTTTGTCCACAGCGGTAACAAAACCCGTTGAATTCCGTGGTTCGGGTGGATTATTGGATCTCCACGAGCGAGCGGCGAAATGCGGCGGCGTATCGTACTTCTGACCACTCCCACTCGTCCTGGCATCGTAGTGAGCATCAGCCCGTTGTCCCTCCCAACGAAGGTTGTCTTCGTTGATGACACGTTGGCGAAAGACCTCGTAAGAAAGTACGTCGCTGTCAACCTTCTGATGCAGTTTCCGAGGAATACGAAGGCGAACTGCCTCGATGGACGCAACGTCGAATGCGGCAGAAGCCATATTTGCTTTAAGACGTAACACGTCGTAGCGTAAGAAGAAGGCGGCAGCGGTTTCGTTGGGGTCCTTGAAGGTAACGTCCAACTGTCGTTTAGCTTCGTCCTTGAGAAACTGATCACCAAAGGTCGCTGAAAACTGCGTCTTGTACTCGATCCAAGTGCGTGTCGCCCAGGCTCCAGAGGACAGTTGAGCGATGCAAGCGTCGTACCAAGGCTTAGCAGCGCCTTCAGAACAGTACTTCAAAGACAACAAGATCTTCTGGCGATTCGTGAGGATGCGAGTCGGTTCGGCATCGAATGCGAGCTCGCAAACCGCCAAATGGGACTGTACGTCTTCAGCTTGACCAGAGAACTGCTTCAGGTCGAACGCCCAGGGTGGTGTCCTCGAATCGCAGCTGACATTGAACACAGGAGGTGGCAGGACGACTGTAGGGGTGGCGACCTGGGTCTGTCCAAGCCGGGTCATGAGGTCAGCCAGATGACTGCGATACTCCTCTCGCTCTGCCCGGTCAGCCTCTCTATCTTTCCTCTCCTCCTCCTTGTCCTTCCGCATTTGCTGAAACAAAGTTACCAGCAACTTTTCCGTCGACGTCGCCTGGTCAACTTCTCCATCCTCCTCTTCCTCCTCTGAAGCTCCCCTTCTACCCTTTCCCTTTCCCTTTCCTCCACCT
The DNA here is from genome assembly GCA_013368325.1 of Ephemerocybe angulata. NCBI lineage: Eukaryota > Fungi > Basidiomycota > Agaricomycetes > Agaricales > Psathyrellaceae > Ephemerocybe > Ephemerocybe angulata. The sequence goes on from JAACJK010000120.1 coordinate 225,061, forward strand.
CCACTACTATCCTCCGGAACTTTCGGACCCATCTGAAACGCTTAGACGCAAAAGAAATGAAACAGAACTGAGATTTTTGTGGTGATAGGTGTAAGGCTGAGACGTGGGTAGGGTGTCGAAATGTTGAACAGGGGTTTTGATCGGAATAGGAGACGGATCACTGGTGGCTGATATGGGATGTCGACGACGGAACGATGGATGTTGAGGACGTCGGTGATGTTGTTGGAACAGGAGGATGTCGAGAGTGTTGTAGGAAAGAAAATGAGATCGGTAGAATTGTTCGGGATCCTCGATATACTGTCAGGGATGACGCTAAGAGGCAGAAAGGGGATCGATGATGATACGTGAATCTGATGATATCGAGGATGTAGAATCTAGTGTACATCCGAGCGTATATATCTACAATCAAAGACAAACAGGAGAAGTGACTATAGGACTAGGGGTCGAGACATAACAGCCACCCCGAATTTCCTGGAAGACTTGCCATTCTTGGAGGATTCCTAGACCTGTGACAGGTCGGTTACGTGAGCAAGCCACGCCTATGACGGCTTTCAGCCGGTCGATAGACCGACCTGTAGGCCTCGGATTTATTTGGCGGGAGCGGAAATTGCCTGCCATATAAGGCAGGAGGCAAAAGTCACGGGCACAGAAATGTCACGGGAGACGTTCCCAATTCGTACATACGCCCCTGAGGCCGCAACGCTTTGTTGACGAAGACCACCACTATTGTCCCTACCGTATAATAATCTTCATTTCACCATGCCACCGCCGAGAAACAAAGACGGAAGCCTCACGTTCATCACCAACAAGATAAAAGGAGTCCCGGATGCAACAAGTTTGACCAGCGCAGGCCCACCACCTCCCCCACCACGGCACCCACGGGTCAAGGTGGCTTGGAAGACGTGGAGATGCTTGAGTGGAGAGACAACCAAGAGAATACGCCCCGTAAAGTATAGCGCCAGAATAACCATGCAGAAAGTCTTCCCGTAGCCCGTTCCGACGTCTAATATCACATCCCGTCCCATAATCATCGCCATGGCTGCCTGAAGCTGAAAGGAGCGTGGAACGACCGAGTTCTGCGAGGAAATCCATAGCAAGAGGCAGCAGCGTTGACCGGTGACTTTTTCGCGAGGGCTATAGGGGTCCCAGAAGCTGGCAGGAAGTGCACGGTCGTTGGTTGGGATGAGCTGGGCATAGGCTTTTCCAACATCTTCAACGTCCTTGAGTTTCCGGGCTTCTTCAGTGGTGAGGTTGGCAAAGTCGGGTTTCAGAGGTAAATCAGTATCCATTGGAGTATAAAAGAGTGTATTAAAGACGAATGTAGGGGGTGCGTAAGGAGGAAGGTGAGGGGAATGTCGAAGCCGCGAACCGCGCCAGCGCCAGACGTGACCGTGCGCGTGATTTACAATGCGCGTGACCCTTGGGCTCCTGCCCTATAAGGAAGGAGCCAATAATTCCAATAAATCGAATATCCGCTCACGCCAAATCGATCCGAGGCCTACCGGTCGGTCTATCGACCGGCTGCAAGCCGTCATAGCGCGTGCTTCACGCAACCGATCGGTCACCGGTCTAGAGGATTCCTTTCCCGCCGCTATGAACAGAGTCACGAGCTCACGGACATCACCGAAGCGATCTCGGTGCAGCAGAGAGCAGTGAAGCTCACTCCTCCTCAGGAGCATGCCGACTTATCTTCCTACCTAAACAGCCTCGGGAGATCATTCGCCCGACGCTTCAATCGAACTAACGAGCTCTCTGATATCGATGAAGCGATCTCAGTGCAGAAAAGCTCCGTGGAATGTACGCCCAAGGGCAGTACCGACTTGCCTGGCCGGTTCAATAACCTTGGGTTCATGCTTATCCGTCGCTTTGAATGGACTGGAGAGCTCGCGGACCTCGCTGAATCCATCTCAGTGCGACAGAGAGCGGTGGAATTTACCCCAATGGGCCACGCCGACTTGCCTTCCTACCTCAATAACTTGGGAAACTCATTCTCCCATCGTTTTGGACGGACTGGAGAACTCTCGGACCTCAGCGAAGCGATCTCAGCGCAACAAGCCGCGGTGGAAGGTACTCCCCAGGGTAGCATCGACCTACCCTCCCGACTCAACAACCTTGGAGGTTCACTCGCCCGCCGCTTCGAACGAAGTGGGAAGCTCTCGGACATCACCGAAGCGATCTCGGCGCAGAAGAGGGCAGTGGAACTCACACCCCAAGGACATGCCAACCTCCCTTCCTACCTCAGCAATCTTGGACACTCGCTCTTTAGTCATTCCCAACGCACTGGAGATGTCTCAGGCCTCACTGAAGCCATCTCAGCTCAGCAGAGGGCGGTGGAACTCACTCCGCAGGGTCAAGCCAACCTACCTTCCTACCTTAGTAATCTTGGATCATCACTCTCCCTTCGCTTTGAAAGGACTGAAGATCTCCCCGACATCAATAAAGCTATCTCAGTGCGTCAAAGTGCGGTGGAACACACTCCCAAGGGCCATGTCAACCTGCCCGCTTATCTCGAAAATCTCGGACACTCGTTCACCCTACGTTTTCTTTCACGTCTTAATGATCAGGACCTGCGTGGGGCGCTATCGAGCTTTAAAGACGCGGCCATCGCCCCCGTCGGTCCTCCACGAGTTAAGCTGCAATCTGCGAAACGTTGGGCCCGGACTTTGATCCAATTTCTTCCCCATTCACCAGAGATTGTTCTCGCCTTCGACACAGCGTTAGCCTTGATTGGCTTAATCGCAGGTTTCGAACAAACGCTACGAGGTCGATACAGCCAGATCCAAGACATCGCTGGTTTGGCTCCCGAGGCTGCGGCCGCTGCATGCGGGCTTGATAGAGGTGACAAGGCGCTGGAGTGGCTCGAACAGGGACGTTGTCTTGTCCTGGGTCAGCTGAATGCCCTCCGCACACCGCTCGACGACTTACGGGCACATGACGAGGAGCTAGCGCAAAGCATTGCAAATGTTGCGAAGCAGCTCGATGACGCCGGATCTCGTGCTGAATCCCAGACTGACATGTCCTTAACGGAGAAAATCACTCTTCACGATGAAGCCCGCGCTCATTTGGATCTTACAAGGCAGTGGGAGGAACTCCTCAAAACGGCGAGGACCATACCTTCCCTGGAGTCATTCCTCATGCCAATGCCGTGCTCTGCTCTAATGCAGCATCTCCCCGACTCAGGCCCCATCGTTGTCATCAACGTTTATCAGCATCGTTGTGATGCGCTCGCCCTGTTCGCTGGTCGAGACAAGCCTCTCCTTATCCCCCTTCCCAGCTTCTCCCTCGAGAAAGCCAGCGCGCACCGCGCCATTTTAGACTGTCAGCTACGTACTCGCAACCTACGCGTTCGAGAAGTAGACGTTGACACTACTATTGACGAATTCTCGGCGAGAGGCATGCGACCCGTACCGCTTGAAAGGCACATTGAAGACCCTCCAGTGCATCGGGTTCTTCGAAGTCTGTGGGAGGAGCTCGTCAAGCCAATTCTTGATGCAATAGGGTTTTCAGTCAGTACTTTTTTTTCTATGAGTATTTTCTAAGATTGACCATATCAATAGCGTGTTGACAGAGCGATCGGGGAGATGCCACCAAGGCTTTGGTGGTGCCCAACTGGACCCCTGTCCTTTCTTCCCTTGCATGCAGCTGGAATATATCGGGGCGCCAATCGTGAGGGCGTCTCTGACTACGCCGTATCCTCCTACACTCCAACCGTTTCGACCATCACCGATAGAGTCAAGAATCTCCGCTCATTCGACGCAGATGCATCGGGTCTCTTTCTGACGAGTCATCCAAACGTGAGCAATGCTTCTTCTATCCCTGGGACTACGACGGAGGTGCGGTCAATCTTCAAACGGGCTGAAGAGAGCGGCGTAAGAGCGCTCAAGTTGGAAGGCGACGAGATGTCGGTCGCTGAGTGTCTCGAGCGCATGCAGAGCTTTAGCAGCATCCATCTGGCATGTCACGGTTCTCAAAACGCCGCAGAACCTCTCCAGAGTCGCTTCCTATTCCACAAAGGCTCTCTAGAGCTTGGAACCATCCTAAAGTTGAATCTCAAGAATGCTGACCTCGCGTTTCTGTCGGCGTGTCAAACGAGCACTGGAGAAGAGAAGCTGTCCGATGAAGCTGTCCATCTTGCTGCTGGAATGCTCGCCGCTGGATATCGCCGAGTGGTTGGCACAATGTGGTCCATTGGGGACCAAGCTGGTCAAGACGTTGCCACAAATTTCTATGAATATTTGTTCACTCATCGGGATGGAACGAGCGACGGTGCTTTCGATGGGACCCTATCCGCTCATGCTTTGGACCACGCCACCCAACAGCTACGACGCCGTCTAGACGACTCAGAGCACTCACTATTCACTTGGATTCCATTCGTTCATTTCGGTTATTGAACATCGTTGCACGCTTCACCCTTTCCATGATCCTCCATACTAAGTATGTTTTCCATTTCCACTACAGGTATCATGACCATCGACCCGGATTCATTACTGCACTTTATCTAATCTACCCTTTCTGCTTGTGCTCTTCGTAGTGATTACGCTGTAGTCCCTTCCCACCCAATTATAAAATCGAGCGCCGTCGGGTAACCGTCCAAACTGGCTTTTTGACGCGCAGACGCGGTGATGGTAGCGTTCACCACATCCGGACCATAGTCCCACGCACAGACCGATGACATTTTGCAATCAAACTCGCCTTGCTCCTTCCCTCAGCCTCCAACTGCCAACACTACCCATCCTCGCATTCTCGTCCCTCAAGACGTGATCCCAATATCTCCCCGTCAACCCGACCATGAATGTACACTTCCCCATTCTCATCAGCTGCGTAAGGTCCAGGAGGGATCCTTGGCCATCCTATTCGTTTACCTCCCTGGACGCACAACTGCCGCCGTCAGCCTTGGCCCTGTTCCTCCAGCAGCGCAGGTCATCTATTCCGAAGACACCTACGCACCTCGTCGGACATGCAGAAGCCACGTCCAACATGCCCTACAGCTCTCGTCCTTAGACGGACATTCCCCAGCGCTACGACTTGTCTGTTGTGTGTTCGTCAGTCCGTCGGGTGGTCCTTCTCACGCAACACCTGCTAGCGTTATCACTGGCGCATTCTATCGTAACGGGAGGGATACTTACAATCCAGGTGCCGACCGGGTGCGCGGTCGTCCACAGTGAACAGGTCGTGTCCCAGGCGGAACATGGCGACTGGCAGGTGCCATGGGAGGAGGAGCAGGAGCTGCTCGGCGTCGATCTACGATCCAACACACCAGAGTCTCAAAGCGGGCGAATGGGACCACCATCCACTCGCATTCGTCCACTCCCCTCCTCGTAGTGGTCTGTTTCTCCTGTCTACCCGATTGCGACACTACGAGAAGGCATTGATGTTTAGCGCTGACCCTCTCTCTTTCTCTCTATCGAGCATCCCTTCCTGCCGGCCTTCTAGTGCACACCGTCCATGGGTCCTGCCTCGCCATATTACGGTTGGCCGAAGCGTGTGTGTGTGTGTGTGTCATGGGTAAAACTCGCGCTCACACTCGGAGTCTGCTGTGGTACTGTATGGCCCCTCGTCAATATCTACGTACGCGCTTGGATCGAAAATCCCTGTTTAACCATACACGCCCAATCGAGTTTGATATCTGATGGAGATCCCGACCGGCGCGACAGCCGCGAGCAGTTCCGTGCGCCGTGTGATCCCATCCCGCAAACAAGCGGATATCTCAATACGTCCGCCCAGGGCCTGCCATAAGTTCCCTGGGCGACATCTGCTGGAGAGCGTCGGGATATCCGGTTCCCGTTATCCCCAGGCTTGTCATTTTTTGGACTTAGCGAAAAAATCGTTGCCTTCGTTGCGTTTTGCTCTTTCAAGCTCCGCTAGAAAATGTTCCCACCGGCAACTCGAGCTTTCGTTGCATTCCCGTTACACGTCACAGCGCTTGTCCCCTCCCTTCACTTGCCCAACCTCCATCTGCGAACTCCCTTCTTCAAGTCCCCTTAGTCCACAAGGTACGAATATGATAAACTCTATACATGCCTTTGCTAAATTCTATTCCTTTTGCACGCACTAGGACGTTCTGGAGTCTCCGCTGTGCAAGCATCCAATGGGGGCCGGCCTGTGGTTACGTTGGCCCCCTTCGTTGGGGACTTGGGTTGGGCTTGGGGCTCGGTTGGGATTAGTGGGTGACTAGAGATGTTGTGTTCTTGGTGGTGTTCTTCCTTGTGAGTCTTGCTTTCTTTCCCTGCTGCAACTACTCTCTAACCGGTATTCTCAGGGCATGATGTTGAAGGAAGGACTGGAAGCTGGTGGGAGGTTGGATTGGCTGGGCTCATGTTGGGCTCCTGTGGTGGTTTCAGGAGTGTGTAATTGTAGGGCTGTACATATATGTTGTAGGATATATAACCTTGTACCTAGTTATCCTTCAATAAACAGTCATTCACCCTTCCTTCCAACTGTTCCAGCAAGGAGAGAAAATATGAGATAAATGGCAAGAAAACCATGAATATATTAATTCCGGAAAATGCACCATAAATGCGAATATATATGCGGACAACCAACGGCGAGCCCATCTGCTCGCCGTTGGCGAGCGCTCTCCCTGACGAGCCTGGGAGAGGCGATATGGCTCGCGGATGGATATCCGGCGGCGCGTGCCGGATATCCCATGACATATCCGGGAACTATCATTGATGGGATCGCCTCAGGCGGTCTGATCCAAACTGGCGTGTAGTGGGGCGCTGAATTCGTTGACTTTCTCATGCCAGACAAGCATTAAGCGCCCAAACTCAAATGAACGTGTCTCAGGCGTGTTGGTAAGGCTGTCCTCCTAGGGGGTTGTACGGTTGTCTTTGCAACTCGCGAGAAACGCGTGTCTCCATTTCATATTAGCAACCTGGGAAGCACTCGTTTACAGCTTTCCCCCTTCTTACCCAGAACCACGAACGACGTCGGGGTAGAGCTCTGAGCTTCGCTCGCTCGCCGCCATACTCCTGCGACCAGTCCCAACACCAACTATGAAGAAGAGCGCACTCAAGTCAGCGAAGGGGAGCCTTCTAGCCGCTCGGAACGCCGGTCTGCAGAGGAAGAGGAGACTGGGGATTGACCTGGGCGAGACGGGCTTGGGGCCTGAGCGCATTAGAGGTACGTCGAAGATTCCTTGCCTTCTTTCCAATCGGGAAGCCACCGCAGACTCCACAGTCCTGAAGCTCACGCGTTACAGCGCTCGTTGCGGAGTCGGTTGAGAGCCTGCGTCTCACGCACGAGGCTAGACGGCAGCGGACATGTCCGAATGTGGTGCTGACTGTCAGCTATGCTACAGGCGCTCCTCGACTGGGTGGGACTCGTGGCGCTTCAGGTCCCGCTACACACATTCTCCAGAATGCGGAGAATCTCGTGCTTGGGGACGTGGAAATTGTTACGGCCGGGGGCAACGTTGAAAGGCACAGGCACGAGCACATCCACATCCACATCCATATCGCTCGTTCAGGGAGGAGGACTCGAGGCATTGGTGAGTAGTGTATTGTATGTCCATGATTTACTGCTTCTGACGCGCTCAAATCAACCTTCCTGCTGGTTGTACCCATAGTGGACCCGCCTCCTCGTCTGCACGAGAGGGATGACGTTCGGCACCCAAGGGGCGTCCAGGATGTGCTGTACAGCACCCTAAATGGAGTAGATGACTCATCGAGGCCTTTCCTTTTTTTTTTTAGCCCAAATTAAAAACACGCCTTTCCCACTAAGTGGCATTTGTGCCCCTTGGCCATGAAGGGAAGGTTTCATGAGACATGTTTCTTCCCGTTTCGAGGTGTTCCTTCCCATAGTACTTTTTGCCCTTCGAACGTTTATGTAGATTAGATTAGACTTGCATACCGAGATACGTATCTTGATATCTGCTTCGGTGTTGGTTTCCACTTGATACCCACCTACTATACTACAATATAATATATGAGAGTACGCTGTTTGATGGCCCTCAGAACCTAGCGAAGACGCCCGTCTGAAGTACAGGTAGAGGCACCAGACAAATGCAAGGTGTGTACTTAGCGATGTTGCTACACGCTGTGAGCTTGGCAAAATTTTGCGGTGTCTATCCTCAGATTGAGATCAAAGGCTCTCATCAGGAGAGGCCCGGGAGCATTCCATCCCATTTCTCCAGCAAGATTCCCTCGCGTCTTGGGCGCCTAAATCATTACAAGCCTAGATAGGCGTACATATATTGACACAGTTGAGTATGGCTGTCAATGATCAAATCCAGTCCACCTTTGTCCCATATTACCCTTCAAACGCAACACATACACTGGCAGTGAGCACTAGAGATAACTATCTAGGCGCCCGTATGGAACATCCAAGCAGCCCTTTGCCACGCGTTTTATCGCCTCGTGTATCAATACATTAATCCTTTCTAGGCATTGTGAAACAGGAAAGACCAATGAATGTGATGAATCAATACACTCGTTCCCCTGCTTTCTAAGCTGCTCATCGTTATCACGCCGCCACTGGTCTGATAACACAGAAATAGGCGCCCATGCTCTTTCAATCCTTAAATGTGCACGATGACTTCGAATGTGACCATCGATCTCCTGAGGAATCAGATATGGTCGGATATGTTGGGAAAATGTGGAGAATGAGTGGCCATTGGCAGATAAAATTAGCAATGGACTCCACACAAGCCCAAGGCGAGGGACCAGGGTGAAGTGGGGCGCGGCTCTGGCGCCCATAGATAGCTTTCCTTTCCGAACTGATACATAATGCGAGGCCTGAGTATGCTAATGCGCTAACCACCCAGTAATAACCCAACCACCGAGAGAATACACGGTCATCATATGGAGCAAACGAAGTATGTCAATATCTCACCTCAGGTATTCGCATTGGAGACTGACGAATCGACAGCCAAGATGCCGCGAATCAATTCCACGCTCGTGGCATAGACCGAATGATTTCCTACGAGCAGACTGGCAATCTCTCTGATATGACGGACGGAATCTCGATGCTCCAGCAGGCGGTAAGCCTCACCCCCGAAGGTGACGCAAACCTGCCAGGGCGACTCTGTAACTTGGGAAATGCCTTGTTAATCCGGCATAGAGAGACGGGGGAGCTCACAGATATCGTCGATGCTATTGGAATGCAACGGAAAGCAGTGGAACTGATTCCCGAGGGTAGTGCCAACGTTCCGGGGCTGCTCAACAACCTTGGAACCTCGCTCACCCGTCGCTTTGAACGCACTGGGGACCTATCGGACATCGATGATGCCATAGCTGTACATCGACAAGCGATGGAACTCACACCCCAAAACGACGCTTCCCTACCAGGCCGTATCAGCAACCTTGGAAGCTCGTACACCCGCCGGTTTGAAAGGACAGGAAATATTTCGGATATAACTGAATCCATCGCACTACAGCAGAAAGTAGTCGACCTCACGCCTCAAGGAAACCCCAATCTGACTGGCTTTCTCAGCAATCTTGGCCTCTCGTTGATGTGTCGATTTGAGCATACCAGTGAGCTCGCGGACATCGAGAGAGCTATCTCTGCACAGAAGAAAGCCGTGAAAATAACCCCTCAAGAGCATCCGGAGCTACCTGGACTACTGAACAACCTTGGAGCATCACTTATCCGTCGCTTTCACCTGACCCACGAGCGCCCGGTCGTCACTTACGCCATCGAAGTGCAGCGGAAGGCACTAAGCCTCACGCCTGAGGGACATGCAGACCGACCCGGCTATCTCAACAACCTCGGCCTGTCATATCATTATCGGTTCACCTCGAGTGGAGATCGTGCGGACTTGGAAGAAACCCTTTCTTCGTTTAAAGCTGCAGCATTCTGCGCCGTAGGACCCCCGCAGGTCAAGTTTGATGCAGCCCAACGATGGGCGGGGACATTGATCCAGCATCGCCCCGATTCAATGGAGGAGATCTTCCTCTCTTGTGACACTGCGCTGGGGCTAGTCGCTTTAATGGCAGGTCTTGAGCAAACGGTACGAGGTCGGCATGCCCAAATCGAAAAGACCGCCGGTCTAGCGATGGAGGCCGCCGCTGCTGCCTGTGCACGTGATAGACCGGACAAGGCGCTTGAATGGCTCGAAGAAGGTCGCTGCCTTGTCTGGAACCAACTGACCCACCTTCGTTCGCCGCTCGACAACCTTCGCATTCAGAACGACGCGCTGGCACAGGATATTGCAGATGTCGCGAAGCAGCTCGAGCATGCCGGATCATCACGTAGCCAATCTCATGCCGGGATGTCGCTGTCGGAGAAGGTCTCGGTCGAGGATGAGGCTCGGTCCCATTTGGACCTTGCGCAACGTTGGAGCAATCTCCTCGAGGCAGCGAGGAAGATCCCCGGTTTTGAGTCATTCCTCAAACCCTCGCCATGCTCTGCACTCATGGAGCATCTCCCTGAATCAGGTCCGATTATCGTCATAAACGTTAATAACCTGGAGAAGCGGCGCTGTGATGCGCTTGCGCTGTTGGCTGGACTGGATGAGCCCCTCCACATCCCCCTTCCCAACTTCTCGATCGAGAAAGCTGGCGAGTACCGCACCATTTTGGGCTCTCAGCTACACGCCCGTAGACTTCGTGTTCGAGAAGTAGAGGAGACCAGGGGCATCAGGTCGGCGCCTGTTGGAAAGGGTGGTGACGTGCATCGGGTTCTTCGAGGTCTATGGGAGGATGTGGTAAAGCCAATTCTGCACGCTCTTGGATTCTCGGTGAGGTCGTTATTTGAGCAATTGTTGTGACGAAGCTGAAGCTCTGTCCCATAGGGTATTGATCAAACATCAGGAGAGCTACCCCCGAGGCTCTGGTGGTGCCCAACCGGCCCTCTGTCGTTCTTACCTCTTCATGCAGCAGGAATATATCGAGGTCCGAATGCCGACTCTGTCTCTAACTACGTGGTGTCTTCCTACACCCCAACCGTCACCGCCCTCACCGAACGGGTCAAGAATCCTCGCTCAGTCGACCCGAAGGCATCAGGACTACTCCTAACGAGTCAGCCGCACGTACCTGACACTTCTCCGATCCCTGGAACGACGAAAGAGGTGCGATCTATCTTCAAGCAAGCCGAAGAAAGCGGAATGAGAGCACTTAAGCTGGAAGGAGAAGAATTGTCCATCGCTGAGTGTCTTGACCACATGCAGCACTTCAGCAGCATTCATCTCGCATGCCATGGATCACAGAACGCGGCAGAGCCATTGCAGAGTCGTTTTCTCTTCCATCAAGGATCTCTTGAGCTTGGTGCAATCCTCCAATCCAATCTCCAGAACGGAGATCTCGCCTTCCTATCAGCATGTCAAACGAGCACGGGCGAGGAGAAACTCTCCGACGAAGCCGTGCATCTCGCCGCAGGGATGCTCGCTGCAGGGTACCAGCGAGTGGTCGGCACAATGTGGTCCATAGGAGATCAAGCCGGGCAGGATGTTGCCACCAGCTTCTACGAATATCTGTTTACTCAGCGGAAAGAGGGTAGGAGTAATGGTGGGTTTGATGGGACCCACTCCGCTTTTGCTTTACACCACGCTATTCAGGAGCTGCGTCGCAAGCTCGACGACTCGGAGGACTCCCTACTTAGCTGGATCCCATTCGTTCATTTTGGGTATTGAGCTATTGACTGTTATCATCCGTTGCTTTCCTTCCGGTCTACCATGCCTCTTCGTCCTGCTATACCTGCCTTTCTTCTCACGACTGATACACCCGTTATCTCTGTGGAGCTGTACTGCGACTCTGAATTGAGCCAGATGTAGATTATGCGATGCTGCCTTGCTTTAGGATCTGTTCTGACTGGTTACTTTCGCTTGACCATCCCCCCACCCCTTATATCTTTTTTTTCTTTTTTTTTTTTTTTTTTTTTTTTTTTGGTGGAATCTAGCCATCGGCCGTGCGACAAAGTGCACCCCTAGGCGTCAACGATAGTACACAGGTCACCCTGTGCTGAGAGAAATAACCGTTACCACAACCGGAGGAAATGCGTTACGCACGTAGGGTGCCCCGAGGACACCCATCAGTGTGGGACTCGCAGATCAACCTTGCCGTTCGCCGAGTAATGAACCTACGTGACTGGCGCGCTTAACGCGCGCCTAGTCTCATCTGTTCCTACCCCGCGGTCGACGCGGCCTCTCGCTACCCACTAAAACCCCCGGGACGACTAAGTCGCCATGTATGGACTCTCTACTGGTTGTCTGGAGCTGGTGCCAAGTGGCTTGCACTAGTTTAATGCTCAGCGCTCGTCGTCCATACGCCTGTTTGTTTGCTAGAGCCCAGTCCAATCTCAATCTCTTGTTTATCGCCGCGCGCCAGCGGCTAGTAATCTCCGCCTCAGTGTGAAGGCGGTCAAGCTTGCCTTCCCGGCCTATCCTCCATTCACACCGGAGACACCAGATGAGGTGCGCGGATTCCGATATGATTATTTGTAGGAGCCTTGTCCTCCCTTTGAGGATCTTCCCCTCGCTGTCACGTACAACGAGCATGGTGACGCCGAGAACAGTTCCCACCGTCACGTAGGGCCATTCGAGGCCTGTCATCGTCCACAGTTCCTTCGCCAGTTTCCACACAGTGGCCTGGCCCGATACACGGCACTCGCGCAGGATGTGGTCCATCGACTCCACCGGCTCTTCGCACTCGTGGCATGGCATCCGTTCGTCTCGCATGGCGCCGATATTTTTCCAGTAGTGACCGAGTTTGTATCCGTCGTGGAGCGTGAGCCATGCAAAAGCGCTGAATATCTGGGTTATAGTCGCACCCTTTCTGCGTTTCAGGGAGCGCCATATCATCTCGTCGGAAGGTCTGCTGTCGGTAAGTTCTTCAACTACCGCTTTCGTGCGCTCTATCATCCTCACGGTGCGACGGCGAGGGCCCGAGCTCTTGAACTCTCTAATGGCTCTGTAGGCTTTGGCTTGCGTGAGCGCTGCAGCCGCCGCGCCCAAGTTCCGAATTCCTATCCCCTTCGATAAGTCTATCGCATCGGGGGTCTCTTTTCTTGCACCTTCGTCGGCGAGGGCATCGGCCCCTATCTACACTCGTCTGAAAGAATCCTTCTGAATACAGGTATGGTTCTCGCTTATCATCTTTAGTAATTGGACTCGTGGGCACGCACGATACCTCTCAAAGGGAATAGACGAGAACACGATCGAGGGGAGGGGGTGAGGTCGGCATTGCTCAGATTTGAGCTGAGTTAACGAAGAGATATTGTATTGAGGGCGTCTACTCTAAATTCATCATACCGCAGTCTATTGGCGAGGAAAGACTGGGTTCTTCCTTCGATCGCCTGGTGCAAGGTAGACATCGCCGTGTGATCGGCGTGTAGCAGTGGCCGTCTGACATGTCTTCGTGTCAGTGCGGCAACCCGATACACCCAACGATGTTCTCTACTACCCACGGACCATCGGAACATCGGAGCTTCGCTCCAAGATAGAAAGGGGTGAGGGAGATGGTGGGCATGCAGACCCCGATCGGTCGAGCACGCTGTGCACAAGCCGTATTCGAACCTAGCCTCGTGCGCGGGAGGAAAGGAGGGGAAGGTAGAAAGTCGACTGGGTCACGAGAAATTGTGACGTGTACGGAGGTTGACTCGTTACGCAGGAGAGGTATTGGCGGCCATGTCAGAACATCCTGGTTGCCTATCCCGTACGGGTCCGGCGAGGGTTTGCGCAGCCTTGGGCAGTATGAAGCTTCAGGACTACTCGATAGCCGTCGGACACGTACAGCTTGCAGTTTAGCTATACCAAGGCGGAAAAGTGGATTGAACGATGTGGGGGCGCATCGTAGCACTGGTTCTTGGCCTATATCAGCACCCATTCCTCATCCCAATGTGTGCAGACCTTGTGAATTTCGATCGATATACCTAGCCAACATCGTGAAAACGCCAACAAGGAAGATAGTGTGTGTAGATTGCCTGCATCTGTAGCGAGGCAGTTGGGTGTCGCGCACAGACAAGCGTTGAGAGCAACAGAGAGCGAGGGAGGGCAATGTCTTTCAGGAAGGTGGTGGTACGGAGTGAAGGAGGAAGGAGGCGGGTGTCCTCGATTTGGCGGCCTGCTCGTGGGAATGATTTGAATCCCTATGCGGAAAATTAGCCCCTTTCAAGCTTGCCTTGAGGCACCCCGGCACATTCCCTGGATGGGACAGTCACAGCACTCGAGAACTTGGATATAGCAACAGACCGACGACTATTTAAGACACTATAGCTATCTGATCCATGATAGTAATTGCCCCTCTACCCTACCAGGGCCTCGCTGAATGTCGCCCAACAGGCAGGTTTGAGCCTGGTCTCGGAATGCGCTCACAAAACCTTTCCTCTGTAATGCCCCAGCACGTCGCGAGAATTGTAAACGTTTATAGATGGGTGCTCACCTCCAGACACCTTACGGCCTTCAACTCGCCATTTCGGCCCTTCGCATAAATAGCCGTGTCGAGCTCTTTTTCTACCGGGCCGAGTATCAGCGGGGATGCCCCTACACTATTCTCTAGGAGTAAGTACATGCATATAACGTATTTCCGTTAGCAGAGAGGGGTAATCCGTCCCCCATAAACTCTCCTTATCTTGGCACCCTCTATCCCTTGTCTGGGTTTCTCCCAGCTAGATGGCTCCTATCGTTTGACTCGTTTGGAGAGAGGCAGTAAGCCTTTATATCCAGGAAGGATATCTTCATTCTAGGGCACTTTCTCCCGCTCCTTCACAATATCTGATGATGATAATGAAATGCCATCGGGGTCAGTGGCGCTGTTACTCGGCTGGCGTAGCACAAAGAGCTAGACAGTGGTGAGCGCATACTCCAATGGGAGCTCCAAGATATCTTATACAATTTGGTGTCAGGTTGAAGGCCATCTACTCATTCTCACCTCGCGTCTTAATGGTCATTATTTCAGAATAGGGAGCAGAGTGCTGGTCGTCCCGTAGACTCGTTGAGGCGACTAAGTGTCGTACTAGCCCCGTCTCCTGGTCGAACGCGATCTAGAAACTGGAAGCCCTTCACACTCGGAGTTTGAGGACGCACTCTCTCAGCTGACTTCTAGCCGACGTACAACGGGAGCTGACCGTGCGACCATGCTGCAAAAATCTATTGTTCTTACATCTCTGGTTGATATTAATTCATATTAATGTCCATCCTGACGTTCACATTGCTGGCTATTCGGTTAATTCTGGGGGGAAGCCCGGCGTACGCACCGCACTTTTCGCCGCGCCAATGTGGTCTAAATACAATAAAGCGCAGGTATTCTACTCGCAGTACGCATGAAGACTGAGCGGTAAGAACTGGGACGAAAAAAGCAGCTTGCAACTCATTCAGGTACTATGGGCACGTTGCTCGAATCATCTTGCTCAGGCGTCCCCCGAAAGCCTAGCACAAGGCTCCACTGACGTTAGGCACCGCAGCCACGCCGAGATTGCGTGACTTGGATCGGGAAGCGAAGCGAGTATGATCGCGGGGTGAGCATATATAAGCCTGTACCAACCTACTAGGTAAAACCATCGACTTCTACATCGTTCCTCCCTACTCCCCACCCAAAGCAACTTTAAGAAACGCCATATCATCGCCATGTCTCCTCTTTCCAACGGTACCTACACCATCTCTGCGCATGGCGATAGCGGATCCCTTGTCGGACTGAGCGGCGAGAACGTTGTTCTCGGGGAGTCTGCCACTCGTGTACGTATTCTCCAATTGGCCGCGTCGGCTTCGCTTAATATCAACTTAACTCACCCACCCTGTATGCAGTGGACCATTCAGAAGCGCGGTGAAGGCTTCACAATTACCACTGACGGCAAGTCCGTTACCACCGCCGGTGACAATCTTCGCGCCGTTCCCGGGGCGGAAACGCAATGGAGGATTGAGAGGCAAGCCCACCAAGGGGAGGATAGCTTCACGTACGTCCTATTTGATCAATGATGAATGGTCACTGATTCTGCCCTTCCAAAAATTCTTCCCTCATCAAGAATTGCTCTTTTGGAGAGGTCGTATGAAGGGTGGTGGAACGCAGACGGGAATATGGAGCTCAGACCTCTTATTTCGACCAAGAGCCTCCCCCCTTTCTTTATGCCTCTCGGACTGTTCACCATCACCGCTGTTTAACCGCGCCAAAGAGCCAC
This sequence comes from Ephemerocybe angulata, assembly GCA_013368325.1. Lineage (NCBI taxonomy): Eukaryota > Fungi > Basidiomycota > Agaricomycetes > Agaricales > Psathyrellaceae > Ephemerocybe > Ephemerocybe angulata. The sequence goes on from JAACJK010000120.1 coordinate 241,108, forward strand.
AGGCTGTCAGATTTGAAACATTGTAACATCATGTAAACCATTTATGGGATGAAGCATTGTGATTTATCCCAGAGCTTAAACGCGTTGGAGCATTTTACGTAGCGGGACTCGAATTTGCCATCTTAAGATGCGCTAAGGTAACCATCGAGCATCGTCCTCGGACCTCAATATGCATGTTGTTTTAACGCCTGATTCGCTGTGTTTTCTCACACCCCAGACATCTGACAGCCAAGCCACCATAGTCGGGACGCAGTGTTCTGATCAAGGCAACAAGGGACGTAAGTGCGAGATAAGCGCCCATACTACTTAACACGCGCTAGTAATCGATGGGAAAGTCCAGAGCGCTGATACTGAAGCTTCATAGCGCGGCCATCAGGGCTGCATCTTTGGTTTGTCTGCTTTTACTGCCATTCCCTGGTTTCGTCGGGCAGTGCATGCGCAGTGCACGAGAACTTTTCTGGGGAAGCTGTGTCGAGAACTTCCCTGGTCGTCGGACTTCCAGGAGATATATAAACCCATCACTGAGACAGCCGAGTGAATGGGAAACCCGAGATGCCCGCGCCCCCTGGGCCGTGATTCGAAAAGGCTGGGTTACTTTCAAGCGAGAGTACCTTCGACGAGTCCACATAAGGCTTAGAGCTGGATACTGCCAGTGCAGATGCACCTGTAAGTTCTCTCCCGTTCCCGCGGGTTTCGACATGCTTGAGTGTTTGACGAATCTGTCTCTCTAGCCGCCGAGGATAATTAACCCTCAGAGGGTCAATTCGCAAAGCAGCAAGAGGAATACATCTTGGGATTCCTGTTACTTAAAAATTGTGGTGGAAGGTAAGCTATTTCTTCTGAAACTTTGGAAATTCAAGGTTACTCATGCTCGTTGTCGTCATCAATCTCCAGACGATACAGTGCAGCGGCTCCACCACAGCTTTGGCGCGGCTCCCAATCGATCAGGGGTCAGCGAGGCTTCAGTCAACGCATTTCCTGGGGCTTCGAATTTCAGTATTGAAGACTTGGTCATCATTATGGCTGGAGGCAGTGTGTCTCGGACCGTCGTCCACAACCATGTTCACCTACACATGCATCGGGACTCATTCGAGGGAATCGGTGCGATTATCCAACACATACTCTATAAGACACGCCTAAGCTAATCCACCTAATCCCTCCTAGACCATGAAAGCTTCAGTAATAGATCCCGAGGGGGGCTCGAAGGGATAGTTGTCTTTCTTTAGGCTTGATGGGCACACATACCGAGCATGCACCACTAGGACTTGCAATACACGATGACTCTTGAAGCGTAAAGTTAATGAACCAACATGGCTCGTAGTCGAAATCGCGGCCCTGGCGTGAATTTCAGCACTTTTAAGTACTTCAGGTGGCAACACCCCTGCCACGTGGCCAAATTCGCCAAGTTGGTGCCCAGGCATGGAGCGGGCTTTCAAATTTAGGCGCCCAAAACTTGAGCCCCGAGCGCGCAAGCTTGGCGGGGGAGAGAAAGACATTTATGGCTTTATACGAGCCTGAGCACGGAAATATACCCTTCCAGTGGGATTTATGTGACTATGAATTCAAACGATTATGGCGTCATATCACAGTAGAACGCGAACTCCAATGCAACAACGGCACACATAACATTACACATAGGTACAAATTCACGGCGTAGATATTACTGGATTAGCTAGGTAGCAGCGTTGAGAGCCCATAGCTGGTTGACGGTGTTGTTGGCAGGCTTGAGGGTGATCTATGAGGAAAAGTTCAGCCGTGTCCGATGCCAGCACCACGCTATAAGATATTTACCTTGGTGCCGTTGGCGGCGTTGCTCAAGGTCCAGTAGAGAATGGTGCCATCCTCAGCGTGGATGCTAATGCTGTTGAGAGGCGCAATGTGAGAATCGCGTGGAGAGTTCAAGTTAGATAATGTGCATACTGGTAGAAACCGTTATATTCCTGGACAGTGTAGACGGACGATTCTCCGCCGACAGTCAGATTATCTCCCTAGAAAAAGCCAGATGTCAATGCGCATTTCTAGGAGGTACTGTGGGGCTTTAGGTACGCACTGCGGCGGGCTCCTTGCTAGAAACGTAGACAACGTTGCCAGCGGCTGTGGTGGAGATCTTGTACTCTTTCCCGTGCTCGGGCTCGAGGGTCCACTACAAGGTCGGTGGGTCAGTGTCGTACACATGGTTCAGAACAGCGGTGCGCTCACCTGCTGGTTAGCTCCGCCGTTGAAGGTCCAGCCAATGACCGGGGCGTTGATCTCGTCGGCCTTGAGATCAGCGACACGGTTGCCGAAAGCGATGTTCTTGATGACCTGAGGATCGTTGAAGCCCATGTTGATGACTTGGTAGTTAGAGAGGAATGTGTGTCGGTTAAGATGAGATGGGAGAGGAACTTGGCTGCTGTTCTTCAGAATTGTGTGCTGGCTTTTATGGGACGTTGCGACCAGTACTGCCTTAATTGAGATTCGCCGGATACAAGATTACGCGACGCAAGAAATCCTCTTCCAGTCTTGACAGTCCATTGCCGAGGTCCGCGTTCCTGGCGCAAGTTTGCTGTGGTAGGATAGATTTGAAATCCATTGAACCCTTCAGAGTGGAACCTTGGGCGTGATGCATGGTTCCATGCCATTGTTGCTGCTACTTTACAATGCAATGAGAAAATCGCGCTATATCAGCCCTTGTCAGTCTCTCGAAGGCAACGCGCCATGCAAAGTTCCGACGACAATTCATTATGGAATAAAAATGTCCCGAGCGAGAATGGTGGCGTTTCGTTGTCACCGCCTTTCTTCCGAAATCATTATCCCTGCCATGTCTCCTGATCGTGTCCATCGTTGGCACAGAGTGCGAGGCCTTAATTGTAGTACAAGATATCGAAGCACTGTATACTACTCGCGCCTGTGAAACCAAGGGGTCCAGTAAAGGCCCCATCGTCTCTTCATGGCACTATACCTGCCCCCGACTCACGGGCGGAAAGTGACATCAATATCTGTACAGTGGCCTGCGTAAAGAAGGCACATGGCTTCATGACAGATACAGGACAAATCAGACTATGGGGACGTCGGCAGATTTCATTTCCGTCGTTGCGGTGTTCGCGCAACAAAGCGTTGAAGCCGTTCTCGTGACGATGGAAGGTGAAAACATGAGAAGGAGAGGCAGACAGAATGGAGGGAGATACAAGGAAAGAACCTTTCCCCGTGGGCGGGTGAAGGGGTAACGGTAAAAATATCTCACTCCTAAGCTCCGCGACCTGTATGTAGACTGTCTCAACTTTGCACAAGTGATCCTGACCAAGTTCTGATGATGGGATACGCTGGTAGTTTATAGAGCCTGACGGTCACGTAACTTGAAATTGGTCGATGCCAGCAGCTGCCAGTAGTCAGCTCTATGTAGACTTTGACGTTATAGTATTATACAGTTACTTTTTCGTCCTGATTCATGACAAAGAACAAAAATTCGGGTACGGGGAATCGAACCCCGAGCTGCCGCGAACTCATGAGAGGCGGCAATGTTAGCCGTTACACCATACCCGATGATGTTCTCTGGGCGGCTGCAATTTATCAGTAGGCTCGGCCATGCAACCTATGCCGGTAGGCTGAAAGACAAGTCCAATCGCGGCGCTCCGATCGATTATCTTCGGAGGCCTTTGTCCTCAGGCGCCGAGTCGCTCGATGGGATTCTTGATTATCTTCACAATATTTTCTGACTTGAATCAGCTGTACATCGGATGTCCCACTCAGGTGCAGCACAAACGGGTCCAGTTACTTGGGTTAAAATGAATCTGGGTGCCTGAGATAGATCCATACTATGGATTCGAACGCTCCGTTAAGACCCCTTCCAATCCATGCACGCTAGTGAACTAATATAACTCGACATCTGGTGCGGTGCAGTTTGCCACCCTTCCCAGCTAGCCCCAGATCGCCTTTTCGGCCTATGTACAAGTGAAGGACTGTATAACGAGGAGAGAGGCCAGCAGGTCTATACTTTGTACCGGCAATGGTACCTTTAATCTCCGTTTACCCACCGTCTAAATATATCTCATCAGGAACGAGGCTCCCATCTCAATGCGTTCGTTAGCCTGAGTACCAGTGGTTTCAAGGTGCTTTAATATTCCTGTACTCAAATGGCAGTGAAACGACTGACAGGTATCATTAACCACGGAGTAAACATTTGTATTCTCCGTTCAACGCCACCATTCTTATCTAGGATATGAAAGTGCCTTAACAGAACGGCATCGCGCCCTTCTCCATATTTTCCTGGCGTATTGTCGGAAACAAGGAACACCCCGCCAACCTGTGTTCTGGTGGAAACATTTTCCATGCCCAACAAGGACGAGATAGCTCGAATGTACGAAAGCGGGTCCCATGGTGCATCGGAGTTGATCAAGTCGCGATTGCCGCCGTCCGCGAAACGGCTTTCGTGGAAGTGTCGAGACCCTTGGGCAGTCTTTCGCGTATAGGACTGCACTGCATCCTGAATCTCATAAAAAGCAGCCAAAGTCTGCCTCTCAAAACATCCCCAGCTCTCTCAGCAACAGTTCCTCCCACAACTTCATTTCCTCCAACCAACAATCAACATGGGCTTCAACGATCCTCAGGTCATCAAGAACATCGCTTTCGGCAACCGTGTCGCTGATCTCAAGGCCGACGAGATCAACGCCCCGGTCATTGGCTGGACCTTCAACGGCGGAGCTAACCAGCAGGTGAGCGCACCGCTGTTCTGAACCATGTGTACGACACTGACCCACCGACCTTGTAGTGGACCCTCGAGCCCGAGCACGGGAAAGAGTACAAGATCTCCACCACAGCCGCTGGCAACGTTGTCTATGTTTCTAGCAAGGAGCCCTCCGCGGTGCGTATCTCAAGCCCCACAGTACCTCCTAGAAATGCGCATTGACATCTGGCTTTTTCTAGGGAGATAATCTGACTGTCGGCGGAGAATCGTCCGTCTACACTGTCCAGGAATATAACGGTTTCTACCAGTATGTACACTATCTAACTTCAACTCGACACGCGATTCTCACATTGCGCCTCTCAACAGCATTAGCATCCACGCTGAGGACGGCACCATCCTCTACTGGACCTTGAGCAACGCCGCCAACGGCACCAAGGTATATATCTTATAGCGCGTTGCTGGCATCGGGCAAGGCTGACCCTGTCTCCCAACAGATTACCCTCAAGCCCGCCAACAACACCGTCAACCAGCTCTGGGCTCTTAACGCAGCTTCCTAAGCATTTCTCAGATAACTTTGATCTTGGACTTGTATCTATATGAACTATATCTGTGTCCTGTTTTAGTAGTATTGGCTCAATGTGATTCGACGTTTGAGTCCATGCACCATACTTACCTTGTACGTGTCTGGGTACACATGCCCTAGCCTTCCTTTTGAAACTCAGGCGTAGGTTTGAGTTTTGGGCGCCTAAAATTGAGAGTCCGCCGCGCGCCGAGTTTGCGCGTGCTTGGCATTGACGTTTTGCCACGAGTGCGCGAGCCCGTTCTCTTCCGCAACCTTCATCACCACCTCTGCCGTTCGAATGAAAAGTAATGGAAGACCCTTCATCTCCTCGAACTCCTTGACAGGAAGGTCCTTCAGGTGAACTGGCCGTTCAACCGCTTTATTGAAACTTTACCGATTGCAAACCCTCATGATCAGCTCGGCGACTGGGAATCTTGCTGGAGAAGTACACCACGGCCCCTCACCTGGGTATCGCCTGCACCTCCACTCCTCTCACAGGCATCCCAGATGTTACGAACTGGGTGTCCCGGGCGCGTTTCACTCCCACCTCCTGACGAAGGTTGTGCTTGGCAGTGACAGCGTTGAGAAGGCTCTCAATCTTCCAACGCGTCCCGAATGCTTCAAAACCATGCATCGCTTTCTCAGCCCCCGTCGTCTACGGATATATCTCGCCTTCGTCTTCTACCTGCTAGGCCACTCCTTGACCTTGTCACAATCGTTGCATAACGGTAAATTGGAGGATTATGATCCCGACCTCGAATCCTCGGAAGATGACTTTCAACTCAGCCCGTACTCCCTCTACTCTACCCAGGTTGGTATATTCAACTGCCCACCCAGCGAGACTCCGCCTTGGATGGAGCACTCGGCGTCCCCTCTCACGATCATCCGATACTGCGACTCCGACCTACCCCTATGCCAGGACTTTGAGAAGACGTGGGCTTCCATGCTCGAGCGCACGAAGCCAGCGAGGGAAGGGGCTGGAGCTTTGCGGTATTTGCCGCTGATGTACGACGTGGACTGTTCCAGCGCCGAGTCTAGGTTCAGGTTTGCTGGGGAGCCATTACCGCCATATCCCCCTCTATTGGCCCAGTTCTCATCCGGTCCGCAGTCTTTCTGTGCTGGCACTCATCGACACTGACTACGATGAGTGAGCAGACCTTTGCGATCCAGACGTTATGACCTCTTTCCCGACACTACGAACGTACGACGCCGGGCAGCTTAAGGATATCTTCCACTTCAAAGGAGGATATTATGTCCCGGAAAAGGATATCCCAGCTGGTGGTGATATAAGGAGAGGAACGAGGATAATGCCAGCGGAAGAGTTGAGCATCTATATTTTGGGCTGAACAAGGGACTGGACTAGGTTTGACGAGGCATCTCACTTCTCCCTGTAGTTTCCATCCTCCCCCGGCCACCTCGGTCTTCGACTTCGTAACGCAATACTTACTCTGGTCCCTCAAACACGTCAAACTCGGTTAAATACAGGGCGATTTCCGCCCACAGGCGACGGAACTATCGTCTTGACTCCGAGGCTGTGGCCCAATACTGGGGACTACAGTAACACGACTGCGCCGGAGGAACCTACAAGAAAGGGGCTGTTCGATGCATGATCATTGATAGCGTTGTCACCCCCTCCCCTCTGGGCATGATGGATGGGCATCAGTGATCCGCAGCGGGGCGTATATAAAGGACCTCATCGTCAGACCTCGTTTCTTTTCCTCACCAGGCAGGCCTGTTCAAATACCCTCCATTAGTTTTGCGCCTACGTTCCACGACATCACCCTTCACGACCTTTATCAACGAGCACATCGATTCACTCACAATCTTCGTTCGCACCACATCATCCTACGACCCCACGTTCTCCCACTGCCCTTCACGCCCTCAGCCATCCCAACTCGCTGATCATACGACGTCAAGCAAGACCACGCAATCACTTTAACGTTCAACGAACCACTTACCGCCCATAAACAATGTCGTTCTACGCCGGATCCGCAGGGAGCGTTGTCGTCCCCACCGCCCAACCAGCATACGGTGTCCCAGTCACCCACTCCGTCCACGCTCAGCCGATGATGACGCAGCAGTACATGCACCACCACGTACCTGCCCCCATTTCCATCGCCCCCACCATGCACTACCAGCAGCCCATGCAGTATGCATACGCACAGCCCCGCGCAATGCCCGCAGTTCCGCTCACCGCGAACCCCTTGATGTACCAATCCTATGGGTACGGAGGCTATGCCCCAGGCTACTATCCCCGTGGACCGCCCACCGTGATCATCTCGAGCTCGAGGTCGAAGAGACACAGGAGGCACAGCTCGAGAGGATTCCTGGGATATCTGTGAAGCGTTAGGGAGGAGACGATTCTGAGCTAAATCGAAATAGGGGTTGGTATGGAATGTTTGTCGAGGGCTATCTAATGGAGGGGTCGTTGAACGACCCGTGTATTTTAAACCAAATAAATGTTCTTACTAAACCGATTTTTGAGCTTGCTGCTTTACTGCTCATTTTGAGGGCCAAGATACGGGCTGGAGAAACGAGCTTGGTAGACCTGGCTAAGTAGCGTGTGGCAACCTCATGTCTGAATGAGCGCGTGAAAGGATCGGAAGGCATTTTTGCCTCTCGCAGCGCACTGGATTGTATGTCTGGGCCTCTGTGAGCGGGCGGTCAACCACCCCTACGCGGAGCCTGTACGATACCAGGCTGGCGTTGCTTCTGGCGCGTTTCACTGTCAGAAAGCTCAACTAGAGCTTACACCGATTATTCAGCGCAGCTCGCTGGGGTGCCGGACACCCGAGGCTACTGGGATCATGAGTCAGGGTGTGCTTGCGTCAAAGCAGGGGATGTGTATATGTTGGGAAGGGAGTTATATCCATAATTAAAAGTGTAGAAATAGTACAGTTGTGGTGATGAAGTAAAATCCTGAACATATCGTCGTCAAAAATGCTCGGCGTTGCTATATGTGGTTCACCGAGGTGCATTTCTGCCAGGAAAAGAGTCACAATACGACACCCAATTGTTCTTCCTGCATGTAACTTATGACACTTCAGAGGACTTCAATGGGTTTCCCAGTGTATATAGGTTACATAACAACTTTAAAGTATACAATCCCTTTTTGCGCGAGCGATATGGGGTCCTGCCAGGGGTGACTTTCCCTGCTTTCTTCGCCATCTGAATATGTACGCAATCGCTGAGGCATGCTCGGTCATATGACCATGAGTCCTTGAAGGATAATCCAAAAAGAGGAGCAGTCGGATATGTCCCGGTGCCTCAGCGTGGCTTATCTTTCAGAACCCTTGACAGCGGGAACGGGCGCTTATTTGGATTCTACTCATGCAAAGGCGAGTCAGACACCCGTACGCCCCTTTTGAGGGACAAGCCGGTATGCTTGGGGACGCAATGGCCTATACCATCTACACAAAGTCCATGTGTTCCAGCTCTTGCGATAAGCTCGTGTAGTATAAGAGCGATCACGTTGTGCCAGTATGGTAGCTAAGCGCCCGCCAAGCGAGACGGATGTCAACTCCACAACTGCTTATCGCGTGCGGTGCCTCGATATATTCTTCATTAAACCTCAATAGATCGCGCATTCCAATCTCAGCTCCACTCTGAAGCTTGGCGTATATATATCATCACCTATCTCTTTGACATGGCATATTCATCTAAAGTGCTTCCCCGTCATGAGACTTGGGCCTCTAAAACATCTTCTGATCTTTTTCTGCTCTGTCATTCCAGCTCGTCATGGTAAGAGGAGATGTCGCATTACATCTGTAAGGCTTCGATGCTCATTTCTGAATAGTACTGGTTATGAGCACTGTCCATCCCGACGTCCGATCACAGGCGATGGCACAAAATGCCTTTAAGCGCCAGATCAACGGCACTGGACCTGTGAGTTACATAGTGTATGGGCATCCGTCAGATAAGACCTAACCCCCCTTAGTGCTCCACCTCAGATGAATGTGTGACTGTTGTTTCAGCATTGCAGGTGAGAGTTCTTCAAACAGTGCGTCGAAAGCCCGACTAGACGTTTCGATCGTGCCGAACAGAGATGCAGCACCACGGCCTCTGCCTGTCCATCAGTCTGCACAAAGGCCATGGGCGCGTATTGGAACGCTTGTTTGAACTGCTGGTTCAAGGATAGGCCCAACGCCGATACACTCCGCGATATTGAGAATTTTCGGGATAGTACGTCGCCTCTCCATCGCGTGATGTATCTGATTTCGCATTGCCTAACCATTGAAAGGCTACTACACAACCTGTGCTGGGTACGATGTTCCCCAGATTTCCATTACAGGGGCACTTCTCGCAGGACCTTGCACGGCCACTCGCTTAACGACCACAATGACGGTCACTGCTACTGTGACAATCACCACTGCTCTACCTGCTACCAGTGGAACCACAGTCTCCAGTGCAAGTCGTACAGGATCGTCTAACGGGGCGATAAGATGTACCAGGGATCGATCCTGGGCCCTCGTTACATATACCATTCTTAGTCTTGCCTCGTTATTCTACCAGAACTCCATCTAACGTTTGGAAATTCTTTGCACTGCGTGACACTCGAGTAATGAATCATTTAGGGGTATATTCGACGTCAAATAGACTACCTCGCGACACACACGTTTCGTGAATGGGGATGAATGAATCTTACGCGTAAGTAGTGTCGGAGGCGTCGGATTCTGTCTCAGAGCGTGCAAATAGGAGAAGGCTCTTGACTGGGCGATGTGCTGTTTCTCCCTCGTCACCTTCGACAATGAGGTTCCTTGACGCCGTCTTCTTCATGTTCAAAAGCAATTGGATGGCAAGGATGGGCCGCAGAATCTGCCCAATACTGGTATGATGTTAGAAATCTGAAGGCCATAACAGATAACGTTGAGAGCACACACAGAGTGGTTGCCGAATAGTCGTCTGGAACTATCACCCCCGGCGCATACCAAATGGCCGCAAATATGGAGATCGCTAAAATAACAAATGTTGAGACCTGTCACTTGAAGTAAGGACGAAGCGGCACATGAGACGACTCACAGCAAGCCCCAAGATAAAACACTGCGCCATCACGTTTTATTACAGTCAATAGCGAGTTTTTCTGGCTTCGATACCGTAGATAAATGGTCAGCCCTCCTAGGAGCAACATCCCTAGATGAAGATGCTGCATAAGCGAAGTAGTCTCCTCTCTGACACGCGATACGGTATAAGGCTTGTGGACTTACAAATATCACGGGCGAGAATATTGTACGCTGACATCGTCCACCATCGACGATCCGACGCGGAAAAGTTGCACTTGTATGTGCTAGGGAGGTTAGGATCCGAGAAGGCTTGAAAAATTTCTAATCAGCCTCTTCTGCGCAGTCCGTTCATCAAGAGGGTGGCGATGCCTCACGCGTCGATGAACGAAAGTCCAGAGTGACCCCAACGATGTTCACTATGAGAGATCCCTGCGAATGGCTAGGTTAGAGTATAGCCTGTCTATCGAGGGAGGGGCTCCTTACAAAGAATGGGAATAGGCAGAGCGGTAGCCACTTCCTCCTTGCTCCAAGCAAGGCGTACATGCAGAGCAGGATGGATCCTACAATTTACAAATGGTATCTAGCTGAGTATTCGTCTCGAAGCCATGATTCCAGACGGATTATATTTATGCTTACCAATTGCTGAATACGTGACAATTGTGCTCATCGCTGAATAACTGCTTTGAGATCCATCCAAGGTAGAAAGAGAGGTGCACAGTAGTACTCACCGTATGCAACAAGACTCAGTGCAGCGCAAGTCTATACGCAAATCGGAGGTATCAATAGGATCAGCGGCAGCGCCTTCACAAATCATTTGGCCAGAACACACCTCCACAGACAGAGGCAACTCGGAGGGGAAAGACCCTAGACATTGTTAGTCTTCTTCTTCCAATCACGGAAATACTGTCTTCCTGGCACCCACCGAATAGTTCGAATATGATTCTGAGAAACACAGAGTAGCGCGTAAGGAGGAACAGCACCTTTCCAAGCATCCATCTCTCAGTCCATATCAGCCCTACTTCGTCCGCCAACGTTTCAAAGTAGTGGGATATCTGAAAGAATTAGTTGATTCAGAAGTAGGATCAACCTAGCGTCAACGATGAAAGGGGAGAACGTCGACTCGGATGAAGGGCCAAAACACACATAAGCTGTATAGGCAGAGACTGTTAGACCAGATGGCAGCTCATGGGTTATTGATGATATCTCCAGAATATTATCAGTAGATCCTCACTTTGAAGGCGCTGTAAATGGTTTACATAAGTTAACCTTGAGGACCATGTCAAGGCTGAGTTGGACGGACACTTACCGTCGCTATAGTAGTTAGCATGACGCTGATACGAACGAAGTCCGCTTCGCTCATAGAAGCCATTGTCTGTGAAGTTATGACTTGTGGAATGCGAAGTCGAGCTCGTTTTAGATTGTCCGTAGGCCTTCAAGCTTCAAGCCTCGACTAAGCTTTATATCCCCGGGCATGGTACAAAAATAACTTGAGCGCTGATGTATCCATCGTGATTGCTCCTTACTACTAGTCGCTAGCGCCCGACGAGCGCTCTGCGTACCTGATCGAGTCTATTTTTATGCGCAAGGTAGATTAGGGTAGATTCAAGAACGTCGCTTATCTCGCCCAGTCAGCCAGCGTTCCAGCGCTGCTTAATGTCATCGGCCTCCATCGGGGATGTATCACGCGATACAATTGGAGCTGGTTACACGCAAGCCAGTGTCTCAAAGGGAGACTTCATGAACACCCGCTTCTTCTGTTGAGTGCCTATAATTGTGTCAGCCTCCAACCCCATTGTCGTTAAGCCGATGCTCGGCGAGTTCACTTCACTCACCCGTATCTCGGAACGGAGTATAGGACTACGTGGCCCTTTTCGGTACGCTTCACTAACGCAGTCAAGCGCACGACATTTCGATAGCCCAGCGGAAATTCACTTTCAACCAGTCGTACATCGCCACCCTCAACCCTAAGCCTTGGATCCCGCCCCATGGAAGTCACTCGGGGAAAGAGATATTCTTGTGGAAAGGTGAGCTCGATTTGGCTATACGCTCTCCACCACTGCGAAGAATCGATATCAACTGGAACCATCGAGACTTGAGCTATGGGGAAGTTGAAGTCCATAAATTGGGTCATGATCGTCCTTGGCGGAGCGTCGGCCGCTTTTCCTTCCTTCATTATCGAGAAGGATTCGTCGCAGAGGGCAGCGACGAGCTTGTTGTGGTATAAGCGCGACAGAAGGTCATAGCAGGTTCCCGACGACTTGCAAGCTGGAAAGGCTCAATCAGCTAATCTACAAGTGAGCGGTAACGTGAATACCTGAGTGGTCCTCGGTAGCGTATGAACACTCTTTGTGATGGCGTTCCTTCCAGTCTTCTTCTTGGCAAGCGGTTGAGCAGTATATCATGGAATGGCAACGCGAGCACTTCCCCTTCGAGATCCAGGAATGCTGCAAGGTGCCGATACACTACATTCGAAGGGAATCTCTGGTGAGTACCCAGTCACTACAGTAAGAATGAACGAACCGAAGGGTTGTCGCAGATGTTCATGATATGGGCGTCGTCTTTCGTGTAGAGATTGTGTCGCTGGGCGAATGACACCCAATACGCCTGCCACACTGGGAAGATCTTCGAGTCCCGAGGCATCTCCGTCAATCCAATCTTTGGGGGGATCATTCTGTCGAACTCCATCACAATAGAAGGGTATGTCGTGTACGGCGCTAGCAGCCGAATCATGTCGATTGCTGGCTCGACATGAGAGGCAGGGCCATTCCTCGCCAAATACCCGACGATCCGAGCCATCACGGAGATGACATCCCCGGCGACGAGTTGACGACGGTTTTTGAGGATGTGGGTGTCAAGATTCTGGATATGGATCATGAATTGTATAGTGACTTCCAGAGCGAACTTGAGAAGATGGGGCCTGCCCGCGTTGACCGCGGCAAGGGAAAGCGCATTGATGGCGGAAGTGGTAGGTTGGATATAGCCAACCCGGGCAAACGCTCGACTGAACATCGTGCTGTTTTGGGACACACGGTCCGTAATCTGGGTGAGCTGCCCAATAAACCTAAAGACGTCCTCAGACGGAGGTAGGGCTTGTGCCTTTTGGATTCTCTGGAGGGTTGCTGATGCAAAGTCGACGGCCGTCCTCCGGGATGTGATGGCCCGCAGGAAGGTTTCCTGACCAACGTCATTCTCCAGAAGGACGCGCATGAGATATACCACGGGGTCACCAGGGCCTCTGCCTTCGATGTCCATGTAAACTTCGCCCTCCCTCGTCCTGGCTAACCAGATAAAGGCCATCAGGTCGCAAAATTCCAGTGACGAGAAGAAGGCTTGTCTAATACGAGGATCGACTCGTTCGATGCTTCCAAGCATCTCACACTGGTAGACGTGGGTATACCGCAAGTCGACCTGGGTACCGGTCTCGGGGAACGCGACAGGCAGGCCGCCGATGCGTAAATAAAACTTTATCCAATGAGATACCACCCCAACAGAGTCTTGGAAACCTTTGACGAACTCTTCCGTGACAGAAGGGCTCAGTTCGGCGTCACAGCGCTCTGCCAGTTTGGACAGTATAATGAGCCCCACGAAAGCTCGCTCCTCTTGCCGCTTCAGCTCTGCGGTGAGCTGATCTCGCTTCCGGACGGTTCGAGGACATTCTACCGTGAGATGGGTGAAAGAGAGGCGGACGATCTCTGTCGTTGCATTCTGGGTCGTTGCCCTCCCCACAAGATCCCAGAGATGGGGGATGGATCCAGCCGCCGCACCCGATATAACCTTTTTTTCTTGTCAGGGAGGTTTGGTTCTTCAACTAATCAACTTACACTCGGAGGGATCCGCGCAGGGCGACTTCTGCTCAGCGCCATACTCTTGATGTTGTGATTTGGCGAGCGCTTGGTGAGTGTCCAGGAGAAGAAGCGCCCGGCACACGATATCGTGATTCGACACGTCACTGATGGTGGTAGTTGATGTAGATCGCAAGAACTTTAGGGCGACGGGCCCTGGGCCCAGCCCCTGGCAGGCAAGGTGCAATCCTTGGGAAGTCCTCCTACATATTATAATAGGAGTTGTCTCGGAATCCGAGTTGTCTTTTGGGCAAGGGTCGTCAAGCTTCCGACGTAAGTACTAGGCCGCTAGCAAGGAACGTATCAATCCGGGAGAGTGACTGCGCATGTTGATGGTTATCAGCGACATCGAGTCAGTTCCTTGCCTACTTAAATGGCGGATTAGCGCTGAGGAGGACATCGCTACCAGTAACGTATCCGCATCACCACTCACCACCCAATCTTTGTCTTCTTGTCTACAGGTGAGAATAGAGTAGTTCATATACTAGTTTCTGTCTCAACTCATCCTCGAGCAAGGCTCAAATAATTCTTGCACCATGATACAGCAACAGACGAGAAAATTCAAGTGGCCGTTCAAAGGATTTTGGCTAAACGCTGGTATTGCCTCTATGGCCGTATTCCTCACAGCTTCCGAGGGAATGTTCTACTGGACGTTGTATCGTGCCAAAACCTCGAAATCCACAAAGGTCGAAGACGGCGAGAGTTAAAACAATAACCAGAGAAACACACTACCACTACCACTACCATTGCATTTGATAGCACTGGTCGTAGTTGAATACACAGCGCTGTCTACCCAGGCGGCCTTTGACTGTACCGTCAACTTGGACATTCGGTGACCTCTGGTTCCCTATCAAATTGGAAATACGAAACATATAACGAAAGTCGAAGCTTCAAAACGCAGTGGATGGAATAACGTAGATGTGGTCTTGGTCTTGGGAAACAAGAATCATATTTCCTCGAGTTATGCGTATCATCTTAGAGCTCACCGTACTCAGGTGTATCCGTGCGCACATACCCTTCATGCACAGTGCAACTTAAATCCAGTTCCCATTTCACATTTCGAGGTAACGTTAACTAAGAGAGGCCTAGGATGCTGGTAGATTCCATGTCGACCTCAGAAATATACACATATGCACACTTGATGCACACACATATTGTCGGGCTCAGTGCTCTCCACGGCTGTTCAAGACTTCAAGTGCCCGAGGACCCATTTTCGATCTGCGTGCCAGTCGTTTCTCGAAAGGTTGACCACATACGGCATCTATCGCAAGACCTTCAGGGAGTCGTCCCTAGTATGGACTAGCCAATATAATGACCTGTACATCCAGGCATACGCTCATATGTGAATCCAAAGATTACCTGGAATATGACTCGAGGCTACTGAGAGGAAAATGTTAACGGAATTATACCATGTGCACATCTCCCCATTCTCTGACTTGCGAGTGGAAGCGGCCATATGTCGCGTAAAACCAGGCCAATCCGCACCCAAGGGCGGCCTTTGAGGCAGACCAACGTTTTCCGAAAGTTCGTCAAGTCTCATCGTAATCAACTTAAGCGCCTTTCCTGTCCGCTCTAACAGAAGCCCCGGGAATGCGGAATATTTACTCCCTTCTAAGGGATTTGATGGCATATCTGGGCGCCTCTCGCTCCTCCTCGTTCTGAAGGCTTGGCGCTCTGGTTTGAAACAGGTCTCACACAACCATGCAGCCGTGTCGGGCGCGGCTGGCCGTCGTGTAAGTCCCATGCTCATTTCCAGTGCTTCGCAGACGCTCCGAGTCGGTAAGTATTGTCTTGAAGTAGATTCCGGGGGCAGCCTCTTCCACGTCTTCCGGCAACACGCATGATAAACATCTTCTTTCGACCCATATATATGAGAGAGCAAGTCGACTGTTTCGAAGCCAGGCCACTGAACTCCTTACCTGTCTTTCCTCCATCATCTTAACAGAATGCCCACTGTCATCAACGCAGACGACACCGACTCACACCTTGCCTACACCCCCGGCTGGGAGGTCCTGAGCTCACCCCGCGAATATAACGGTGGAACCCACTGCACAAGCACAAATGGCTCATCCGTGACTCTCAACTTCCGCGGTAAGCCTGGCCTCCCAGATAAAGTCGACTTCGAGCGCTTACTAGGTCCCAGG
This sequence comes from Ephemerocybe angulata, assembly GCA_013368325.1. Lineage (NCBI taxonomy): Eukaryota > Fungi > Basidiomycota > Agaricomycetes > Agaricales > Psathyrellaceae > Ephemerocybe > Ephemerocybe angulata. The sequence goes on from JAACJK010000120.1 coordinate 257,319, forward strand.
CAAATACGTCCTCGTCTCCGCGACAATCCCGGCCTCCAACACGACGACTGATTACAGTCGCATCGACTTCGACATTGATGGCGGTGTCCAGGCGGGTACTCTCAGCCAGCGCGCGTACAACACTCCGATTTATAACCACGCCATCTACGAGTCCTCTGGCCTCCCAGCGACGGACCACACTCTCACCTTGACGTTTGTCGACCGCCCGGACACGATTAAGTTCTGCCTTGACAAGATTGAGATATCCGCCGACCCTGGAGAGCAGGCAGAGCTCCTGGATCCACCCACTCAGGGTACGAGCGAGAGCGAGTTTGAGGCCAGGGAGTTTCACGACATAGGTTTGTCTATTCTCTGATCAACACCTTCATCAATCATTGAAGCGACTTCTTTAGCTTCGCCCGTTATGACTCTCGAAGCGAACCAACCCACTCTCGCAACGATCCACGCGGCACCGCGTATCGAGACCGCAGCCTTTGCGGGGGGTGCCGCTTGTGGCTTTGCCGCTGGTGCATTGGTGATGTTCTTCGTCTGCATGATCATCAACAGGAAACGCCAGAACACTGGCGAGCTCAAGATCTAAACCAGTCTATGTCAAGTACGACAGTATATAGAGTAATTAGACACAATCACAGTACGGCACCGTAGGTCTCTTGAGACTGGAATGTAGCCGACTATGTGCTGAATGCTGTCTCAATTGAAGACGCCAACAAAGACAATTTTATTACTTACCAGTCTATCCAGCCTGGACAGTTACACGCCCGCCCTTCACCGCTCCCCCGACCTGTTCCCACCCAAGCTCCATAGCACGCTTGAACGTCCCCAAGATATCCCTCGCCCTCGAATGGTCAGAAGGTGTGCACTTCTTGACGAATATCTCCAGCCACCGAAGCTGGGGTGATCGATCCGCAGCCGCAACGAGAAACCTTCGCAGCTCAGGGTAGTCCTCAACCTTCCTGGTCTTGAGCACCTTGAGAAGTGCCTGCAACATCTTCATAACATGCTGCCGATCGAGTACCACCTCGAGATTGCGTAGGGCGCTGCCTGAAGAGTCGAACGTTTCCAACCACGCCGAGGCGATCTGAATGGGGGTGAAGGTGTCCTCGAAGTGCGTCGCGGTGTAGTCGAGGGTGAGCGACGTGAGAGCGGAGCTGTCCTTGAACGAGATGGGATTTCGGCGGATGTGGTGGTTAACGAGAAGGGGTTCCAAGACGAGTGTTCGGACGGACACTCCCAGCATCGTAATGGCCTTGCACACCGCTCCGTACCCGGCTATGCCGGTGCTGAGGTGGAGAGTGTGTATGGAAGAAGAGTTGTGGATGACCGGGGCGTCGGTATCCAACAACAAGATCTTCAACAAGGCTGGGTTCCATTCCGTGGAACGCGTTCGGTAGGATAGTTTTTGAAGGGACCATGGCACGGCAGCGTATTCGGGGGTAGGGACAAGGGACTGACTGTCAAATTCGACCCCGTTCTCGAACGAAAGAGCCTTTAGGTTCGGCACCGCGCTCCTGAGAAACCTTGCCAAGGCCAGAGGTGATGGGAATAGGAGGCGATTGAGGATGATTGACTGTAACGTTGGCCGGCTGCACATCACTTCGACTGTCCTGATGAAATCGACGGGCATTAAGTCGAACCGTTGAAGCACCCCACCTCCGAGTGTAAGCTCGCGAACATGATGCAAGGAAGCCATGATTTTGCATGTCTCGGAGTTGTAGATGAAGTCGACCTCGAACGATTTGACGTGCCGAGCGAGGTGCGGAGACGTTTCAAGCGCGGAATGCAGCATGATCGACCTGCGAGAGCTTAAAATGCGGACCTTTTCGAAGAGCCTCCCTTGCGCGAGATCTACATGAGCCTTTGATAGTAGAGAGACAGTCTGGAGTTCAGGAGCGGTGCAATGGAGAGCAATCAGCTCATCGATTTCGTAGAGGAGCATGGTGGCCGAAACGAGGAAACCTTGATCCTTATCACATCTGAAACGAATGTGAATATATTAGCATAGGGTATCATCGCCTTCTACAACTACGACGAATTAGGTATCAAGTGTTCAAAAGTCCGAAAACACACCTCCGACAGCAACAAAAGAATTAAAGGGCTCGCGGACCTGTCCACGCTTGGAACGAATCCCGTGCGCCGGCAGCCGCGTTATACCCAGGTTGGAGTTGCTGCGGGGGTTGGGGCGGGTAGGCAGGCTGTGGCCCCTGCTGCGGATACACCACCTCCTGGCGCGGCTGTGGATAAGCAGCCTCTTCGATCCCTTCATACGCACTCGAGTAGTAGCCAAGGTCCAGGTCTTCACCTTCAGAGAGGGGACGCTGCGATTCGACGCCAGGTTGCAGATGCTGTTGCGGGAAGGTCGGCTCGAGATTCGGAGACACCGCTGGACGCAGTCTCTGCCGCTCCTCGGGGTCGGAATTCCTCGCGGTCAACGGATACGCGGTTCCGGCGACCACATCGTTCCTGGGTTGATGGTGGGGATGTTGCTGATATTCGGCGATCCCAAAGGCCTGTGCGCGCAAAGCTGATACGTTGGTCCTGAGTGCGATATTGCATGGAGGGGGTCGCCTGGTAAGGGATGCTCGACGACTTGCTTTCCACAACTGGCACGGACTCGGGGTGGGGCTTGCGCGTGAAGAAAAATCTGAACGAGTAGCCGATCTCGCGGAAGAAATCCACTGAGAGCAACAGGGTGAGATTCGAAGCGCGAATCGGTAACTGTGCATGTACTGTAGTCCCAGAGCGGTCTCCATGCAGGAGTACTCGCTTGGCTCCTGTACTCTTCGCAGTCAGCCCACCCAGCGAAGATGACGGCTCGACGCAGGGCGGAAGTGCATGAGCAAGGCCATGGGCGCCTATTGAGTGCCACCGCGGGTAAGCGAATGATGCGGCCCAGACAGGAAGCGGGGAAGTACCCCCGGATAGACCGACCCGCTTGCGCTAAACTGCAAAGGGATGGTGAGTGGTGGGCTCACGGAAGAATAGATACGACGCACCAGAAGACGGGAGACGGGGAACGCACACGAGTACGGCTCCAAACGAGCTTCGCCAGCGCTCGTTTCCAGTTCGTCCGACAGAGGCCGTGAGCGAGAAGTTGCACGGGCGAAACTGGCGACGAGAATCGGGTTAAAGGGATATGAGGACGAAAGGGAGGGAAGGCGTACCTTGGACGCGCGAAGTGGGTGCTTTCGAGGGTTTGCTGGCGCTCCAGAGGATGTGCCGGTGTAACGCAGGACGTGGTGGTGCTCGCTGGCGATCCCGGCGACGGAGGTGGCTGGAAGAGCGAATGAGCGAGATAGGAGAGAAAGAATTGGGCGACGGACGTACCTGGCCGACGATGTGTGCACGGACACGAGAATGGAGATGCGGTGAGCTGGGGGTTGATTGGGGAGCGTCTGGGGCGATCCTGGACGTATCCGCGAAGCGAGCCTGACGAAAACGAGTGAGTAGGGAGCTGGATGGACTGAAACCGTCGTTGGAGACGCACCTTTCGTCGGACTACCCCTCCACACGCGAAAGGCCCGCGGCAGCGTGTCTGTCCTTCTTCTTGAGATCCTAGAGGCTGTGAGAGGCGGGGGCGGCGAAGAATTCGATGTCTGGGGCATTCTAGCCTGGTCCGAGGCTCGGTTCGCTTTGGAGGAAGTTGCAAGCGAAAGAAAATGGCGTGAAGCGCGATCGCCGCGAGAGTATGGGCAGGGGTGGTTCAGCGAGGGTAGGAGATGGGTTATACGACCTCATAGACTAGTAGAAACGAGTCAGTACAGCTCTCAAGGTCGGGGAAGCGAGATAGAGAGACTTACCTATGTTGGAAGAACGAGGGTTTGTGACGTGCGAAGAATCGGCGGGATGGAACGAGATGGCAGCGTAGACTGGGCCCATACTCATAGATCGAATGCCTTGGGAGTTCATTCAGCTCGGGAAAGGCATGATATACAAAGATTACAACTCACAATCGACGCTGTTGACCTGGACTTGTGTAATACCTGCGCAGGCCAAGCCAACGATGTCAGGCTTCTACAGCCCTCCTACACGAGCAGCTTTCGACGAGAATGCACCGACAATGCTGGAGAACGTAATGACGGATATTATCGCAGCCTGCTAAGAGTTGAGAGACCCAGAAACATGAGTTGAGCATCGTGGACGTACCAACGGCGTACAACCTCCCGCATTGCCCATCCTATCCTGTGGGGTGACCAATGGATCCCGTTTGCGTCCAAAACTTGCTTTCGTCGATGGGGAGCGGGTTTTCACACGCTTCGTAGGTCATATCGACGGGCTGGGATCTGGCCAGCCAGAGCACAACGAGGAGAAGGTGGTGGGCAAGATGAGAAGGACGGTTGATCCCAGGCGGTGCCAGGCACACGGGTTGTTTGTTGCTGTATCCCCATTCGGGGGCTGGCATTGGCGCCGGGAGTTGGGGGGAAAGGAAGAAATGCGATTTGAATCGCGACGCGACGCTTTAGTGCACGCATGCGGCGGAGGACTCGAGCACCGCGGCCTTTGTTTGGCCGTCGCCGCGCTTCTTCGATCCTTTCCACCACCACCCAAGCGCTCTGATTGGCTCGTCAAAACTCCCCAGCCCGCCTCGAGACGCATCGCCGACCCTTTCGACGACGACCCAAGAGCTGTGATTGGCTCCTGCGCAGAGGGCCTTCCTCACCAACGAGCCCTTTCTCCACGACTTCAACGCTGGACTTTGCCCTCGCCACAGTGCATCCCAGCCACAGATTGACGATGGGCTCGACGACGGCCGTGGCGCGAGTTCTCCCTAGAAACGGATACACGGTGAGTCTGTGCCAGACGTATGTCGATTGAACTGCAACTCACAATCGGAATATTAGCCCTTAGGCAGGGAGACTGTCTAGTCGGGACCGCATCGCACACACCACATGGGACGAGGTCGTGGGCAGGTCAGAAGCGATTGGCGTGGTTGGGGAGCACGGCACACTACCCCTTGAAAACACGGCAAACACATCCCCAGCGTACATACGCGACCGAGGCGACTATTTCAGGCACGTAGGTCAGTATCTACTATGCCTGGATGCTATGCGCACTCACCGCGAGCCTAAAAGCGGCAACTACAGCACACCAGCAACCTCCACGCACTTGCACACGGCGACGGCGACGGTGCACACGACAACGACGGCGCTCTAGGAGCTAACGGAGCACTGTCGGCACGACACAACGATGGTAGACTCGCGTCGACTCAAAATCTCCGCGATGATGGCCCTGCGACAATACCCTGCTCAAAATCGTGAGTATAGTACGCCTGCGAATGATATTTGTGCTCACCTCTGGAGCAGGCATGACCGACGCACGCCTAGGGACGACGTTTCGGCGCGACGAAGGACGTCCTCTCAACGACGAGCTGCACACACCGACGACGTACTCAACAAAGGCTGAGGGTACGCGGTCCATCCGTCCTCCTAGATGAATACAACAAGTCAGTCCTTGCGACAACAAGGCGTCAATGTAATGCTCACGTCGATTCCAATTCAAGTCCAAGTACACCGGCGCCGCGGGCAAGGAGAGAGTCTAATGAATGGTAAGCATGACATTCCCTTCGCTCGCAATAAATACTCACCTTTCGGGCCATAGCCTCAGCCATACGTCTCGAAAAGGACGCCCATACTGCGCACCGAGTCTGCCAGACGCCCGGACGAATCGTACAGAGGACTCCATCGACCGAAGACGGTGCCGAATTCGACCTACAGATTCTCGAGCACGTCAGCCAACATTCCAATACAGACGGCTGACTTACCGACCTCGACCTCTTGTTTCAAAGACGGCGGCCCCGGTGCACACCAGCAGCCCCTTGGCACGAATCTAACTGGGATAAGGATGTCAGTGGCCATGATCCTTTGAGAGGCGGCAGGACGCTTACCGAACTCTGGTCATCAACGAGGCCGAGCAACTGCTACAAAGTCGTGAGTATGATACCAAATCTCCAATAGGCGAATCGACTTACCCATGCATCGTTCGTTCGTGGCTAGATTCAGCTTGAAAGGGCTACAAAAAGGTAATGGTGAGTGCCAAAAGCCTTACACAGCCGGGAATCGTTACTTACCCGCACTGACAGTCGTCGCCCATGAATCCACGAGATTGGTAACGGTGTCGAAGTGTGGAGGTCGGGATGTTGGTGGGGGAAGACGTGTGGGTGGTCCGTGAACGGTCGTCGAAGGTGGTGGCGCTGTGCAGGAGATCAGTGTCGCGTTGCTGGCACCCAGCGGTAAAATATAAGACGTACCTTATATTTCCCCCTCCTTTCAACGACGCACCAGCTATAGACACTTCTAGGTTGAGTCAGTAAGTCATAGTTTTCGTTTCAAATATGCTTACCTCGATTCCTCGCTATTCCTCGCAGTCTTTGGCGTCCATCGCCGAAGTCTAGGATACATGTTAGTCAGATGTATTCGTATAGCAGATGAATACACTCACGACTCACGAAAGTCTAGTGAATATCCGTGTGGTTAGCTCGAGCTCAGGGAGAACGCCAGAAGCGACTTACTTTGTGAGCGAGTAGAGAATCCTGAAAGAGAAATGTATTGTGAGCACGAGAATGAAAAGGACATGAGCGACATACGTGGGTGGGCGAGCCACGACGAGAAATGTGGGTGACGAGCTGGTGGGGTGAAGGAAAGGTGTAAGCGACGTGTCAAGCGAATATGGGGTGCGACGGGAGTAATACCGTGAACGGTTTCATGATGATGGGGCGCCGACGCCGGAATAGCCAGACTCACCTCGAGTTCGTCGTCGACGACGGCGGTGGAGAGGAAACACAACGACGACGATCAGAAGCAAATATTAAAGAGAGATAGAAAAGAGTCAAAGACTCAGAGGAGATGGAGCGGTGAAGTGGAAAGGGGAGAAATGAGCAAACCTCGTTGAAGAGGATGCAGAACAATCCAAATTGCGCACCTCCTCTTATACCCAAACTCTCCCGCCTCCCTCCGTTCTCGGCCCTCCCAGGATCAAGTCCAAATATACTTACTGCCACCCTATCCGAATAGTTGCGTCGGGGTAACCAAGGCCAAGTGTGCGGAATGCGCTTTACGTGCGTATCGCGCTTCGCTGATTCGCTTTGCGCACAGAGTTGCCTCAGAAGCCGTGCTAGCGGTCATGCCGGCTGTCTGTGTACGTTTGATGCATCATGAGCTGGCGCGCCAAGCACGGGTCCCGCGCAGGGATGCGGTTGGAATGGCGTTATTGGAGTGAATGGGATGAGGAGGAGATGCGCACCGTGAATTGAGAAGATATGTCGCTGGTGGACTTGGGGGTCGGTGAGCTGGGTATTTACTACTCAGGGGTATGTATTACAAAGTATAATCTTGTTTAAAACATGAATGTTGCACTCGATCGCTTAGTATAGTGGTTTCGCTGAATGGGCGCTTATTTCCCTCCGGATACTCGTGCAAAGCGATCGATCAAATTTCTTTGGAATCGGAGCTTACCAGCCTCAGATATACCATTGACTTAATGTTTATATGGCCCCTAAAGTCCCTTGGAGTGCCTTCAAAGTCCGTAAAACGCGCAATCGCTCATTTTACCCCTACAGCTCCAGACTCTGCATCTGCAAAGATTTCGACTTGGCAACTTCGCTGGTGACAGCATCCGCTGTCACAGTACATTCCATCACCTATTAATAGTGTGAGAGAGTTATGCAACGCGAATTAAACGCGTTGCAACTGTCCTTTTCGTGTGAGTGGAACCGGGAGGAGAAGGTCCGAACATTGAATCGAGATTGCTTTGTGAGTCGTGCAGACGCCTGGGGTCGACTCGAGTGTCCCTATCATTTGGTATAGAGGTCTAGTCTCGCTTTGAAAGTAGAATTAGTCTTGGTAATACCGTTGTTACAGCGTGCTCGCTCGTAGCGCAATCGGCGCTTATGATTGAATGGAACTCGATCTGCACTAATGCAGATGTGCCCTTCGCGACCAAGTTCGCAACCGTGGTGCGTACGTACTCCAGTATAAATGATACATACACTCTTGCGGCGTATCTTACGTCGCTATCTGTGGGCTAGCCCACTCGGAAACTCGGAGGTGTGTGGGCGTGTGGTCTTCATAGGTCGGATTCTGTCAATCTCGGTCCCTGACATCGAATTGTGTCGTCTATACCGTCTGTGTTGGTATCTTTACAGGTAAAACTATATGTATGTATACAGCAGTAATATACCAGCCTTATTCCAGCGTTGAATGCTTTATCTTTATGAATCCGCATGTAAGACCATAATTCCATTCCAAATGGCCAATACAACCCACTTGTGCTCGTTTCGGGGTTTCTGAGCATCTAGATTGACTATAATGGCCATATATTAACCATCTACGTATACACCATATGCTACGGCTACATCTAAGAATCCCAGCTGGCCCGGGTAACGCAGAGAAAGTGGAAGAATGAGCGTCGCCAAAATTAGGCGCCCGTAAGCGCCCAACTTCCGGCGTTGCTATGCGGCCCCATTTCCCCGATGCAGGTACTGGTACATAGCTCCATACAACTAAAGACTACCATAAACGTGGGTAAGTGTATTTTACGCTACTAAGAGTGTCCAAAAGTCTGAGAAAGAGGGCGGGAACCGAAGGTTCCCGCCAAGTGAAGTGATCCCGGTGCCGTCACACCATCGGACTCGACCAAGCCAAATCAACGGCTCCCTGACGTTATCTCGGTGTACGTAGGTCGTCTTGGGCTCTTGGTTGGCAATATAGACGGCATGGACGTGATACGTCGTCGCGCCTGTCCAGAATGCCATGCATTGGAGGGCCGAGTGACGTACGAGCGGCGTGGCCCGCTCGCGGGCTACGCTGCGTTGGGGTGTCGGCATTTCAAGATGTGCGCGCGCAGAAAGGTGTGAAGTTGGCCTGAAGTCAGTGGCGGGCCGTGAAGTGAAGGGAGAGTGGCGTACCGGACGGGGAATGGCAATATATGTATGGATCGGCGACCGGCGAGCTGGGTGTATTGATGAGCGAGGTCCGGAACTAGGGACACTGCCGAAAACTCACCAGACCTGGGGTGTGGGTGCTGGGAGCGTCCGCGCACACATTCTGAGTGAATTGGGTGGTGAGAGTGGTGCGAGTGCCTGGGAGGCGGTACTTACCCATAGGGAATTGATGCGAGGGAGAGGTGCCGACAAACGTTAATCGGAACTGACAGTTCGTGTCAGTCGCCGTTCTCGACATTGTGGGTGCCAGCGAGCTCGACCGGTGGCTGTGGGATGGCGACGACGCAACGGATTTGAATCAGGCGAGCGACAGTGTGCCTGGGAGTGTGTCAAGGCGAGTGGGTGAAAATGGTTCAAGCGACGTACGTTGTTGACGGAAATTTGTCCGATGGGCTGTTCCTCGAGTACTGGGAGAGCATCCATAGGTCTGTCAGGGGATGTTAAGGATGGTGGGATGACCATGGGCTAGCGACGTACGTCTTTGGGTTGTGCTGTCCCTCGAGTCTTGAGCGAGCGGAGTCCATGAACCGTTGGGCGCCGTTGGCTGGCGTGCCGGTGGTCGGGGTTCACGAAGTCGCAACAGAAATGATTCCGGCGAGCGCCAGCGAGCCTAAGGGGTGTTAGAATGACATCGCAAAGAGCTGGATGTGTGTAAGGGCCACACCTGTCGCGACGTAGAAAAGGGCTTGGAGCCGTCCTGCGACATTATTGTTGTCGTCATCCGTGCTGCATTGGAGTTGCTGAAATGAACGAGAATGCCTTTCTGGATGAGGGTGTGACTGACGTGCATGGAAAGGAACTTAACATTTTCTGTCGTGTGGATGTCAGTCTGGGGTGGTCGCGAGAAGCTGCACTGACGACGTACCTTGGGCTATTTTGCGATTCCGCAACAGAAATCCTTCCGCCGAGCTGAAGAAGAGGGTGAGCCGTGACCAGGAAACAGTTCTAAATGTATGCTAACCTTGGCTGCGTGCGTGGAACGTCGCCCGCTAAGAAGGTGAAATTGAGCAACCACGAAGGGTTCATGTATGGGGAACTCACGACAACGAGCTCGTATGCGCAACGGTAGACAGTGTAAGCACCTCGCTGAATGTCGAAGACGCAATGGAATTGCGTCCGCCGAGCGACGTCGAGGTGAGAGTGAGACGACGACGGGAGAGTGGGCATGTTGGGGTAGGGAAGAAAGATAGAATTTGGGTAGGCCGTCTACCCCCTTGGTGCCAGCGAGAGCGAATGACAAACCTGCGTGTGGTCGATCATCGGGAGACCCGTTGCGTAAATAATTGTACATGTCCGGAGGTAGATACTGACTACAAGTGCCGCGGAGGGCGTTCGATGAGGTACTGCGTTCTCCACCCAAAGGACAGACAATCTCAGCGACTCACAGAACGCGTCGATAGCATAGAGGTAGAGGTCGGTAGCGATATTTTGAGGGGAGGGAACAAAGCTCACCGCTGGCATGACGCGAAGCGCATGGGGCGCAACTCGGGAGCGGGTGACAGCTATTACGGCGAACGGAGGGTCAGTGCCGGTCTCTGGTGATTCCTCCCCCAGCCTTCAAAGCGTTATTTCACCTAGTAGAAAGAATATGAGGTCTCCGGTGTGAGGAGGTAGGCATAAGAGGACAGACACACCAGAAGGGAGGGGACACTACCAGAGGGAAAGGAGGACGGCGAGAGATAATGGTGTTTCACGGTGACAGGCGCGATTAGCGTTAGACTGTTCTTGGCCCCGCCCGAGCTTGGCGAGCCACGTTACCGTCACGTCACGCAAAGGTATATAAGCTGGGGGATTTACAACCAACGTTCCAGCACCCGTTCGTTATGTTGCCCCGTCGCCGCCGTTGTCCCCCCTTCGCTATGTCTTCATCGTCGCTTGCCCCCACCCCTTCATCGTCGTCGTAGCGTACGCCCTGTAGTAGTCAGTAGATAGCCTCCACGGTCTCGGCGTGCATGGGGTCGCTATGGCGGCCCTCTGCGCGTCGAGGCCGATAATGGAGGATGCCGTGGGAATAGACACCTATGAAAAACCTACGAAAGTTCGTTTTCTGAGCAGCGAGGCCGCTTATCACATTCAACGAACGTGAATATATTAGCATAGGGTATCATCGCCTTCTACAACTACGACGAATTAGGTATCAAGTGTTCAAAAGTCCGAAAACACACCTCCGACAGCAACAAAATAATTAAAGGGCTCGCGGACCTGTCCACGCTTGGAATGAATCCCGTGCGCCGGCAGCCGCGTTATACCCAGGCTGGAGTTGCTGCGGGGGTTGGGGCGGGTAGGCAGGCTGTGGCCCCTGCTGCGGATACAGCACCTGTGGCTCTTCGATCCCTTCATACGCACTCGAGTAGTAGCCAAGGTCCAGGTCTTCACCTTCAGAGAGGGGACGCTGCGATTCGACGCCAGGTTTCAGATGCTGTTGCGGGAAGGTCGGCTCGAGATGCGGAGACACCGCTGGCCGCAGTCTCTGCCGCTCCTCGGGGTCAGAGTTCCTCGCGGTCAAAGGGTACGCGTTTCCAGCGACCTCGTTCCTGGGTTGGTGGTGGGGGTGTTGCTGATATTCGGCGATCCCAAAGGCCTGTGCGCGCAAAGCTCATACGTTGGACCTGAGTGCGATATTGCATTGAGGGGGTTGGCTGGTAAGGGATACTCGATGACTTGCTTTCGACAACCGGCACGGACTCGGGGTGGGGTTTGCGCGTGAAGAAGGATCTGAACGAGTAGCCGATCTCGCGGAAGAAATCCACTGAGAGCAACGGGGTGAGATTCGAAGCATGAATCGGTAACTGTGCACGTACTGTAGTCCCAGAGCGGTCTCCATACAGGAGTCCTCGCTTGGCTCGCAGTCAGCCCACGCATCGAAGATGACAGCTCGACGCAGGGCGGAAGTGCATGAGCAAGGCGTTGGGCGCCTATTGGGTGCCCCCGCGGTAAGCGAATGATGCGAGCCCTGACAGGAAGCGGGGAAGTACCCCCGGATAGCCAGACCCACTCGCGCTAAACTGAAAAGGGCTGGTAAGTGATGCGGTCACGGAAGAATGGATACTACGCACTACGAAGACGGGAGAAGGTGAACGCACACGAGTGCGGCTCGAAACGAGCTTCGCCGGCGGTCGTTCTCAGTTCTTCCGACAGAGGCCGTGAGCGAGAAGTCGGACGGGGCGAAACTGGCAACGAGAATCGGGTTAAAGGGGATATGAGGACGAAAGGGATGGAATACGTACCTTGAACGGGCGAAGTTGGTGTTTTCGGGGGTTTGCTGGCGCTTTAGAGGATGTGCCGGTGTGACACAGGACGTGGTGGTGCTCGCTGTCGATCCCGGCGACGCAGGCGGCTGAAAAGCGAATAAGCGAGATAGGAGAGAAAGAATTGGGCGACGGACGTACCTGGCCGACGATGTGTCCACGGACACGAGAATGGAGATGCGGTGAGCTGGGGGGTCGATTGGGGAGCATCTGGGACAGTCCTGGACGTATGCGCGAAGTGAGCCTGACGAAAATGAGTGAGTACGGGGGTTTGGAAGGACTGAAACCGTCGTTGGAGACGCACCTTTCGTAGATCGATCCCTCCACACGCGAAAGGCCCGCGGCAGCGTATCTGTCCTTCTTCTTGAGATGCTTGAGGCTGTGAGAAGCGGAGGCGGCGAAATATTCGATGTCTTGAGGCATTCTACCCTGCTCCGAGGCTCGGTTCGCTTTGGAAGTAGTTGTTGGCGAAAAAAGTGCGCAAAGTGCGATCGTCGCGTGAGAGTGGGGAGAGGTGGTGCACAGAGGATAGAAGATGTATTATACGACCTTAGAGACTGAGATAAACGAGTCAGTACAAAGCTCGAGGTCAGGGAAGCGAGATAGAGAGACTTACCTGCGTTGGAAGAAGGAGGGTTTGTGAAATGCGAAGAAATTGGTGGAAAGAAACGAGATGGGAGCGTAGACTGGGCCCGTACAGATCAATCGAATGCCTTGAGACGTCGTTCAGCTCGGGCAAGGCATGGTATACGAAGATTAAAACTCACAATCGGCGCTGTTGACCTGGACTTGTGCGATTCCTGCGCAGGCCAAGCCAACGACGTCAGGCATCTACAACCCTCTTACACGAGCAGCTTTCGACGAGAATGCACCGGCAATGCCGCAGAACGGTAGTGATGGATATTATCACAGTCTGGAAAGAGTTGAGAGACCCCAGAAACATGAGCTGAGCACCTTGGACGTACCAGCGCCGTGCAACCTCCCGCTATTGCCCATCCTATCCTGTGGGGTGACCAATGGATGCCGTTTGCGTCCAAAACTTGCTTTCGTCGATGGCGAGCTGGTTTTCAGACGCTTCGCAGGGCATGTCGACGGGCTGGGATCTGGCCAGCCAGAGCACAACGAGGAGAAGGTGGTGGGCAAGATGAGAAGGACGGTTGATCCCAGGCACACGCGTTGTTTGTTGCTGTATCCCCATTCGGGGGCTGGCATTGGCGCCGGGAGTTGGGGGGAAAGGAAGATGCGATTTGAATCGCGACGCGACGCTTTAAGGCGATCGCCATGCGACGGAGGACTCGAGCACCGCGGCCTTTGTTTGGCCGTCGCCGCGCTTCTTCGATCCTTTCCACCTCCCAAGCGCTCTGATTGGCTCGTTCAACATCGTCAGACCGCCTCGAGACGCATCGCCGACCATTTCGACGACGACTGAAGAGCTGTGATTGGCTCCTGCGCAGAGGGCCTTCCTCACCAACGAGCCCTTTCTCCACCACTCCAGCAACGCTCCAAGGCTCCATTTGCCCCCGCCGCGACGCTCTTGAGCCCATCCCAACCGCAAACCCGCGTCGAGCTGAAGGCTTCCGACGATGGCCTCGACGAAGAATGCGCTGCGCTGCGCAGATTGGGTCAAATCTAGGGAGAGGTGAGTAACGTGCAGCTGCGGCTTATTCTTTTGCTCACCTCATGAGTAGGCACGACCCACACACGTCTAGTTCATCATCGCGCGACATAACCAACTGCAACTCGAAATCGAGCCTCTCAAGGCTGTTCTCGACGACGAATGCACTGCGCTGCGCAAGCCGGACACGGTCAAGGGAGGGATGTAAACACGATGGACATGTGTCCAGGGTAGCAGCGTCAGCACGAGACTATTGAATTAGGTACGAGAGTCAGTGTAGACTCGTATACCAAAGCTGTACTGACTGACAGTCATTCTCCCAGATATTCTGCGCGACCGCCAACGAAAGGTTTCGGCTCCCAATTCCCGCGACTTCCGCGCGCTACACACGAGCTGAGGAATACGACTTCAAGGTCAGCTGTGACCACACTACACAGTCGTATTGCGCATGCTTACCTATATTCCATGCGCTAGCTCCAACCGTAGTCACCCCCGCGACGAATATCTACGAGTCAAAGGTGAGTGATCCTGGCTTCAAACACATTGTGCGGCTGCGCTTACCTTTTCGACACTCTCGCTAGGCTCAACGCATCATGAGTGTCATAGCTTCGGCCCCTCGTCTCGACAGCAATACCCCCAGTCCGTACCAAGTCTGCCAGACGGCCGGGCCCTTACCGCGCTTCAACAACGGCGGAATTCGACCTACAAACTCTCGAGTACGTCAGCCAAACATTCCAGTTCAGATGGATGACTTACTTGGGAACTCTAGTCTCGATCCTCAACCGCTCATTTCGAACCGACACCTTCAGTGCGCACCAACGCTTCATGCAAATCTGCCTGGGTCAATAGCAGAGGTCGGCGGTACGGTGACCGAGCCCTGCGGCTACGACGCCGAACAGTGTCTATAAAGGTGTGAGTACAATAACAAGTCTTCGGTATGCAATTTGACTCACCCTGAATTGTAGTCTCTCCCTCTGTAATCGTTCGTGGCTAGGGTCAGCTTGAAAGGGCTACAAAAAGGTAATGGTGAGTGCCACAAACCTTACACAGTCGGGAATCGTTACTTACCCGCACTGACAGTCGTCGCCCAACCCCACGCCCCTTCGATGTTTCCGACGGTCTCCTGAGGTCTGAATGCAGAGGTCATTGGGCGCTCGCTGATGGTGGTGGCCATGTGTGAGGGTCGTCGAAGGTGCTGGCGCTGTGTAGAAAATCAGCGTCGCGTTGCTGGCATGAAGCGGGAAATATAAGACTTACCGCGTCCCCCCTCTTCTTCCAGCAGCAGAGTGAGACCAGTGGGTCTCTAGCTAGCTATACACGCTTTCAAAGGTGAGTCAGTAAATTATAGCTCTCGCATATGGAATGCTTACCTCGACGCCTCGCTGTGCCTCGCAGTCTTTCGCGTCCATCGCCGAAGTCTAGGATACATGTTGGTCAGATGTATTCATATAGCAGATGAATACACTCACAATTCACAAGAGTCTAGTAAATATCCGTGTGGTCAGCGCGAGCTCCGGGAGAATGATATGGGAGACTTACCCTTGTGAGCTCGTAGCGACTAATGAGAAGAAAAAAATGGAACGTCAGTAAATTGTGAGAGTCAAGATGATACGAGCGACATACTTGGGTGGGCGAGCGACGACGAGAAAGGTGGGTGACGAGCTGGTGGGGTGAAGGAAAGGTGTAAGCGATGTGTCAAGCGAATATGGGGTGCGACGGGAGTAATACCGTGAGCAGTATCAGGGTGATGGTGGGTGCCGACGCCGGAATTCAGACTCACCTCGAGTTCGTCGTCGACGACGGCGGTGGTGAGGAAACACAACGACGACGAGCAAAAGTAAATATCGAGGCAGGAAATAACAAACAAGTAAAAGACTCGAAGAGAGAGGCAGTGATGAAGGTAGAAAGGGGAGAAATGAGCAAACCCGCTGAGGAGGATGCAGAACAATCCAAAGTACGCACCTCCTCTTATACCCAAATTCTCCCGCCTCCCTCCGCTCTCGGCCCTCCCAGGATCAAGTCCAAATATACCGACTGCCACCTCATCCGAATACCAGCGTCGGGGTAACCAAGGCCAAGTGTGCGGAATGCGCTTTACGTGCGTTATCGCGCTTCGCTGATTCGCTTTGCGCACAGAGTTGCCCGAGAAACCGTGCTAGCGGCCATGCCGGCTGTCTGTGTACGTTTGATGCATCATGAGCTGGCGCGCCAAGCACGGGTCCCGCGCAGGGATGCGGTTGGAATGGCGTTATTGGAGTGAATGGGATGAGGAGGAGATGCGCACCGTGAATTGAGAATATATGTCGCTGGTGGACTTGGGGGTCGGTGGACTGGGTACGTGCTACTCAGGGGTATGTACTACAAAGTATAAAATTGTTTAAAACATGAATTTTGCCCGCGATCGTTTAGTATAGAGGTTTCGCCGGATGGGCGCTTATTTCCTTCTGAATACTTGTGCACAGCGATCGGTTGAATTTCTTTGAGATCCAAACTTACCAGCCTCGGGTATACTCCTAAAGTAATGTTTATATGGTCCCTAAACTCCCTCGGAGTGTCTTCAAAGTGCGTAAAACGCGCAATCGCTCATTTTACCCCTACAGCTCCAGACTCTGCATTTGCAAAGATTTCGACTTGGCGACTTCGCTGGTGACAGCATCCGCTGTCACCGTGCATTCTATCACCTATAAATAGTGTGAGAGAGTTATGCAACGCGAATTAAACGCGTTGCAACTGTCCTTTTCGTGTGAGTGGAACCGGGAGGAGAAGGTCCGAAGATTGAATCGAGATTGGTTCGTGAGTCGTGCAGACGACTGGGGTCGACTCGGGTGCACCTATCATTTGCTATAGAGGTCTAAGTTTGCTTTGAGAGCAGCATAAGGCTTGGGATTACCATTGTTACAGTGTCCTCGCTCGTAGCGCAATCGGCGCTTATGATTGAACTGAACTCGGTCTGCACTAATGCAGATGTGCCCTTCGCGACCAAGTTCGCAACCGTGGTGCGTACGTACTCCAGTATAAATGATACATACACTCTTGCGGCGTATCTTACGTCGCTATCTGTGGGCTAGCCCAGTCGGAAACTCGGAGGTGTGTGGGCGTGTGGTCTTCATAGGTCGGATTTGACTGTCAATCCCGGTCCCTTACATCGAATTGCGTCGTCTATGCCATTTGTGTTGGTAGCTTTACAGGTAAAACTATATATATGTATACAGCAGTAATATACCAGCCTTATTCCAGCGTTGAATGCTTTATCTTTATGAATCCACATGTAAGACCATAATTCCTTTCCAAATGGCCAATACAACTCACTTGTGCTCGTTTCGGGATTTCTGAGCCTCTATATTGAGCGCAATAGACATATATTGACAATCTATGTACACAACGTATGTCACAGCTACATTCAAAAATCGCAGATAGCCCGGAGAACACAGAAAAAGTGGAAGAATGAGCTTCGCTAGAATTAGGCGCCCGTAAGCGCCCAAATTCCGGCGTTGCTATGCGGCCCCCACTTCCCTGGGGCTGGTGCTCCTGCGTAGCCCCATCCAACTCAATACTACCCTAAATGTAGATAAGCGTATTTTAAGCTATTAAGATCGTCCGAAAGTCTGAGAAAAAGGGCGGGAACCGAAGGTTCCCGCCAAGTGAAGTGATCCCGGTGCCGTCACACCGCGACTGACATCGGACTCGACCAAGCCAAACAACGGCTCCCCTGACGTTATTCCGGTGTACGGAGCGCATCTATCGTGCGTCATGGTGAGTGATATACTGTGATATAGACAGGCTGGACGTGATATGTAGTCGTGCGTGTCGGACTGTCGTGCCGAGTGACGTACGAGCGGCGTCGCCCGCTCGCGGGCTACGCTGCATCGATGGGTGTCGTTGGGGTGTCGGCATTTCAAAATCTGTGCAAAAATGTGCCTGAAGTTAGCGGTGGGCCGTGAGGTAAAAGGAGAGTGGCGTACCGGATGCGGGAATGGCAATATATGTATGGATCGGCGTCCGGCGAGCTGGGTGTGTTGATGAGCGAGGTCCGGAACCAGGGACACCGAAAACTCACCAAATCTGGTGTGTGGGTGCTGGGAGTGTCCGTGCACGCACTCTGAGTGAATTGGGTGGTGAGAGTGGTGCGAGTGGCTTGGAGGCGGCACTTACCCATTGGGAATTGATGCGAGGGAGAGGTGCCGACCAACGTTAATCGGGACTGACAGTTCGTGTCAGTCGCCGGTTGTCGACATCGTGGGTGCAAGCGAGGTCGATGTGGTGGCTGTGAGACGGCGACGACGCAATGGATTTGAATCCGGCGAGCGACAGCGAGCCTGGGAGTGTGTCAAGGCAAGTGGGTGAAAATGGTTCAAGCGACGTACGTTGTTGACGAAGAGTCATTCCGGTCGGGCCTGTCCCTCGAGGGTGAGTCTGAGTGCCTGTCAGGGGATGTTAAACATGGTGGGATGGCCATGGACTGGAGACGTACGTCTTTGGCCTTTCTTGTACTGTCCCTGGAGTATTGAGCGAGCGGAGTCCTTGACGCATTTGAAGGTGTGGTGGTCGGGGATCACGAAGTCGCAACAGAAATGATTCCGGCGAGCGCCAGCGAGCCTAAAGTGTGTTAGAATGTCGTCGCAAAGAGCTGGAGAGGGACGTACCTGTCGCGACGTGGAAAGGACTTGGAGCAGTTTGGCGACTTGGGGTCCGACGCTGAAATGAGCGAGAAAGCCGTTCTGGATCGGGGAGTGACTGACGTGCATGGAAATGAATTTGACATTTTCTGTCGTGTGGACGCACTGGCGACGTACCTTGGGCTATTTTGCGATTCCGCAACAGAAATCCTTCCGCCGAGCTGAAGAAGAGGGTGAGTTGTGACCAGGAAACAGTTCTAAAAGTATGCTAACCTTGGCTGCGTGAAACGTCGCCCGCTAAGAAGGTGAAATTGAGCAACCACGAAGGGTTCATGTAGAGGGAACTCACGACAACGAGCTCGTATGTGCAATAGGAAGTGCAAGCACGGTGTTAAAGGACGAAGACACAATGGAATTGCGTCCGCCGAGCGACGTCAAGGTGAGAGTGAGACGACGACGGGAGAGTGAGCATGTTGGGGTAGGGAAGAAAGATAGAATTTGGGTAGGCCGTCTAGCCCCTTGGTGCCAGCGAGAGCGAATGACAAACCTGTGTGTGGTCGATCATCGGGAGACCCGTTGCGTAAATAATTGTACATGTCCGGAGGTAGATACTGGCTACAGGTTCCGCAGAGGGCGTTCGAGGACTCTCTACACAAAGTACAGCCTATTTCAGAGTCTCACAGAACGCGTCAGATAGTATGTTACTGTATGTAGGTAGAGGGACGGTAGAGGGAGTATGTAGGGATAATTTGAAGGTAGGGAGCAAAGCGCACCAGGAGGACGCGAAGCGCACGGAGCACAACTCGGGAGCGGGTGACAGCCATTACGGCGAACGGAGGGTCAGTGCCGGTCTCTGGTTATTCCTCCCCCAGTCTTCAAGGCATTATTTCGCCTAGTAGAAAGAATATGAGGCATCGGATGTGAGGAGTTAGGAGGACAGACACACCAGAAGGGAGGGGACACCACCAGAGGCAAAGGAGGGCAGCGAGGGATAATGGCGTTTCACGCTGACAGGCGCGATTAGCGTTAGACTGTTCTTGGCCCCGCCCGAGCTTGGCGACCCACGTTACAGTCACGTCACGCAAGGGTATATAAGCTGGGGGATTCACAACCACCGTTCCAGCACCCGTTCGTTATGTTGCCCCGTCGCCGCCCTCACATTCGCCGCCGTTGTCCCCCCTTCGCTATGTCTTCGTCGTCGCTTCCACCCTTTCATCGTCGTCGTAGTGTACCCCTGTAGTAGTCAGTAGATAGCCTCCACGGTCTCGGCGTGCATGGGGTCGCTATGGCGGCCCTCTGCGCGTCGAGGCCGACCATGGAGGATGCCGTGGGAAGAGACACCTATGAAAAAGCTACGAAAGTTCGTTTTCTGAGCCCAGCGAGGCCATAGGAACAAGCAAATCCGATCCCATTGTCAAACGACCCCGCCAGGTTTGGCATGTCATGAAGTCGACCTCAGTGCGCAGACGTTTCAAGCGCGGAATGCAGCATGATCGACCTGCGAGAACTTAAAATGCGGACCTTTTCGAAGAGCCTCCCTTGCGCGAGATCTACATGAGCCTTTGATAGTAGAGAGATAGTCTGGAGTTCAGGAGCGGTGCAATGGAGAGCAATCAGCTCATCGATTTCGTAGAGAAGCATGGCGGCCGAAACTAGGAAACCTTGATCCTTATCACATCTGAAACGAATGTGAATATATTAGCATATAGGGTATCATCGCCTTCTACAACTACGACGAATTAGGTATCAAGTGTTCAAAAACACACCTCCGACAGCAACAAAAGAATTAAAGGGCTCGCGGACCTGTCCACGCTTGGAACGAATCCCGTGCGCCGGCAGCCGCGTTATACCCAGGCTGGAGTTGCTGCGGGGGTTGGGGCGGGTAGGCAGGCTGTGGCCCCTGCTGCGGATACACCACCTGTGGCTCTTCGATCCCTTCATACGCACTCGAGTAGTAGCCAAGGTCCAGGTCTTCACCTTCAGAGAGGGGACGCTGCGATTCGACGCCAGGTTTCAGATGCTGTTGCGGGAAGGTCGGCTCGAGATGCGGAGACACCGCTGGCCGCAGTCTCTGCCGCTCCTCGGGGTCAGAGTTCCTCGCGGTCAAAGGGTACGCGTTTCCGGCGACCTCGTTCCTGGGTTGGTGGTGGGGGTGTTGCTGATATTCAGCGATTCCAAAGGCCTCCGCAAAGCTCATACGTTGGTCCTGCTGAGGGACAGTGCGATATTGCATTGAGGGGGTCGCCTGGTAAGGGATACTCGATGATTTGCTTTCGACAACCGACACGGACTCGGGGTGGGGCTTGCGCGTGAAGAAAAATCGGAATGAGTAGCCGATCTCGCGGAAGAAATCCACTGAGAGCAACAGGGTGAGATTCGAAGCGCGAATCGGTAACTGTGCACGTACTGTAGTCGCAGAGCGGTCTCCATACAGGAGTGCTCGCTTGGCTCGCAGTCAGCCCACCCATCGAAGATGACAGCTCGACGCAGGGCGGACGTGCATGAGCAAGGCCATGGGCGCTTATTGAGTGCCACCGCGTGTAAGCGAATGATGCGAGCCCTGACAGGAAGCGGGGAAGTACCCCCGGATAGACGACCGCTCGCGCTACATAAACTGCAAAGGGACGGTGAGTGGTGCGTTCACGGAAGAATGGATACTACGCACCACGAAGACGGGGGAAGACAGCGAGCACGATGAGCTGCTCGAAACGAGCTTCGCCGGCGCTCGTTTTCAGCTTGTCCGAGTTGCCGTGAGCGAGAAGTCGGACGGGGCAAAACTGGCGACGAGAATTGGGTTAAAGGGGTATGAGGACGAAAGGGATAGAGGACGTACCTTGGACGCACGAAGCTGGAGTTTTCGAAGGTTTGCTGGCGCTTTAGAGGATGTGCCGGTGCGGCGCAGGACCTGGTGGTGCTCGCTGGCGATCCCGGCGACGGAGGCGGCTGGAAGAGTGAATGAGGGAGATAGGAGAGAAAGAATTGGGCGACGGACGTACCTGGCAGACCATGTACGCACGGGCACGAGAATGGAGATGCGGTGAGCTGGGGTCGATTGGGGAGCGTCTGGGGCGATCCTGAGCGTATCCGCGAAGTGAGCCTGACGAAAATGAGTGAGTACGGGTTTGGATGGACTGAAAGTGTCGTTGGAGACGCACCTTTCGTAGGTCTATCCCTCCACAAGCGAAAGGCCCGCAGCAACGTGTCTGTCTTCCTTTCGAGAGCTCCGAGGCTGTGAGAGGCGGAGGCGGCGAAAAATTCGATGTCTTGAAGCATTCTAGGCTGGCCAGAGGCTCGGTTCGCTCAGGAAGAAGTTGTTGGCGAAAAAAGGGCGCAAAGCGCGATCGCCGCGAGAGAGCGAGCAGAGCTGGTGCACCGAGGATAGGAGATGGTCTGTACGACCTCAGGGACTAGAGAGAACGAGTCAGTACAGCTCTCAAGGTCGGGGAAGCGAGATAGAGAGACTTGCCTGTGTTGGACGAACCAGGGTTTGTAGAGTGTGAAGAATCGGTGGGATGGAACGAAATGGAAGCGTAGACTGGGCCCATACAGATAAATTGGATGCCTTGGGAGTTCGTTCAGCTCAGGAAAGGCATGATATACGAAGATTAGAACTCACAATCGGCGCTGTTGACCTGGACTTGTGTAATTCCTGCGCAGGCCAAGCCGACGATGTCAGGCTTCTCCAACCCACCTACACGAGCAGCTTTCGACGAGAATGCACCGGCAATGCTGGAGAACAGTCATGACGGATATTATCACAGTCTGGAAAGCGTTGAGAGACCCAGAAACATGAGTTGAGCACCGTGGACGTACCAACGCCGTGCAACCCCCGGCTATTGCCCATCCTATCCTGTGGGGTGACCAATGGATCCCGTTTGCGTCCAAAACTTCCTTTCGTCGATGGCAGGCTGGTTTTCAGACGCTTCGCAGGGCATGTCGACGGGCTGGGATCTGGCCAGCCAGAGTACAGCGAGGAGAAGGTGATGGGCAAGATGAGAAGGACGATTGATGCCAGGCGGTGCCAGGGACACGGGTTGTTTGTTGCTGTATCCCCATTCGGGGGCTGGCATTGGCGCCGGCAATGTTGGCGAGCGTTGGACATTGGCCAGCGTTGGTGTGAGGAGCAAGATGGCGGGCATCGTCAGCAAATGGAAGGCCAAAAGTCGCTACAGAGCACAATATTCATATACCTCAAGACCTCTGGACTTTGAACAATTCGTGATTGATTGAGGCGGCGTCGCGACTCAGAGGGATCTGGCCAGAGATATGGTCATTTTGGTCGTCGCCGTCGCGTATACTGAAGGCGGGATATGGGTTAAGGAGGTGAGAGTTGGGGGGAAAGGGAGACGCGATTTGAATCGCGACGCGACGCTTTAAGGCGATCACAGGGACGGAGCACCGCGCCTTTGTTTGGCCGTCGCCGCGCTTCTTCGATCCTTTCCACCACCTCCCAAGCGCTCTGATTGGCTCGTTCAACATCGTCAGACCGCCTCCAGACGCATCGCCGACCCTTTCGACGACGACTCAAGAGCTGTGATTGGCTCCTGCGCAGAGGGCCTTCCTCACCAACGAGCCCTTTCTCCGCCACTCCAGGGCTGCATTTGGCCCCTCCGCGACGCTCTTGAGCCCATCCCGACCGCAAACCGGCGTTGAGCTGAACGCTTTCGACGACGGCGTCGACGAAGGATGCGCTGCGCTGCGTACAAAGAAGTGAGCAACGTGCAGCTGCGGCTTATTGCTTTGCTCACCTCATGAGTAGGCACGACCTACACACGTCTAACACGTTCATCATCGCGCGACACACAACCAACTCGAAATCGAGCTCAAAGGCGTTCGACGATGCTGTCGACGATGAATGCACTGCGCTGCAGGGCGTAGTCTAGGAAGGGAGTTGAGCACGACGGACGTGTGTCCAGGGTAGCGGCGTCAGCAAGGGACTTTTGAACTAGGTACGAGAGTCAGTGTAGACCCGTATACCGAAGCTGTACTGACTTACAGTCATTCTCCCAGATATTCTGCGCGACGAAAAGTATCGGCCCCCAGCGACTTCCCCGCGCTACACACGACGGCAAGCTGAGGAATACGGCTCAGGGTCAGCTACGATGCCACTACACAGTCGTATCGCGTGCGCCTACCTTTCATCCGCCGGCTCCACCGGTAATCAGCCCTACATCGACACGGCGCGCGAGTGGAGGTCTATGGGTATATACGACGAAAAGGTCAGCGCTATTGGCTTTCATTAATACGGATGTGCTTACCTTTCGACGCTGTCACTGACCGCAATGCCCAAGGCCTCGAATCTCGGGCACCATAGCCTCGGTCTCTCGCCTCGAAAGCGACACCCCAATAACACCAAGTCTGCTAGACAGCCGGCACCGAATTCGACCTGCAAACTCCAGAGTACGTCAGTCAACATTCCAGTACAGACGGCTGGCTTACCTATGAGCTCCAGTCTCTATCCCCGACCTCCCGTTTCGAACACAGCACCCTCAATGCAGACCAGTGGCCCTTCGCACGAATCTGACTGGGATGGCGAGGTCAGTGGATATGTATTTTCGAGGGGCGGCGGAACGCTTACATACCGATCTCTGGTCATCAACGAGGCCGAGCGACTGCTACAAAGTCGTGAGTACGAGACCGAAATTCAAATATGGCAAATCGACGTACCCATGCATTGTAGCCCTTCCCTCTGTAATCCAAGTCGTTCGTGGCAAGGGTTGACTTGAAAGGACTACAAAAAGGTAATGGTGAGTGCCACAAGCCTTACACAGTCCGGAATCGTTCCTTACCCGTACTCAACCCGTACTGACGGTCGTCGCCCAACCCCCACGCGCCTTCGATGTTTCCGACGGTCTCCTGAGGTCTGAATGCAGAGGTCATTGGGCGCTCGCTGACGGTGGTGGCCATGTGGTGAGGATCGTCGAAGGTGCTGGCGCTGTCTAGAAAATCAGCGTCGCATTGCTAGCATGAAGCGGGAAATATAAGACTTACCGGATGTCCTCCTCTTCATCCAGCAGCAGAGTGAGACCATTGGGTCTCTAGCTATAGACACTTTCAAAGGTGAGTCAGTAAATCGTAGCTCTCGTATCTGAAATGCTTACCTCGACGCCTCGCTGTGCCTCGCAGTCTTTCGCGTCCATCGCCGAAGTCTAGGATACATGTTAGTCAGATGTATTCGTATAGCAGATGAATACACTCACAATTCACAAGAGTCTAGTAAATATCCGTGTGGTCAGCGCGAGCTCCGGGAGAATGATATGGGAGACTTACCCTTGTGAGCTCGTAGCGACTAATGAGAAGAAACAAATGGAATGTCAGTAAATTGCGAGAGTCAAGATGATACGAGCGACATACTTGGGTGGGCGAGCGACGACGAGAAAGGTGGGTGACGAGCTGGTGGGGTGAAGGAAAGGTGTAAGCGATGTGTCAAGCGAATATGGGGTGCGACGGGAGTAATACCGTGAGCAGTATCACGATGATGGGGTGCCGACGCCGGAATTCAGACTCACCTCGAGTTCGTCGTCGACGACGGCGGTGGAGAGGAAACACAACGACGACGATCAGAAGCAAATATTAAAGAGAGATAGAAAAGAGTCAAAGACTCAGAGGAGATGGAGCGGTGAAGTGGAAAGGGGAGAAAAGAGCAAACCTCGTTGAAGAGGATGCAGAACAAACCAGAGTATGCACCTACTCTTATACCCAAATTCTCCCGCCTCCCTCCGCTCTCGGCCCTCCCAGGATCAAGTCCAAATATACCGACTGCCACCTCATCCGAATACCAGCGTCGGGGTAACCAAGGCCAAGTGTGCGGAATGCGCTTTACGTGCGTTATCGCGCTTCGCTGATTCGCTTTGCGCACAGAGTTGCCCGAGAAACCGTGCTAGCGGCCATGCCGGCTGTCTGTGTACGTTTGATGCATCATGAGCTGGCGCGCCAAGCACGGGTCCCGCGCAGGGATGCGGTTGGAATGGCGTTATTGGAGTGAATGGGATGAGGAGGAGATGCGCACCGTGAATTGAGAATATATGTCGCTGGTGGACTTGGGGGTCGGTGGACTGGGTACGTGCTACTCAGGGGTATGTACTACAAAGTATAAAATTGTTTAAAACATGAATTTTGCCCGCGATCGTTTAGTATAGAGGTTTCGCCGGATGGGCGCTTATTTCCTTCTGAATACTTGTGCACAGCGATCGGTTGAATTTCTTTGAGATCCAAACTTACCAGCCTCGGGTATACTCCTAAAGTAATGTTTATATGGTCCCTAAACTCCCTCGGAGTGTCTTCAAAGTGCGTAAAACGCGCAATCGCTCATTTTACCCCTACAGCTCCAGACTCTGCATTTGCAAAGATTTCGACTTGGCGACTTCGCTGGTGACAGCATCCGCTGTCACCGTGCATTCTATCACCTATAAATAGTGTGAGAGAGTTATGCAACGCGAATTAAACGCGTTGCAACTGTCCTTTTCGTGTGAGTGGAACCGGGAGGAGAAGGTCCGAAGATTGAATCGAGATTGGTTCGTGAGTCGTGCAGACGACTGGGGTCGACTCGGGTGCACCTATCATTTGCTATAGAGGTCTAAGTTTGCTTTGAGAGCAGCATAAGGCTTGGGATTACCATTGTTACAGTGTCCTCGCTCGTAGCGCAATCGGCGCTTATGATTGAACTGAACTCGGTCTGCACTAATGCAGATGTGCCCTTCGCGACCAAGTTCGCAACCGTGGTGCGTACGTACTCCAGTATAAATGATACATACACTCTTGCGGCGTATCTTACGTCGCTATCTGTGGGCTAGCCCAGTCGGAAACTCGGAGGTGTGTGGGCGTGTGGTCTTCATAGGTCGGATTTGACTGTCAATCCCGGTCCCTTACATCGAATTGCGTCGTCTATGCCATTTGTGTTGGTAGCTTTACAGGTAAAACTATATATATGTATACAGCAGTAATATACCAGCCTTATTCCAGCGTTGAATGCTTTATCTTTATGAATCCACATGTAAGACCATAATTCCTTTCCAAATGGCCAATACAACTCACTTGTGCTCGTTTCGGGATTTCTGAGCCTCTATATTGAGCGCAATAGACATATATTGACAATCTATGTACACAACGTATGTCACAGCTACATTCAAAAATCGCAGATAGCCCGGAGAACACAGAAAAAGTGGAAGAATGAGCTTCGCTAGAATTAGGCGCCCGTAAGCGCCCAAATTCCGGCGTTGCTATGCGGCCCCCACTTCCCTGGGGCTGGTGCTCCTGCGTAGCCCCATCCAACTCAATACTACCCTAAATGTAGATAAGCGTATTTTAAGCTATTAAGATCGTCCGAAAGTCTGAGAAAAAGGGCGGGAACCGAAGGTTCCCGCCAAGTGAAGTGATCCCGGTGCCGTCACACCGCGACTGACATCGGACTCGACCAAGCCAAACAACGGCTCCCCTGACGTTATTCCGGTGTACGGAGCGCATCTATCGTGCGTCATGGTGAGTGATATACTGTGATATAGACAGGCTGGACGTGATATGTAGTCGTGCGTGTCGGACTGTCGTGCCGAGTGACGTACGAGCGGCGTCGCCCGCTCGCGGGCTACGCTGCATCGATGGGTGTCGTTGGGGTGTCGGCATTTCAAAATCTGTGCAAAAATGTGCCTGAAGTTAGCGGTGGGCCGTGAGGTAAAAGGAGAGTGGCGTACCGGATGCGGGAATGGCAATATATGTATGGATCGGCGTCCGGCGAGCTGGTGTGTTGATGAGCGAGGTCCGGAACCAGGGACACCGAAAACTCACCAAATCTGGTGTGTGGGTGCTGGGAGTGTCCGTGCACGCACTCTGAGTGAATTGGGTGGTGAGAGTGGTGCGAGTGGCTTGGAGGCGGCACTTACCCATTGGGAATTGATGCGAGGGAGAGGTGCCGACCAACGTTAATCGGGACTGACAGTTCGTGTCAGTCGCCGGTTGTCGACATCGTGGGTGCAAGCGAGGTCGATGTGGTGGCTGTGAGACGGCGACGACGCAATGGATTTGAATCCGGCGAGCGACAGCGAGCCTGGGAGTGTGTCAAGGCAAGTGGGTGAAAATGGTTCAAGCGACGTACGTTGTTGACGAAGAGTCATTCCGGTCGGGCCTGTCCCTCGAGGGTGAGTCTGAGTGCCTGTCAGGGGATGTTAAACATGGTGGGATGGCCATGGACTGGAGACGTACGTCTTTGGCCTTTCTTGTACTGTCCCTGGAGTATTGAGCGAGCGGAGTCCTTGACGCATTTGAAGGTGTGGTGGTCGGGGATCACGAAGTCGCAACAGAAATGATTCCGGCGAGCGCCAGCGAGCCTAAAGTGTGTTAGAATGTCGTCGCAAAGAGCTGGAGAGGGACGTACCTGTCGCGACGTGGAAAGGACTTGGAGCAGTTTGGCGACTTGGGGTCCGACGCTGAAATGAGCGAGAAAGCCGTTCTGGATCGGGGAGTGACTGACGTGCATGGAAATGAATTTGACATTTTCTGTCGTGTGGACGCACTGGCGACGTACCTTGGGCTATTTTGCGATTCCGCAACAGAAATCCTTCCGCCGAGCTGAAGAAGAGGGTGAGTTGTGACCAGGAAACAGTTCTAAAAGTATGCTAACCTTGGCTGCGTGAAACGTCGCCCGCTAAGAAGGTGAAATTGAGCAACCACGAAGGGTTCATGTAGAGGGAACTCACGACAACGAGCTCGTATGTGCAATAGGAAGTGCAAGCACGGTGTTAAAGGACGAAGACACAATGGAATTGCGTCCGCCGAGCGACGTCAAGGTGAGAGTGAGACGACGACGGGAGAGTGAGCATGTTGGGGTAGGGAAGAAAGATAGAATTTGGGTAGGCCGTCTAGCCCCTTGGTGCCAGCGAGAGCGAATGACAAACCTGTGTGTGGTCTATCATCGGGAGACCCGTTGCGTAAATAATTGTACATGTCCGGAGGTAGATACTGGCTACAGGTTCCGCAGAGGGCGTTCGAGGACTCTCTACACAAAGTACAGCCTATTTCAGAGTCTCACAGAACGCGTCAGATAGTATGTTACTGTATGTAGGTAGAGGGACGGTAGAGGGAGTATGTAGGGATAATTTGAAGGTAGGGAGCAAAGCGCACCAGGAGGACGCGAAGCGCACGGAGCACAACTCGGGAGCGGGTGACAGCCATTACGGCGAACGGAGGGTCAGTGCCGGTCTCTGGTTATTCCTCCCCCAGTCTTCAAGGCATTATTTCGCCTAGTAGAAAGAATATGAGGCATCGGATGTGAGGAGTTAGGAGGACAGACACACCAGAAGGGAGGGGACACCACCAGAGGCAAAGGAGGGCAGCGAGGGATAATGGCGTTTCACGCTGACAGGCGCGATTAGCGTTAGACTGTTCTTGGCCCCGCCCGAGCTTGGCGACCCACGTTACAGTCACGTCACGCAAGGGTATATAAGCTGGGGATTCACAACCACCGTTCCAGCACCCGTTCGTTATGTTGCCCCGTCGCCGCCCTCACATTCGCCGCCGTTGTCCCCCCTTCGCTATGTCTTCGTCGTCGCTTCCACCCTTTCATCGTCGTCGTAGTGTACCCCTGTAGTAGTCAGTAGATAGCCTCCACGGTCTCGGCGTGCATGGGGTCGCTATGGCGGCCCTCTGCGCGTCGAGGCCGACCATGGAGGATGCCGTGGGAAGAGACACCTATGAAAAAGCTACGAAAGTTCGTTTTCTGAGCCCAGCGAGGCCATAGGAACAAGCAAATCCGATCCCATTGTCAAACGACCCCGCCAGGTTTGGCATGTCATGAAGTCGACCTCAGTGCGCAGACGTTTCAAGCGCGGAATGCAGCATGATCGACCTGCGAGAACTTAAAATGCGGACCTTTTCGAAGAGCCTCCCTTGCGCGAGATCTACATGAGCCTTTGATAGTAGAGAGATAGTCTGGAGTTCAGGAGCGGTGCAATGGAGAGCAATCAGCTCATCGATTTCGTAGAGAAGCATGGCGGCCGAAACTAGGAAACCTTGATCCTTATCACATCTGAAACGAATGTGAATATATTAGCATATAGGGTATCATCGCCTTCTACAACTACGACGAATTAGGTATCAAGTGTTCAAAAACACACCTCCGACAGCAACAAAAGAATTAAAGGGCTCGCGGACCTGTCCACGCTTGGAACGAATCCCGTGCGCCGGCAGCCGCGTTATACCCAGGCTGGAGTTGCTGCGGGGGTTGGGGCGGGTAGGCAGGCTGTGGCCCCTGCTGCGGATACACCACCTGTGGCTCTTCGATCCCTTCATACGCACTCGAGTAGTAGCCAAGGTCCAGGTCTTCACCTTCAGAGAGGGGACGCTGCGATTCGACGCCAGGTTTCAGATGCTGTTGCGGGAAGGTCGGCTCGAGATGCGGAGACACCGCTGGCCGCAGTCTCTGCCGCTCCTCGGGGTCAGAGTTCCTCGCGGTCAAAGGGTACGCGTTTCCGGCGACCTCGTTCCTGGGTTGGTGGTGGGGGTGTTGCTGATATTCAGCGATTCCAAAGGCCTCCGCAAAGCTCATACGTTGGTCCTGCTGAGGGACAGTGCGATATTGCATTGAGGGGGTCGCCTGGTAAGGGATACTCGATGATTTGCTTTCGACAACCGACACGGACTCGGGGTGGGGCTTGCGCGTGAAGAAAAATCGGAATGAGTAGCCGATCTCGCGGAAGAAATCCACTGAGAGCAACAGGGTGAGATTCGAAGCGCGAATCGGTAACTGTGCACGTACTGTAGTCGCAGAGCGGTCTCCATACAGGAGTGCTCGCTTGGCTCGCAGTCAGCCCACCCATCGAAGATGACAGCTCGACGCAGGGCGGACGTGCATGAGCAAGGCCATGGGCGCTTATTGAGTGCCACCGCGTGTAAGCGAATGATGCGAGCCCTGACAGGAAGCGGGGAAGTACCCCCGGATAGACGACCGCTCGCGCTACATAAACTGCAAAGGGACGGTGAGTGGTGCGTTCACGGAAGAATGGATACTACGCACCACGAAGACGGGGGAAGACAGCGAGCACGATGAGCTGCTCGAAACGAGCTTCGCCGGCGCTCGTTTTCAGCTTGTCCGAGTTGCCGTGAGCGAGAAGTCGGACGGGGCAAAACTGGCGACGAGAATTGGGTTAAAGGGGTATGAGGACGAAAGGGATAGAGGACGTACCTTGGACGCACGAAGCTGGAGTTTTCGAAGGTTTGCTGGCGCTTTAGAGGATGTGCCGGTGCGGCGCAGGACCTGGTGGTGCTCGCTGGCGATCCCGGCGACGGAGGCGGCTGGAAGAGTGAATGAGGGAGATAGGAGAGAAAGAATTGGGCGACGGACGTACCTGGCAGACCATGTACGCACGGGCACGAGAATGGAGATGCGGTGAGCTGGGGTCGATTGGGGAGCGTCTGGGGCGATCCTGAGCGTATCCGCGAAGTGAGCCTGACGAAAATGAGTGAGTACGGGTTTGGATGGACTGAAAGTGTCGTTGGAGACGCACCTTTCGTAGGTCTATCCCTCCACAAGCGAAAGGCCCGCAGCAACGTGTCTGTCTTCCTTTCGAGAGCTCCGAGGCTGTGAGAGGCGGAGGCGGCGAAAAATTCGATGTCTTGAAGCATTCTAGGCTGGCCAGAGGCTCGGTTCGCTCAGGAAGAAGTTGTTGGCGAAAAAAGGGCGCAAAGCGCGATCGCCGCGAGAGAGCGAGCAGAGCTGGTGCACCGAGGATAGGAGATGGTCTGTACGACCTCAGGGACTAGAGAGAACGAGTCAGTACAGCTCTCAAGGTCGGGGAAGCGAGATAGAGAGACTTGCCTGTGTTGGACGAACCAGGGTTTGTAGAGTGTGAAGAATCGGTGGGATGGAACGAAATGGAAGCGTAGACTGGGCCCATACAGATAAATTGGATGCCTTGGGAGTTCGTTCAGCTCAGGAAAGGCATGATATACGAAGATTAGAACTCACAATCGGCGCTGTTGACCTGGACTTGTGTAATTCCTGCGCAGGCCAAGCCGACGATGTCAGGCTTCTCCAACCCACCTACACGAGCAGCTTTCGACGAGAATGCACCGGCAATGCTGGAGAACAGTCATGACGGATATTATCACAGTCTGGAAAGCGTTGAGAGACCCAGAAACATGAGTTGAGCACCGTGGACGTACCAACGCCGTGCAACCCCCGGCTATTGCCCATCCTATCCTGTGGGGTGACCAATGGATCCCGTTTGCGTCCAAAACTTCCTTTCGTCGATGGCAGGCTGGTTTTCAGACGCTTCGCAGGGCATGTCGACGGGCTGGGATCTGGCCAGCCAGAGTACAGCGAGGAGAAGGTGATGGGCAAGATGAGAAGGACGATTGATGCCAGGCGGTGCCAGGGACACGGGTTGTTTGTTGCTGTATCCCCATTCGGGGGCTGGCATTGGCGCCGGCAATGTTGGCGAGCGTTGGACATTGGCCAGCGTTGGTGTGAGGAGCAAGATGGCGGGCATCGTCAGCAAATGGAAGGCCAAAAGTCGCTACAGAGCACAATATTCATATACCTCAAGACCTCTGGACTTTGAACAATTCGTGATTGATTGAGGCGGCGTCGCGACTCAGAGGGATCTGGCCAGAGATATGGTCATTTTGGTCGTCGCCGTCGCGTATACTGAAGGCGGGATATGGGTTAAGGAGGTGAGAGTTGGGGGGAAAGGGAGACGCGATTTGAATCGCGACGCGACGCTTTAAGGCGATCACAGGGACGGAGCACCGCGCCTTTGTTTGGCCGTCGCCGCGCTTCTTCGATCCTTTCCACCACCTCCCAAGCGCTCTGATTGGCTCGTTCAACATCGTCAGACCGCCTCCAGACGCATCGCCGACCCTTTCGACGACGACTCAAGAGCTGTGATTGGCTCCTGCGCAGAGGGCCTTCCTCACCAACGAGCCCTTTCTCCGCCACTCCAGGGCTGCATTTGGCCCCTCCGCGACGCTCTTGAGCCCATCCCGACCGCAAACCGGCGTTGAGCTGAACGCTTTCGACGACGGCGTCGACGAAGGATGCGCTGCGCTGCGTACAAAGAAGTGAGCAACGTGCAGCTGCGGCTTATTGCTTTGCTCACCTCATGAGTAGGCACGACCTACACACGTCTAACACGTTCATCATCGCGCGACACACAACCAACTCGAAATCGAGCTCAAAGGCGTTCGACGATGCTGTCGACGATGAATGCACTGCGCTGCAGGGCGTAGTCTAGGAAGGGAGTTGAGCACGACGGACGTGTGTCCAGGGTAGCGGCGTCAGCAAGGGACTTTTGAACTAGGTACGAGAGTCAGTGTAGACCCGTATACCGAAGCTGTACTGACTTACAGTCATTCTCCCAGATATTCTGCGCGACGAAAAGTATCGGCCCCCAGCGACTTCCCCGCGCTACACACGACGGCAAGCTGAGGAATACGGCTCAGGGTCAGCTACGATGCCACTACACAGTCGTATCGCGTGCGCCTACCTTTCATCCGCCGGCTCCACCGGTAATCAGCCCTACATCGACACGGCGCGCGAGTGGAGGTCTATGGGTATATACGACGAAAAGGTCAGCGCTATTGGCTTTCATTAATACGGATGTGCTTACCTTTCGACGCTGTCACTGACCGCAATGCCCAAGGCCTCGAATCTCGGGCACCATAGCCTCGGTCTCTCGCCTCGAAAGCGACACCCCAATAACACCAAGTCTGCTAGACAGCCGGCACCGAATTCGACCTGCAAACTCCAGAGTACGTCAGTCAACATTCCAGTACAGACGGCTGGCTTACCTATGAGCTCCAGTCTCTATCCCCGACCTCCCGTTTCGAACACAGCACCCTCAATGCAGACCAGTGGCCCTTCGCACGAATCTGACTGGGATGGCGAGGTCAGTGGATATGTATTTTCGAGGGGCGGCGGAACGCTTACATACCGATCTCTGGTCATCAACGAGGCCGAGCGACTGCTACAAAGTCGTGAGTACGAGACCGAAATTCAAATATGGCAAATCGACGTACCCATGCATTGTAGCCCTTCCCTCTGTAATCCAAGTCGTTCGTGGCAAGGGTTGACTTGAAAGGACTACAAAAAGGTAATGGTGAGTGCCACAAGCCTTACACAGTCCGGAATCGTTCCTTACCCGTACTCAACCCGTACTGACGGTCGTCGCCCAACCCCCACGCGCCTTCGATGTTTCCGACGGTCTCCTGAGGTCTGAATGCAGAGGTCATTGGGCGCTCGCTGACGGTGGTGGCCATGTGGTGAGGATCGTCGAAGGTGCTGGCGCTGTCTAGAAAATCAGCGTCGCATTGCTAGCATGAAGCGGGAAATATAAGACTTACCGGATGTCCTCCTCTTCATCCAGCAGCAGAGTGAGACCATTGGGTCTCTAGCTATAGACACTTTCAAAGGTGAGTCAGTAAATCGTAGCTCTCGTATCTGAAATGCTTACCTCGACGCCTCGCTGTGCCTCGCAGTCTTTCGCGTCCATCGCCGAAGTCTAGGATACATGTTAGTCAGATGTATTCGTATAGCAGATGAATACACTCACAATTCACAAGAGTCTAGTAAATATCCGTGTGGTCAGCGCGAGCTCCGGGAGAATGATATGGGAGACTTACCCTTGTGAGCTCGTAGCGACTAATGAGAAGAAACAAATGGAATGTCAGTAAATTGCGAGAGTCAAGATGATACGAGCGACATACTTGGGTGGGCGAGCGACGACGAGAAAGGTGGGTGACGAGCTGGTGGGGTGAAGGAAAGGTGTAAGCGATGTGTCAAGCGAATATGGGGTGCGACGGGAGTAATACCGTGAGCAGTATCACGATGATGGGGTGCCGACGCCGGAATTCAGACTCACCTCGAGTTCGTCGTCGACGACGGCGGTGGAGAGGAAACACAACGACGACGATCAGAAGCAAATATTAAAGAGAGATAGAAAAGAGTCAAAGACTCAGAGGAGATGGAGCGGTGAAGTGGAAAGGGGAGAAAAGAGCAAACCTCGTTGAAGAGGATGCAGAACAAACCAGAGTATGCACCTACTCTTATACCCAAATTCTCCCGCCTCCCTCCGCTCTCGGCCCTCCCAGGATCAAGTCCAAATATACCGACTGCCACCTCATCCGAATACCAGCGTCGGGGTAACCAAGGCCAAGTGTGCGGAATGCGCTTTACGTGCGTTATCGCGCTTCGCTGATTCGCTTTGCGCACAGAGTTGCCCGAGAAACCGTGCTAGCGGCCATGCCGGCTGTCTGTGTACGTTTGATGCATCATGAGCTGGCGCGCCAAGCACGGGTCCCGCGCAGGGATGCGGTTGGAATGGCGTTATTGGAGTGAATGGGATGAGGAGGAGATGCGCACCGTGAATTGAGAATATATGTCGCTGGTGGACTTGGGGGTCGGTGGACTGGGTACGTGCTACTCAGGGGTATGTACTACAAAGTATAAAATTGTTTAAAACATGAATTTTGCCCGCGATCGTTTAGTATAGAGGTTTCGCCGGATGGGCGCTTATTTCCTTCTGAATACTTGTGCACAGCGATCGGTTGAATTTCTTTGAGATCCAAACTTACCAGCCTCGGGTATACTCCTAAAGTAATGTTTATATGGTCCCTAAACTCCCTCGGAGTGTCTTCAAAGTGCGTAAAACGCGCAATCGCTCATTTTACCCCTACAGCTCCAGACTCTGCATTTGCAAAGATTTCGACTTGGCGACTTCGCTGGTGACAGCATCCGCTGTCACCGTGCATTCTATCACCTATAAATAGTGTGAGAGAGTTATGCAACGCGAATTAAACGCGTTGCAACTGTCCTTTTCGTGTGAGTGGAACCGGGAGGAGAAGGTCCGAAGATTGAATCGAGATTGGTTCGTGAGTCGTGCAGACGACTGGGGTCGACTCGGGTGCACCTATCATTTGCTATAGAGGTCTAAGTTTGCTTTGAGAGCAGCATAAGGCTTGGGATTACCATTGTTACAGTGTCCTCGCTCGTAGCGCAATCGGCGCTTATGATTGAACTGAACTCGGTCTGCACTAATGCAGATGTGCCCTTCGCGACCAAGTTCGCAACCGTGGTGCGTACGTACTCCAGTATAAATGATACATACACTCTTGCGGCGTATCTTACGTCGCTATCTGTGGGCTAGCCCAGTCGGAAACTCGGAGGTGTGTGGGCGTGTGGTCTTCATAGGTCGGATTTGACTGTCAATCCCGGTCCCTTACATCGAATTGCGTCGTCTATGCCATTTGTGTTGGTAGCTTTACAGGTAAAACTATATATATGTATACAGCAGTAATATACCAGCCTTATTCCAGCGTTGAATGCTTTATCTTTATGAATCCACATGTAAGACCATAATTCCTTTCCAAATGGCCAATACAACTCACTTGTGCTCGTTTCGGGATTTCTGAGCCTCTATATTGAGCGCAATAGACATATATTGACAATCTATGTACACAACGTATGTCACAGCTACATTCAAAAATCGCAGATAGCCCGGAGAACACAGAAAAAGTGGAAGAATGAGCTTCGCTAGAATTAGGCGCCCGTAAGCGCCCAAATTCCGGCGTTGCTATGCGGCCCCCACTTCCCTGGGGCTGGTGCTCCTGCGTAGCCCCATCCAACTCAATACTACCCTAAATGTAGATAAGCGTATTTTAAGCTATTAAGATCGTCCGAAAGTCTGAGAAAAAGGGCGGGAACCGAAGGTTCCCGCCAAGTGAAGTGATCCCGGTGCCGTCACACCGCGACTGACATCGGACTCGACCAAGCCAAACAACGGCTCCCCTGACGTTATTCCGGTGTACGGAGCGCATCTATCGTGCGTCATGGTGAGTGATATACTGTGATATAGACAGGCTGGACGTGATATGTAGTCGTGCGTGTCGGACTGTCGTGCCGAGTGACGTACGAGCGGCGTCGCCCGCTCGCGGGCTACGCTGCATCGATGGGTGTCGTTGGGGTGTCGGCATTTCAAAATCTGTGCAAAAATGTGCCTGAAGTTAGCGGTGGGCCGTGAGGTAAAAGGAGAGTGGCGTACCGGATGCGGGAATGGCAATATATGTATGGATCGGCGTCCGGCGAGCTGGGTGTGTTGATGAGCGAGGTCCGGAACCAGGGACACCGAAAACTCACCAAATCTGGTGTGTGGGTGCTGGGAGTGTCCGTGCACGCACTCTGAGTGAATTGGGTGGTGAGAGTGGTGCGAGTGGCTTGGAGGCGGCACTTACCCATTGGGAATTGATGCGAGGGAGAGGTGCCGACCAACGTTAATCGGGACTGACAGTTCGTGTCAGTCGCCGGTTGTCGACATCGTGGGTGCAAGCGAGGTCGATGTGGTGGCTGTGAGACGGCGACGACGCAATGGATTTGAATCCGGCGAGCGACAGCGAGCCTGGGAGTGTGTCAAGGCAAGTGGGTGAAAATGGTTCAAGCGACGTACGTTGTTGACGAAGAGTCATTCCGGTCGGGCCTGTCCCTCGAGGGTGAGTCTGAGTGCCTGTCAGGGGATGTTAAACATGGTGGGATGGCCATGGACTGGAGACGTACGTCTTTGGCCTTTCTTGTACTGTCCCTGGAGTATTGAGCGAGCGGAGTCCTTGACGCATTTGAAGGTGTGGTGGTCGGGGATCACGAAGTCGCAACAGAAATGATTCCGGCGAGCGCCAGCGAGCCTAAAGTGTGTTAGAATGTCGTCGCAAAGAGCTGGAGAGGGACGTACCTGTCGCGACGTGGAAAGGACTTGGAGCAGTTTGGCGACTTGGGGTCCGACGCTGAAATGAGCGAGAAAGCCGTTCTGGATCGGGGAGTGACTGACGTGCATGGAAATGAATTTGACATTTTCTGTCGTGTGGACGCACTGGCGACGTACCTTGGGCTATTTTGCGATTCCGCAACAGAAATCCTTCCGCCGAGCTGAAGAAGAGGGTGAGTTGTGACCAGGAAACAGTTCTAAAAGTATGCTAACCTTGGCTGCGTGAAACGTCGCCCGCTAAGAAGGTGAAATTGAGCAACCACGAAGGGTTCATGTAGAGGGAACTCACGACAACGAGCTCGTATGTGCAATAGGAAGTGCAAGCACGGTGTTAAAGGACGAAGACACAATGGAATTGCGTCCGCCGAGCGACGTCAAGGTGAGAGTGAGACGACGACGGGAGAGTGAGCATGTTGGGGTAGGGAAGAAAGATAGAATTTGGGTAGGCCGTCTAGCCCCTTGGTGCCAGCGAGAGCGAATGACAAACCTGTGTGTGGTCTATCATCGGGAGACCCGTTGCGTAAATAATTGTACATGTCCGGAGGTAGATACTGGCTACAGGTTCCGCAGAGGGCGTTCGAGGACTCTCTACACAAAGTACAGCCTATTTCAGAGTCTCACAGAACGCGTCAGATAGTATGTTACTGTATGTAGGTAGAGGGACGGTAGAGGGAGTATGTAGGGATAATTTGAAGGTAGGGAGCAAAGCGCACCAGGAGGACGCGAAGCGCACGGAGCACAACTCGGGAGCGGGTGACAGCCATTACGGCGAACGGAGGGTCAGTGCCGGTCTCTGGTTATTCCTCCCCCAGTCTTCAAGGCATTATTTCGCCTAGTAGAAAGAATATGAGGCATCGGATGTGAGGAGTTAGGAGGACAGACACACCAGAAGGGAGGGGACACCACCAGAGGCAAAGGAGGGCAGCGAGGGATAATGGCGTTTCACGCTGACAGGCGCGATTAGCGTTAGACTGTTCTTGGCCCCGCCCGAGCTTGGCGACCCACGTTACAGTCACGTCACGCAAGGGTATATAAGCTGGGGGATTCACAACCACCGTTCCAGCACCCGTTCGTTATGTTGCCCCGTCGCCGCCCTCACATTCGCCGCCGTTGTCCCCCTTCGCTATGTCTTCGTCGTCGCTTCCACCCTTTCATCGTCGTCGTAGTGTACCCCTGTAGTAGTCAGTAGATAGCCTCCACGGTCTCGGCGTGCATGGGGTCGCTATGGCGGCCCTCTGCGCGTCGAGGCCGACCATGGAGGATGCCGTGGGAAGAGACACCTATGAAAAAGCTACGAAAGTTCGTTTTCTGAGCCCAGCGAGGCCATAGGAACAAGCAAATCCGATCCCATTGTCAAACGACCCCGCCAGGTTTGGCATGTCATGAAGTCGACCTCAGTGCGCAGACGTTTCAAGCGCGGAATGCAGCATGATCGACCTGCGAGAACTTAAAATGCGGACCTTTTCGAAGAGCCTCCCTTGCGCGAGATCTACATGAGCCTTTGATAGTAGAGAGATAGTCTGGAGTTCAGGAGCGGTGCAATGGAGAGCAATCAGCTCATCGATTTCGTAGAGAAGCATGGCGGCCGAAACTAGGAAACCTTGATCCTTATCACATCTGAAACGAATGTGAATATATTAGCATATAGGGTATCATCGCCTTCTACAACTACGACGAATTAGGTATCAAGTGTTCAAAAGTCCGAAAACACACCTCCGACAGCAACAAAAGAATTAAAGGGCTCGCGGACCTGTCCACGCTTGGAACGAATCCCGTGCGCCGGCAGCCGCGTTATACCCAGGCTGGAGTTGCTGCGGGGGTTGGGGCGGGTAGGCAGGCTGTGGCCCCTGCTGCGGATACACCACCTGTGGCTCTTCGATCCCTTCATACGCACTCGAGTAGTAGCCAAGGTCCAGGTCTTCACCTTCAGAGAGGGGACGCTGCGATTCGACGCCAGGTTTCAGATGCTGTTGCGGGAAGGTCGGCTCGAGATGCGGAGACACCGCTGGCCGCAGTCTCTGCCGCTCCTCGGGGTCAGAGTTCCTCGCGGTCAAAGGGTACGCGTTTCCGGCGACCTCGTTCCTGGGTTGGTGGTGGGGGTGTTGCTGATATTCAGCGATTCCAAAGGCCTCCGCAAAGCTCATACGTTGGTCCTGCTGAGGGACAGTGCGATATTGCATTGAGGGGGTCGCCTGGTAAGGGATACTCGATGATTTGCTTTCGACAACCGACACGGACTCGGGGTGGGGCTTGCGCGTGAAGAAAAATCGGAATGAGTAGCCGATCTCGCGGAAGAAATCCACTGAGAGCAACAGGGTGAGATTCGAAGCGCGAATCGGTAACTGTGCACGTACTGTAGTCGCAGAGCGGTCTCCATACAGGAGTGCTCGCTTGGCTCGCAGTCAGCCCACCCATCGAAGATGACAGCTCGACGCAGGGCGGACGTGCATGAGCAAGGCCATGGGCGCTTATTGAGTGCCACCGCGTGTAAGCGAATGATGCGAGCCCTGACAGGAAGCGGGGAAGTACCCCCGGATAGACGACCGCTCGCGCTACATAAACTGCAAAGGGACGGTGAGTGGTGCGTTCACGGAAGAATGGATACT
The DNA here is from genome assembly GCA_013368325.1 of Ephemerocybe angulata. Lineage (NCBI taxonomy): Eukaryota > Fungi > Basidiomycota > Agaricomycetes > Agaricales > Psathyrellaceae > Ephemerocybe > Ephemerocybe angulata. Next base: position 297,079 of record JAACJK010000120.1, read on the forward strand.
ACGCACCACGAAGACGGGGGAAGACAGCGAGCACGATGAGCTGCTCGAAACGAGCTTCGCCGGCGCTCGTTTTCAGCTTGTCCGAGTTGCCGTGAGCGAGAAGTCGGACGGGGCAAAACTGGCGACGAGAATTGGGTTAAAGGGGTATGAGGACGAAAGGGATAGAGGACGTACCTTGGACGCACGAAGCTGGAGTTTTCGAAGGTTTGCTGGCGCTTTAGAGGATGTGCCGGTGCGGCGCAGGACCTGGTGGTGCTCGCTGGCGATCCCGGCGACGGAGGCGGCTGGAAGAGTGAATGAGGGAGATAGGAGAGAAAGAATTGGGCGACGGACGTACCTGGCAGACCATGTACGCACGGGCACGAGAATGGAGATGCGGTGAGCTGGGGTCGATTGGGGAGCGTCTGGGGCGATCCTGAGCGTATCCGCGAAGTGAGCCTGACGAAAATGAGTGAGTACGGGTTTGGATGGACTGAAAGTGTCGTTGGAGACGCACCTTTCGTAGGTCTATCCCTCCACAAGCGAAAGGCCCGCAGCAACGTGTCTGTCTTCCTTTCGAGAGCTCCGAGGCTGTGAGAGGCGGAGGCGGCGAAAAATTCGATGTCTTGAAGCATTCTAGGCTGGCCAGAGGCTCGGTTCGCTCAGGAAGAAGTTGTTGGCGAAAAAAGGGCGCAAAGCGCGATCGCCGCGAGAGAGCGAGCAGAGCTGGTGCACCGAGGATAGGAGATGGTCTGTACGACCTCAGGGACTAGAGAGAACGAGTCAGTACAGCTCTCAAGGTCGGGGAAGCGAGATAGAGAGACTTGCCTGTGTTGGACGAACCAGGGTTTGTAGAGTGTGAAGAATCGGTGGGATGGAACGAAATGGAAGCGTAGACTGGGCCCATACAGATAAATTGGATGCCTTGGGAGTTCGTTCAGCTCAGGAAAGGCATGATATACGAAGATTAGAACTCACAATCGGCGCTGTTGACCTGGACTTGTGTAATTCCTGCGCAGGCCAAGCCGACGATGTCAGGCTTCTCCAACCCACCTACACGAGCAGCTTTCGACGAGAATGCACCGGCAATGCTGGAGAACAGTCATGACGGATATTATCACAGTCTGGAAAGCGTTGAGAGACCCAGAAACATGAGTTGAGCACCGTGGACGTACCAACGCCGTGCAACCCCCGGCTATTGCCCATCCTATCCTGTGGGGTGACCAATGGATCCCGTTTGCGTCCAAAACTTCCTTTCGTCGATGGCAGGCTGGTTTTCAGACGCTTCGCAGGGCATGTCGACGGGCTGGGATCTGGCCAGCCAGAGTACAGCGAGGAGAAGGTGATGGGCAAGATGAGAAGGACGATTGATGCCAGGCGGTGCCAGGGACACGGGTTGTTTGTTGCTGTATCCCCATTCGGGGGCTGGCATTGGCGCCGGCAATGTTGGCGAGCGTTGGACATTGGCCAGCGTTGGTGTGAGGAGCAAGATGGCGGGCATCGTCAGCAAATGGAAGGCCAAAAGTCGCTACAGAGCACAATATTCATATACCTCAAGACCTCTGGACTTTGAACAATTCGTGATTGATTGAGGCGGCGTCGCGACTCAGAGGGATCTGGCCAGAGATATGGTCATTTTGGTCGTCGCCGTCGCGTATACTGAAGGCGGGATATGGGTTAAGGAGGTGAGAGTTGGGGGGAAAGGGAGACGCGATTTGAATCGCGACGCGACGCTTTAAGGCGATCACAGGGACGGAGCACCGCGCCTTTGTTTGGCCGTCGCCGCGCTTCTTCGATCCTTTCCACCACCTCCCAAGCGCTCTGATTGGCTCGTTCAACATCGTCAGACCGCCTCCAGACGCATCGCCGACCCTTTCGACGACGACTCAAGAGCTGTGATTGGCTCCTGCGCAGAGGGCCTTCCTCACCAACGAGCCCTTTCTCCGCCACTCCAGGGCTGCATTTGGCCCCTCCGCGACGCTCTTGAGCCCATCCCGACCGCAAACCGGCGTTGAGCTGAACGCTTTCGACGACGGCGTCGACGAAGGATGCGCTGCGCTGCGTACAAAGAAGTGAGCAACGTGCAGCTGCGGCTTATTGCTTTGCTCACCTCATGAGTAGGCACGACCTACACACGTCTAACACGTTCATCATCGCGCGACACACAACCAACTCGAAATCGAGCTCAAAGGCGTTCGACGATGCTGTCGACGATGAATGCACTGCGCTGCAGGGCGTAGTCTAGGAAGGGAGTTGAGCACGACGGACGTGTGTCCAGGGTAGCGGCGTCAGCAAGGGACTTTTGAACTAGGTACGAGAGTCAGTGTAGACCCGTATACCGAAGCTGTACTGACTTACAGTCATTCTCCCAGATATTCTGCGCGACGAAAAGTATCGGCCCCCAGCGACTTCCCCGCGCTACACACGACGGCAAGCTGAGGAATACGGCTCAGGGTCAGCTACGATGCCACTACACAGTCGTATCGCGTGCGCCTACCTTTCATCCGCCGGCTCCACCGGTAATCAGCCCTACATCGACACGGCGCGCGAGTGGAGGTCTATGGGTATATACGACGAAAAGGTCAGCGCTATTGGCTTTCATTAATACGGATGTGCTTACCTTTCGACGCTGTCACTGACCGCAATGCCCAAGGCCTCGAATCTCGGGCACCATAGCCTCGGTCTCTCGCCTCGAAAGCGACACCCCAATAACACCAAGTCTGCTAGACAGCCGGCACCGAATTCGACCTGCAAACTCCAGAGTACGTCAGTCAACATTCCAGTACAGACGGCTGGCTTACCTATGAGCTCCAGTCTCTATCCCCGACCTCCCGTTTCGAACACAGCACCCTCAATGCAGACCAGTGGCCCTTCGCACGAATCTGACTGGGATGGCGAGGTCAGTGGATATGTATTTTCGAGGGGCGGCGGAACGCTTACATACCGATCTCTGGTCATCAACGAGGCCGAGCGACTGCTACAAAGTCGTGAGTACGAGACCGAAATTCAAATATGGCAAATCGACGTACCCATGCATTGTAGCCCTTCCCTCTGTAATCCAAGTCGTTCGTGGCAAGGGTTGACTTGAAAGGACTACAAAAAGGTAATGGTGAGTGCCACAAGCCTTACACAGTCCGGAATCGTTCCTTACCCGTACTCAACCCGTACTGACGGTCGTCGCCCAACCCCCACGCGCCTTCGATGTTTCCGACGGTCTCCTGAGGTCTGAATGCAGAGGTCATTGGGCGCTCGCTGACGGTGGTGGCCATGTGGTGAGGATCGTCGAAGGTGCTGGCGCTGTCTAGAAAATCAGCGTCGCATTGCTAGCATGAAGCGGGAAATATAAGACTTACCGGATGTCCTCCTCTTCATCCAGCAGCAGAGTGAGACCATTGGGTCTCTAGCTATAGACACTTTCAAAGGTGAGTCAGTAAATCGTAGCTCTCGTATCTGAAATGCTTACCTCGACGCCTCGCTGTGCCTCGCAGTCTTTCGCGTCCATCGCCGAAGTCTAGGACTCGGATACATGTTAGTCAGATGTATTCGTATAGCAGATGAATACACTCACAATTCACAAGAGTCTAGTAAATATCCGTGTGGTCAGCGCGAGCTCCGGGAGAATGATATGGGAGACTTACCCTTGTGAGCTCGTAGCGACTAATGAGAAGAAACAAATGGAATGTCAGTAAATTGCGAGAGTCAAGATGATACGAGCGACATACTTGGGTGGGCGAGCGACGACGAGAAAGGTGGGTGACGAGCTGGTGGGGTGAAGGAAAGGTGTAAGCGATGTGTCAAGCGAATATGGGGTGCGACGGGAGTAATACCGTGAGCAGTATCACGATGATGGGGTGCCGACGCCGGAATTCAGACTCACCTCGAGTTCGTCGTCGACGACGGCGGTGGAGAGGAAACACAACGACGACGATCAGAAGCAAATATTAAAGAGAGATAGAAAAGAGTCAAAGACTCAGAGGAGATGGAGCGGTGAAGTGGAAAGGGGAGAAAAGAGCAAACCTCGTTGAAGAGGATGCAGAACAAACCAGAGTATGCACCTACTCTTATACCCAAATTCTCCCGCCTCCCTCCGCTCTCGGCCCTCCCAGGATCAAGTCCAAATATACCGACTGCCACCTCATCCGAATACCAGCGTCGGGGTAACCAAGGCCAAGTGTGCGGAATGCGCTTTACGTGCGTTATCGCGCTTCGCTGATTCGCTTTGCGCACAGAGTTGCCCGAGAAACCGTGCTAGCGGCCATGCCGGCTGTCTGTGTACGTTTGATGCATCATGAGCTGGCGCGCCAAGCACGGGTCCCGCGCAGGGATGCGGTTGGAATGGCGTTATTGGAGTGAATGGGATGAGGAGGAGATGCGCACCGTGAATTGAGAATATATGTCGCTGGTGGACTTGGGGGTCGGTGGACTGGGTACGTGCTACTCAGGGGTATGTACTACAAAGTATAAAATTGTTTAAAACATGAATTTTGCCCGCGATCGTTTAGTATAGAGGTTTCGCCGGATGGGCGCTTATTTCCTTCTGAATACTTGTGCACAGCGATCGGTTGAATTTCTTTGAGATCCAAACTTACCAGCCTCGGGTATACTCCTAAAGTAATGTTTATATGGTCCCTAAACTCCCTCGGAGTGTCTTCAAAGTGCGTAAAACGCGCAATCGCTCATTTTACCCCTACAGCTCCAGACTCTGCATTTGCAAAGATTTCGACTTGGCGACTTCGCTGGTGACAGCATCCGCTGTCACCGTGCATTCTATCACCTATAAATAGTGTGAGAGAGTTATGCAACGCGAATTAAACGCGTTGCAACTGTCCTTTTCGTGTGAGTGGAACCGGGAGGAGAAGGTCCGAAGATTGAATCGAGATTGGTTCGTGAGTCGTGCAGACGACTGGGGTCGACTCGGGTGCACCTATCATTTGCTATAGAGGTCTAAGTTTGCTTTGAGAGCAGCATAAGGCTTGGGATTACCATTGTTACAGTGTCCTCGCTCGTAGCGCAATCGGCGCTTATGATTGAACTGAACTCGGTCTGCACTAATGCAGATGTGCCCTTCGCGACCAAGTTCGCAACCGTGGTGCGTACGTACTCCAGTATAAATGATACATACACTCTTGCGGCGTATCTTACGTCGCTATCTGTGGGCTAGCCCAGTCGGAAACTCGGAGGTGTGTGGGCGTGTGGTCTTCATAGGTCGGATTTGACTGTCAATCCCGGTCCCTTACATCGAATTGCGTCGTCTATGCCATTTGTGTTGGTAGCTTTACAGGTAAAACTATATATATGTATACAGCAGTAATATACCAGCCTTATTCCAGCGTTGAATGCTTTATCTTTATGAATCCACATGTAAGACCATAATTCCTTTCCAAATGGCCAATACAACTCACTTGTGCTCGTTTCGGGATTTCTGAGCCTCTATATTGAGCGCAATAGACATATATTGACAATCTATGTACACAACGTATGTCACAGCTACATTCAAAAATCGCAGATAGCCCGGAGAACACAGAAAAAGTGGAAGAATGAGCTTCGCTAGAATTAGGCGCCCGTAAGCGCCCAAATTCCGGCGTTGCTATGCGGCCCCCACTTCCCTGGGGCTGGTGCTCCTGCGTAGCCCCATCCAACTCAATACTACCCTAAATGTAGATAAGCGTATTTTAAGCTATTAAGATCGTCCGAAAGTCTGAGAAAAAGGGCGGGAACCGAAGGTTCCCGCCAAGTGAAGTGATCCCGGTGCCGTCACACCGCGACTGACATCGGACTCGACCAAGCCAAACAACGGCTCCCCTGACGTTATTCCGGTGTACGGAGCGCATCTATCGTGCGTCATGGTGAGTGATATACTGTGATATAGACAGGCTGGACGTGATATGTAGTCGTGCGTGTCGGACTGTCGTGCCGAGTGACGTACGAGCGGCGTCGCCCGCTCGCGGGCTACGCTGCATCGATGGGTGTCGTTGGGGTGTCGGCATTTCAAAATCTGTGCAAAAATGTGCCTGAAGTTAGCGGTGGGCCGTGAGGTAAAAGGAGAGTGGCGTACCGGATGCGGGAATGGCAATATATGTATGGATCGGCGTCCGGCGAGCTATGTGTGTTGATGAGCGAGGTCCGGAACCAGGGACACAGAAAAACTCACCAAATCTGGTGTGTGGGTGCTGGGAGCGTCCGTGCACGGACTGTGAGGGAATTGGGTGGTGAGAGTGGTGCAAGTGACTGGGAGGCGGCCACTTACCCATCGGGAATTGATGCGAGGGAGAGGTGCCCACGAACGTTAATCGGGACTGACAGTTCGTGTCAGTCACCGTTGTCCACCGTGGGTGTGCTAGCGAGCTCGACGTGGTGGCTGTGAGACGGCGACGACGCAACGGATTTGATTCCGGCGAGCGACATGGTGCCTGGGAGTGTGTCAAGACGGGTGGATGAAAATGGCGTAGGCTACGTACGTTGTTGGTGCAGCCACAACGAGAATTCATCCGGTGGGCTGTATGGGGAAGCGTACATGTGCCTGTCAGAAGGGTCAAAGGTGGATGGATAGCCATGTTAGGGCGAACTACGTTGGTGGCTGCCTGAGTACTATCATTGGGAGTGTCCAAGACGCATGCAGTGCTGATTGTAGAGGTCGGGATGACGAAGTCGCAACAGGATTGATTCCGGCGAGCGACAGCGAGCCTAAAACACGTCAGAACGTAGTTGGAAATAGCTGAGTGTATGAACTGACCTGTGGCAGCGTAGGAAAGAGTTCAACGTCGTCGATAGCTTTGTGCGTGTATTGGGGTCCTAGCCTGAAATGAGTGAACCTGTTGTTCTGGGTCCGGAATATTCTGACGTACCTTGACGCAAAACTGAGAATTTCTGGGGTGAGGAATCAGTCAGGAATGGTGGCGAGCAGGGGATGTAGACGTACCTCGCGCTCTTTCACAAATCCGCAACAGAAATCCTTCCGCCGAGCTGAAGAAGAGGGTGAGCCGTGACCAGGAAACAGTTCTAAAAGTATGCTAACCTTGGCTGCATGCGTGGAACGTCGCCCGCTAAGAAGGTGAAATTGAGCAACCACGAACGATTCATGTATAGGGGACTCACGACAACAAGCTCGTATGTGCAATGCTAGCAAGTGCAAGCACGGTGTTAAAGGACGAAGATGCAATAGAATTGCATCCGCCGAGCGACGTCGAGGTGAGAGTGAGACGACGACTTGACGACGACGGGATAGTGGGCATGTTGGGGTAGGGAAGAAAGATAGAATTTGGGTAGGCCGTCTAGCCCCTTGGTGCCAGCGAGAGCGAATGACAAACCTGTGTGTGGTCGATCATCGGGAGACCCGTTGCGTAAATAATTGTACATGTCCGGAGGTAGATACTGGCTACAGGTTCCGCGGAGGGCGTTTGACGAGGTACTGTGTTCTCCACCCAAAGGACAGACTATCTCAGCGACTCACAGAACGCGTCGATAGTATACAGGTAGAGGGAGTGTGTACAAAGTGCGTAGGCATAATTTGAGGGGAGGGAACAAAGTTGACCAGGAGGACGCGAAGCGCACGGAGCACAACTCGGGAGCGGGTGACAGCCATTACGGCGAACAGAGGTTCACTGCCGGTCTCTGGTTATTCCTCCTCCAGCCTCCAATGCATTATTTCACCTAGTTTAAAGAGTGTGAGGCGTCGGACGTTGAGGTGTTGGATATTGGAGGATGGACACACCAGAAGGGAGGGGACACCACCAGGCAAAGGAGGGCGGTGAGGGATAATGGTGTTTCACAGTGACAGGCGCGATTAGCGTTAGACTGTTCTTGGCCCCGCCCGAGCTTGGCGACCCACGTTACAGTCACGTCACGCAAGGGTATATAAGCTGGGGGATTCACAACCACCGTTCCAGCACCTGTTCGTTATGTTGCTATGCCCATGCCCCGTCGCCGCTCCTCTCACATTCGCCCCTTCTCTATGTCTTCGTCGTCGCTTGCCCCACCCCTTCATCGTCATCGTAGCGTACCCCTGTAGTAGTCAGTAGATAGCCTCCACGGTCTCGGCGTGCATGGGGTCGCTATGGCGGCCCTCTGCGCGTCGAGGCCGATAATGGAGGAGGCCGTGGGAATAGACACCTATGTAAAACCTATGAAAGTTCGTTTTCTGAGCAGCCACAAGAGAGCAATCAGCTCATCGACGAACGTGAATATATTAGCATAGGGTATCATCGCCTTCTACAACTACGACGTATTAGGTATCAAGTGTTCGAAAGTCCGAAAACACACCTCCGACAGCAACAAAATAATTAAAGGGCTCGCGGACCTGTCCACGCTTGGAATGAATCCCGTGCGCCGGCAGCCGCGTTATACCCAGGCTGGAGTTGCTGCGGGGGTTGAGGCGGGTAGGCAGGCTGTGGCCCCTGCTGCGGATACAGCACCTGTGGCTCTTCGATCCCTTCATACGCCGCACTCGAGTAGTAGCCAAGGTCCAGGTCTTCACCTTCAGAGAGGGGACGCTGCGATTCGACGCCAGGTTTCAGATGCTGTTGCGGGAAGGTCGGCTCGAGATGCGGAGACACCGCTGGCCGCAGTCTCTGCCGCTCCTCGGGGTCAGAGTTCCTCGCGGTCAAAGGGTACGCGTTTCCGGCGACCTCGTTCCTGGGTTCGTGGTGGGGGTGTTGCTGATATTCAGCGATTCCAAAGGCCTCCGCAAAGCTCATACGTTGGTCCTGCTGAGGGACAGTGCGATATTGCATTGAGGGGGTCGCCTGGTAAGGGATACTCGATGATTTGCTTTCGACAACCGACACGGACTCGGGGTGGGGCTTGCGCGTGAAGAAAAATCGGAATGAGTAGCCGATCTCGCGGAAGAAATCCACTGAGAGCAACCGGGTTAGATTTGAAGCAATAATCGGTAACTGTGCACGTACTGTAGTTGATCGAATCCCAGAGCGGCCTCCATATTCCTGTGGGAGGCGTACCTGCCTGTCTTGTGTACTCTTTTGCAGTGTAAGCCCACCACATAAGTCCAGAGAAAATGACCATCTCGACGCAGATAGCGAGTGCGTTCAGGCCATTCGCAATATTCGTTTCCGTCCAATAGGTCGTTGCTGCACCTTATTAGAGAATCCCTTCGAAATCGGTAGAAGGGTGAGAAACGTACCATGAATAACGCGGCCTTGGAGTGCTTTGAACTATTAGTCGGTAAGGAAGCCTGATCACGAGAGATGTATTGATGGATTAACTCACAACGAAGGCTTGGTAGAAGGTGAACATCACGATGAGCTTGATCGACAAGAACTTCGCGACCGGTCGTTTCCCCTTCAGTTCTTCGGCCATTAGGCCGTAGAAGACGAGAAGGCCATACAGAGCAATACTGGAAACGATCTGTGTTAGAAACAGATATAGCGGACAACGAGAGGTCGAAAACGTGCCTTATACTGACGAAGTTGATACTTTCGATGTAAACGCTGGCGTACTTTAAAGAATAGCCTTCTGTATGACACAGGACATGATAATGTTCGCATACGATCCCGGCAATAGAGGCGGCTAGTATTTCGAGTGAGGACATAGATTGAGAGGGAAGGCGGACTACCGACCTGGCCGGACGATGATGTACTGCATAACAGACCACTGGGAATGGATAAGCTTCTTGACCAACAAATAAATTGGGATTGTAAAGGGACGGACCTTGACAGTATACATGAAGTACGCCTATGACGAGGAATTTCAGGGGACAAATTGAAGCGGTCATCAGTCGGGATTCTCACCTTCGTGGGTCTATACCTCCAACAGCAGAAAGGAAGTGGAAGCGGCCTCTTATCCTTTCTTTCTATTGCTTTGTCGGCTGAGTTACCGGTAGCCGTTGCAGCTACATACTCGATGAGCAGCATTCTAGATCCTGGTCAGTCAATGTGCTCTTGGAATAGGAGCTGAATACGAACAAAAAGGCGCTAAGGGTAATCGCCTGAAGAGTAGTCAAGGGTTAGCATGGGGACACCAACAAAGAAGGACGGGATTGTGCGACCTCATAGACTGGAATAAACGAAGATCAGTACCATCCCGAATAAGGGGAAACGAGAAATCTGAGACTGACTGATGTAGACGAACGAGTAGTATGTGTAGTAACGGAAGAAGCGATAGGAAAGGAAGGAGATAGCAGCGTAAACTGGGGGCATATACAAAATTCGAAGACTTGAGGATTTCGTGAGGTCGGGAAAGGCATGGCACGAGGGTTCAAACTCACATTTGCCGCTGTTGCCTTGGGTTTGTGTAATTCCTGCCCACGATGTCAGGACCCTCCTACACGAGTAACTTTCGACGAGAACGCACCGACAATGCTGCAGAACGGTGATAATGGATATAATCACAGTCTGCCAAAAGTTGAAAGACCCCAGAATCATGAGTTGAGTAGCCCGACACAAAAACGATAGAGTCAAGACCGAGGGACTCAGCCCACTTTCGAGGAGTACCTCGAAGCAAAAGAGCCCTGCCGCGACGCCAGAGGTCCCGAATATGGTGTAAGGGAGGAAAGGAGTGGGGAAATCGATTTGGGGAGAGAGCATCGGGGACGTACCAACGCCGTACAACCTCCCGCTATTGCCCATCCTATCCTGTGAGGTGACCAATGAATGCCGTTAGCGTCCCAAAACTTGCTTTCGTCGATGGCGAGCTGGTTTTCAGACGCTTCGCAGGGCATATCGACGGGCTGGGATCTGGCCAGCCAGAGTACAACGAGGAGAAGGTGGTGGTCAAGATGAGAAGAACAATTGATCCCAGGCGGTGCCAGGCAGCTTGATCGTTGCTGTATCCCCATTCGGAGGTTGATATTGGCGCCGGCGCAATGCACAGGGCGAGTGTTCGTCAGGGGAGAAGGATGGGAGCAAACGGCGAGCATCATCAGCAAGTTAAAGGCAAAAGGACATGCTACATTCAGATACCGGACCTAAAATTCTCTGAATCTCAGCCCTCTGCGAAAAATACGTGATTGATCAAGGCGACTCCGCGACTCAGAGGGATAAATCCAGGAATATGATCATTTTAGTCGTCGCCGTCGCGTATATTGGCGGCGGGATATAGGTGAGAGTTGGGGGGAAAGGAAGAAATGCGATTTGAATCGCGACGCGACGCTTTAAGGCGATCACAAGTGTGCACGGACCATGCACATTGGAAGATTCAAAGTCAGACAAACTCCGCTATTAGTATCAGGAAGCCTGGGCCCTGGGCGGCCTGCAGCGCTGCTTGCACATTTCGGCTGGTACAGCAGCGTACGGACCGTACAGGTGAGTGTATAGGGTAGTCCACGGGAACGACGCTGAGAGATGCAGTATCTGGCATAAAGGACAAAATCAGGCCAACACTTCTCTCAAATGCTATCGTTGAGACGAATAGCATTTCACCCAAGTCAATAACGATTAGACGCCATTGTTTTAGAGCTACTCACCCTATTCTGAGCTAGACCTCGGCTGCTGCCTCAACTTGAAGAAGATTGAAAGCGACCACCAGCCCTTGAAGGATGCAGCAGTATTGTGCAGCATTCGAACCTGAACAAAGTAGTTCCCCCGTGAACGGCGGTTCCTTGCTTGTTGAAAATGCTTTGGTGAGGGTATCACAGCAACGTTCGACTCACATCGGCCGAACAGCCTGACAGGACAGGTCTTGTACCTAACGGAGCAACAATTGTTCCAAGCCGTTTACATAGAAGACTGCACAAAGTTCTTCCTTCCCATCGCATCATGGAGTACTTATAATGGAGACATTGATGGTCGTAAAGTTGCCGGCAAATGTCAAATGATGCGCTGGGCTTCTGAGCCTTGCTCTCCTTGCTCTCTTCCCACCTCCCCCTCCCCCACTGACACACGTTGCGCGCAACATAAGCGAAATGGCCAGCCTCATCGTGATCGACGACCAACCAACCACGAACGCCAGCATCCCCACTATTCAGTACAACCCTCCTGCAAACTGGAAGGCAAATCAAGTCTGCGTCGCCTGCAATTTGACGAGCAGTGCGGCCATGACTAGACTGTACCAGAACGCGTATGGTGGTGAGTACGGTACATTTCGCATCGACCACTGTCTGATTAGCGCCTCAGGCACATGGACCAACGCATGGTGGGTATGTAATCGTCGTTTAGGGTCTATGTAGCTTCCTCAGCCGCTTTCTGGTAGGCACCGGACGTACGGCTGCTCACCGCGAGTGTCGACTTCCGAGGTGTGTACCCTCTCAGCTTGGCCAGGCCCTTGGATGGTAACACCCGCACTAGGAAGCACCGTGGCTGCCTATTTCATTCTGTTCTGGCGTTCCGAAGATCCCAAGTGAGCCCATCTACGTTTAATGTGATTTAAACCTAATACCTGAGAAGTTCAAATGGACTTGGGACTTTGAACTTCTACATCGACAATCAGCTTGAACTTTCGAAAGACATCAATGCCGACGAATACACCTTTGAGCTCGACAGCACCGCGCGCACGCTTCTCTTCCAGAAGTCGAATCTGAATCCCGACGTAAGCCACAACTTCCGAATAGCATGGGCGAACAATGGCTCCAGGCCGAGGGTGGCTATTGGACTGGACGAGATTGAATATACGTACGCTCCTCTCCTCTCGATCTACCACAGCGGTCCTTGATAAATGTCACAGCCCGAGTCCCTCCTCGACCACAGGGTCAACATCCACCCCCGGTGCTACATCCAGCACATCCGCCTCAGGGTCGACAGGAAGTTCGAAACGCATTGCCAAAATCGTTGCCCCTACCGTGGTAGTCGTCGTTGCGGTTCTGGCTGCCCTGCTCGCCTTCATGCTGTGGCGTAAACGGCGCCATGGTCGGAAGACTGGGCTCGCCCCACATACACCGACGACCCAGGGTCAGCAAGTCCCCGGTCTAAACATGCAGTACGGGTCGCTGCAAGCACAGCCCTTCCAGGTGCCCTCAACCGTGGGACGCGAAAGCCATGAGGGTGGATCGCAAATTGTATCACCAAGCAGCATGACGATGAGCGCATCCGACTACTCAGCCCTCTACGCATCCACTGCCTCTGGAGGTCAAGAGCCACCGCCATACACAGACGGACAAGAATCCGCAGGGGAGTCCGCTGGAGCCAGTGTTCGCAAGAGCAGACGGTAGAGCCGATATACCTACCAGTGATGATGCCCAGTCATACAGCTCTTCTTCATCACCGCAACTATACCACTGTGTCTAGACCTTTATGGACATAACTTCCCTTCCCAACGTATACACATCCCCTGCATGGACAGGCGTTCTCACTCATCTTTGACGCAAGCACACCTGACTCATGAACCCAACAGCCTCGGGTGTCCGGGGCAGCCCAGCGAGCTGTGCGGAACAATGGGTGTATCTTCCTGACAGTGAAACGCGCCAGAAACAACGTCAAGGTACCGTACAGGCTCCAAAGCCTCTCACAGTGTACCCCTCTGATCACTACACTTGGTCATCCGATACGAAACTGTTACGATAAAGGATTCGATTTCGTGCATCGCGGGGACAGCGACATAACGCCACTGTCGTTATGATGCAACGTTTAATGCTGGGACGATCTGTTGTGCATTGCAAGCCATCTTCCTTCGTCATCTACAGTAATTCCTTCCCTTCTCTCCTAGATTATGGCTCAAAGACTAATCGTCGAAGATACGAACACCGAAGATCGTGTTCAATCCTAAAGAAGCTTGGAAGCCCAACGCGATATGCAATGGTTGCAACATATCGAGTCCAGTGCAGACTCTCTAATTATCATATTGATTAAGCGTCTTGGACTAATGCCTGGCATGTAAGCACTAAGAATTGGGGGACAGCATCGACAAACAATCGACGAAGACAGTTACTCCACCGCATATCATGCAGATTGGTGACCTGCGAGTCCTGACCGCTAGCATCGAGTTCCAAGGTATCTTAGTGCCTACTTGATCGACTTGGTGTGTTGCTGATATCCTTGACGATACCAACCTCAGTCTCAGCCTACTTAATCCTATTTCTCCGCTCGATGAACAGGTAAGAGGATGTTTAAATTGGCTCGCAGGTCTACTGTACCCCGTGTCTGCAGCGCTGATCGACATATTTGACACAGCGATTACGGCCTGAGTTCTACTATTCAGTTCTATATCGACAACACCCTCCAGTACAAGAAACCCCGCTTTTAGATAGAGCTAAGGCTCCTGGGCTATAGCCGAGGTGCGCGATTGAAAGGAGGGTTCGCACTGATACAAGGACCAAATTTAAGCGCCCGTGTCCATCTGTGACATGATCAACAAAGCGCCAAATTCCGTGTACCCACTATCCGGGGTGCCTGAGCTTCGCCTTATCCCTTTATATTTCCGTATATTACTCGCTCTAAGGATTCAGGTTGGAAGGAACTCAGTGACGAACGTAGGATTGCACATGTGGCAAGTGAATGAACTCTACAGATAACAACCTTTTTACCAAGTATTTAGGACACATCGTTTGAACCACTGCACATACTCACAAGTGGGGACTGCGAACGTCGCGGCAGCCTATGTCAATTCAATGGTATCCGAGTCTCAGGCTGCCGATGGTCTACTTGGATCTCCATTGCCCGGCCTTCGTGGAATTACAGGTGATTATGCCACAATTTTAGCCTGTTTTCTGTATGTACATATGCAAACCCCGCGATTTAAACTCATCTCACTTAACCATTCATTCCGCTTCCTTGGCGGTGGGTAAGTATATCGGGCATGTCGGTCTTACAAGCAGAAGCGGGAGCTGTGCGGTGCACTGCATGACCTTGAGGTTTGGAGAGAGCCCATGTTTGATCATAACTTGATACGACGCGAGCTCGGTGGCTACGAAACACGTAGATCCACGAGAAGCCGGAGAGGCCACGGATACCGGCATCACCCTGAGTTACTAATGTATCTGAATCAGACGGGCCACTCTTACCATCCGAGCTCGGCCTTTGGGGAACTTTGAGCCATCGAGTTATCATACCAGGGCGCCAGAGGGCACCTGATGTGTGACCAACAGTAGCAAAGTGCATGATTAAGATGGATTCGTATTACGGTAAGTAGCTACCAACCTGAGAAATTGAAACACTAAGTTTTTGCGGGCATGATCGTGCGCGGGTCAAGAAGCAAAAGTAGCCGGTGGAAGCCTATACATCGTAATTACGGATGGAACGGGAAGGCATATAACGGCGCAGCGTCGTCAAAATTAGCCGCCATCCCTTTGTCTACGGTCTGCTACCCTCCCATCTATATCTCGACATATCCCCCTTCCAACTTCCCCGAGCCCGGCCTATAAACCCACCTCTCCACCATGGCTCTCAACAGCCCCCAACCTTCCTCCAGCTCGAATCCCTCAGGACTTCTATCCACAACGCCACAGTGTTCGAAGCCACAGCGGTCAAAATTTTCATCCCCGATGACGGAAAGCTCTCTCGTGGCAACGACCGCGGACATGCAAAGTCTCCGACTGCGACTTCTGACGCTCTTGGCATTATACGATTTGCTCCCGTACTCGGTGTTGCACCCACCGGATGAAGCGGAACCTCTCGATCTGGCTAGCGTGGTCGAGGAACACGCGTTTCAAAAGTGCCTTGAAGCAATGACAGCGCAGGGAACATTAACGGTGGATGAAGCTGGGGCATTTATTGCGATATACAATGGGAAACCGAGCTGCAAGCCATCCCACTCTAGTCCCTCCAACGTCCAACGCAAATAATCCTGTTCACTGCTGCAGGTGGTGTGTGCTGTGGTGAGCCCCCTCTAGTTACTTCCGAGTCTCCTTCCGCGCGCCTATAAATGAGTGCGTCAATGCATAAGCGCCCATTAATAGGTGGTTGTGCGTAACCCCATTTGCGAACGTGAACTGACGGAGAACTGCCGCCCACAGGCACATTTTCGACGGACTGTATAACAACGTGGGATTGATTTCGAGAGGAACAAGCCTTGAACTTCATTCCAAGAGGCCCATTATTTCCTCGGATATAGGCATGGCATGCTTCGCGGGCAACACATTTCAAAGCGCTCAAAATTAGATCAGTCATCCAACGATGACCAACATATAGCATAGACTCGTGACCATCCGCTCTATGAGCGGGACAGCTCTATCGAGCTCTTTGGCTCATAGGCGACCGGTTACAGGTCTACATATATCACTGCGGCTAGATTTATAGACGATTTGTACATACAATAGCCTGTCGGCCGCTATTAGAGAAATGTATAGACATCTCGTGTGTAGCAAGGTTTGGGGCGGGATTGGATTCAAACGCCGAGGCGAAAGGTGTTTGCAACTTGTGGAGGCATGGGGTCCACGAAAGAACAGTTCGTTCAAATATCCCATCGTAAATACTACACCATCCTATGTATCGGCATTAGAATATCTCTTCTCGCCCTCTCCAGGCCCAGCCTTGGGAGTAGGATCTTTGAAGCGTTGCCGCTAACCAGTGATAGCTTTTGATCGCGACCAGTTCCAGTAAAGTGAAATCAAATAATCACGAAGGCTAATACAAAATATGCAGGTAAGCTAAAGGGCTTGGTATATGTACTACAAAAGGAATAAGGAGAACGTGCAAAGTCCATGAGAGATATCTCGAGCACCGGACGCATCCTCAAGTTGCCCAAGGCGACCTTGTGCTAGGCAGCTGATATGACTCCTGAGCAGGAGACGCAGGCTGACTTCTGAACATACTTGCCCAACTCGACTCCGTCTGCCGCTGTTTCTGTTTCATCGCCGCCTTTTTGTGCATCCCGGGCCAGGGGAGTCCTGGGGGAGTGTTGAGAGGAGAGCCGAAATCGACAGTCAAGAACGGGCTCTGAGTCCGAGGGTACTCTGATGACCGCGTGCTGCCGGGAGAGGTTGGTGGGCTAGAGAACCCTTCGAGGTCAGAGTCACGCTTGATTGACTTTCGTGGTTTCGTAAATTTCGACGAAAAGGCGGAGACCGACGAAAGGCTGAGGGAACGGGCGAACTTCTTCCGCATAGGGCGTACGGGTGGATCGGCAGGAATATCTGGTGGAGGAGGGGGCGCGCGAGGATTGGAGGGAATGAGGTTGATGTCGAGAATAGGGATGGGTTTACTGATCGTGACGAATGACCATCGCGGCGCGCCGCGGCCTGACCCCTGTTTTCCCTCTGGAATTTCCTGGACACGGTTTTTCCTAAGTGTATTGTCCGCACGATTGTTGAGGTAGATACGCTGGTTCATAGCCGCAATCAAAACGATGAAAAAGGGCGCCGTAATCTTTTTTGCCGTCTCCGAGGTCCACTGTTTGTGCCAATTGACGGTGACGATGAAGAGGCTGGTCGATGTGGCGGCGTTAACCATGAAATACCAGATGCATGCCCGGTTTAGCGGGGTAAGGCCAAGGTTGAGCACATGATCGGTACGTTGAACGATGAGCTTGTAGAGGGTAAGAACGAAGATGAAGCTGAAGAAAACCATGGAGGATGCATAGTTGATCGGGCTCCAGGGCGGTAACGGGGGCGATACGCAGTTCGTTCCAAACCCTGGTAAACGTGCAGGAAGGGGGTCTGAACGCGATCCACTTGCTGACGCGACCTGGTGTCTGCAATGAGTATTGCTTAAACAGCGGGTACAGGGAACACATACCCAAGTAGCAAGCATCACGACGTAGGTTGTCCCCAGAAGCGTCACAACATGGTACTGCTCTGCCCAGATGGCTATAGTTCTTCTGGCCGTGAGGATACCGCTGGCCCCAACCACGGCCAGCGAAAGGATCTGGGAGAAGGATGCGACCAATTGACATTGGTCCGTCTTCAAAGTGAGGTTGAAGAGGCTCAAGATAGCGAATAAGAAGGAACAGTAGCGTGACATAAAGAATCTGCCAATAACCGTAAGTTACGCTACGATAGAAAAGTAGCATAACAACTCACGCCCAGGTATCAGGTACGCGCCATTCTGTTCTCCGGTAATCCTTGAGAAGCCGCGCCTCATCCGGCAGATGGCAGATGCTGGATGCACGGCAGTCAGATATACTCTCTCGTGAGGCTGAGTCCGACGTACTAGTCCCACATAATCAGGGAAAAGGAGACAAATCCTCCTATAGCAAGGGCAGCTGAATGCAACCTGGGTTAGCACCCGATACGCCTCCAGAAATGACCGAGCGTACCTATTGTCACTAAGACCTCCTCCCCGACTGTGGGCACCGCCGAGGCAGGACCTGTCACTACGGTACTCATTACACAGGGTGAGGAAGTTGCAGAGCTTGAAAGGAAAGTGAGATAGTCCCAGGGGTGACCGTTTTAAAGGGTAAAAAGAGAGGCAAAGAAGGACGAAGAACGAAGAATAAATGGCATGAAGATAAGAAAGGTAAAGGGCGGCACCTGTCCACATTCGCTCCAGAGAGAAGGAACGCCTCTTTAACCCAGATGACAATCAATCCCACTAGCGTGTGGATCTCCCCTCCAACATTTCAATTTGACAGAAGGAAGAAGGAACTCAAGACCGCACAATGAGGACATCGTGTCCAAATGACAATTGAACTGCTGGCGACGTTGCATTCTGAAAGTTGCTTCCCGTGAGCCTGAGTCGTACCAGAGCTGAGTGAGGCAAACAACACACCTGAACTGCATACCGCACTGGGTTGGCGAGACCACCGAGTCAAAACGAAGCAGTGCGTTCTTGTGAGAAGAATGTTACATCTCCCGTGGGTTGTAAGAGCGCGACGTCACGAAGCGCTGGTTTCGTGATACGAAGTGTCCAGGAGTAAGGGGAAAGACCAGGGAAAGACCCAATGCCGTGAGATTCCATTAAAGAACAACGGCAATCCCGGGGAGCCATGTCAGAATGTCGAAGTGGGGATAAACATCGGCCACTTCATTCACGACAGTCGAAGCTTACCAGTTGCAGGAACACCGTGTACGCCCTGACCTTCGGTTTGCCGTCCAATTCTATGCATCGCAGCAACGAAAGTCCAAGCAACAAGCCACTCGCACGCACAGCAGACAACCATTCGCACATTTTCGATTCTACGAGCTTGGGTGAGCAGCGGAGGGAGGTGTGGGGACGTCGGCCGTTATATCCCCCTCCTTCGCCCCTAATATGTCCAACAAGTCGTTCCTACCAAAGATGTGTGCAGCCTGAATGGCCGTCGGTGTGCCGATCCTGGGATCGGCTCCACTCTCCACCAACACCTTAACAACTTCTGTGTAACCCTTGAACACGGCACCCCCAATGATCGATTGGCCAAGATCGTTCAGCCGGTTGGGGTCAGCTGTGCGTTTGAGAAGCTCTCGAGTCAGCTCTGCATGTCCTGCGTATGCTGCGAGCATAAGAAGGGTGTTCCCTGTGAAGCTCGTCAGCAGATATTGGGAGATAGCGGCGGAGGGATCATCGCTTTATCATACCTTTGTCATTTGTCAAATTGACAGGAAGACCCGAATCGATAGCAGCCAAGAGCAGTTCCGATGATCCATTCCGCGCCGCGTCGAACATTCGTTGCGCAAATTGGACGGTTTCGGCGGGGAGAGACGAGACGTCCTGCTTCGAAGGGGATTCAGCCTGTCAGCCACAAGTATCTTCATTAGCTTATGTCCATGAGATAATCGAACGCTTACCATTTTCTCTGGTTGCGAATCTTTAGAATATAGCTGGAATAAAACGATCAGGCTGTACGATGTCAGGGTATGATAGGTAGATGAGCGCCTAACTCGATTTCAGAGCAGCTTTACTTGCTGACTACACATCAAAGAAGCTGGTCCGATGCCGCACAGCTCCCGACCAATATTCTTCCACGCCGAGCTTTCACCAGGCTTGCACCCAGTATAACCGTGACGATAATACAAGCACAAGGTGATTGCGAATGTCAAGATACAGTTACAAGATAGGTATAGAGTTCCAAGTTCATGTCGAGTCGTGAGCTAGTCGTCTTTGTGGTTGATACTAGTAGGTAGGCGGAGGTGGTAAGAGTAGAGGTCAGCGAACAAGGCGATCCAAGCCATCAGGCACCTACAAGAATGGGTGAATCAGCGTAAGCCCATTTCAGATAATAAGTTGGGCTCACCGTCCATCCATGGGTGGATGCTGCACGTTTGAAGCCAGCAAGGGATTCAGAAACGCTGTAAGGTCTGTAGATGGAGTCCTATAAGCAAAAATAGGAAGCTTTGTAACACAAACCGTCCTCACGTTTGCCAGTTCTTCGCGAGGCGGGCAGGCCTGGGATCGAGATTGGATATTGCGAGCTTGATCTGCATGAGTACAGCAGGGATACTAAAGAAGGCCAGCATTACTACAGGTGTGCATTGAATGAGGCTGAGAGAGGACGTACTTATAGCTCGGAAGCCAGCCGTTAGATGTCAAGAGGTCCATGCAAATAGAGCCACCTTCGGGGAAGGAAAAGCATTAAATCTGCTTCGTAGTTGTGTTGAGGGGTGCATACCTCCGGTGACGTGACCTCCTCCTCCATGGATGAAAGGCAAGAACCTCGGGGTGATGATCCTAAAGAACGGAGGTGCGATGGGATATGTAGGTGGGAACCGAATTTCGAAGATGATAGAATTGATTTTCCTGGAGACAAAAAAAGACAGTTCAGTTCCATATAACAACAGCAAGAATAAGAACCACCCACTCTCTTTTCATATCCTTAGCAATCGGGATATCAGGGTCGAACGAATGCATCTCGACGACCCATCGATACAAGTTGTCCCCCACGAGCTCAGGGGGCATATACCATCCCAGCTCCCTGAAGCTCTTCGCAGCGTCCTGCTCTCTCAACATTGCTCTTAGCTCCTTCTGTAGCGCCATCGACGCCCCGGGACTCGATTCGAAGGGTGGGAGCATGAGATTCTCAAGGGCCCTCTCAACATAATCCGAATCATGCTTCCAATCATCCGCTGGCTTCTCGACAACGACGGGCGCTTTCGGCTTGGGAGCAGGAGGCAAGCGATAGTCGGCGTCATCATCGTCCACGTCCATGGCATCTCCGTAACCATTCGACTGTTGCTCCCTCCCCTTCCCTTTGGATTGGGATTGGGACTCCGCGTTCGGGTCGAGGTTGAATATAGCCATGTCCTCATCGTCGTAACTAGGCTCTATGACTTCAGCCTGGCGTTGATGAAGGAGACTCTCGAGCTGGAAATCAGGGTCTGGGATTTGAATAGGCTTTTGCGCGACCGTCGTCTTCTGTTTAGGGTCGATCTGGACATATCGTAAACCCGGAGATTTGACGAGAGTTTTGGAGGAGGGGCTCTCGCCAACGGGATCCAAGCTAGACCCCTTGATTAGTAGATAGCGACTATGAGTAAGATTCGGGTCAGTCAAGAAGCTCAAAAAGGCGCAACGAGGTGGGGCCCCGTACCACATGATCCAGGTCGTATCTGCCACGACGAAATGCGGGTTGCTCGAAACGAACTTCTCGGGGAGGTTGACCACTTCGGCAAGTGCCACACAGTTAGTAGGGTTGCTCTGGCTGTTCTTCCACGCAGTTCGGGTTCCGGAGGCATAAGTGCCCATCGAGGTCATAGCGTCCTTGGCGAGGTACACGCCTGCACTCTTCATTCAAGATTTGCGTTTGGATCAGGCGGTAGAAGAACGTACCGTCACCGAAGGCTCGTCCATTCGCAACGCTACGGTACCACAAACCATGTCGAACGATCTTAGAAGTATGGCCCTATCAGCAGCCGCGATTCCAACGCTAAAGAAAGTGAACATACGGAATGCCAGTTGCGGAGAGGAGACCCGTGGAAAGCCTGAAGTATGTAAGGTGAGCATACCACATACGACATTCCATGTAGATTTACCACGCACGTAAAGGACAGGGTATGTCTTTGCGTTACTGCTAGTGCCCGTAGCAGCCTGAACGGCGGTCTTGAACTTGGCTTCCGCGTCAGGGGCGCCGACGGAAAGCCTGAACTGCCTCCAGTTGGGGTCTGTCGGAGGATCTGAGCATAGGCAATGGGAGGAAATGAATGATTATGACTTACCTAGGTCCTCGATCAACTCGTTGCCAGAGGTGATCTCCTCGATGAGGGCCGTGCACGAGCATACGACCCTAGACGCGACGGTTCGTCAGTGGTGGTCGCGTACGGGGATGCGTAAGCCATACCAACGAAGAATCAGCCAAGCAGCTGGGAGTAAAGATGTGTTCATCTCCCGAAGCTTAGGTTTCGATTTCCCAGCGCGAACTTTCTTCTGTAAATGTTTCTTCATTGCCTCGATCTAGAAGAACTTCAGTCCACCATGCGCACACAAAGGGCAGGTAACTCACAGAAGGCAAGGCATCGATCTGCTTCGAGAGGGCGGCTCTCATCTATAAATTTCATCAGGTTTACGGGCGCGATAGAAAGTTGCAAGTTCGCACCTCCGGGATCGAGAGCTGATCGAAGTCCACTAGCCCATCTGGTCCAATTTCCGGAGCGTTTGTTGTTAGAGCTTCAGCTGAAGGATCCGCTCCTTGGGGAAATGGAGGGTTCAGGCGGCGGGGAGCAATGTATGACCCTGCAGGGAGGGGCCCAGGATGTGGGACACGAAGGCCAAGTCCGATTGGAAGCGGGTCTTCCAATGCCCCTTCAGAGGCAGCACAGTACGCCAAAGACACCAGGAGGTCAACCGTCTTGGGGTTGTGCACAATCTCGTACTAAGGAACTCCGCGGTTAGATCACCACCGGAAAGGAAGGATTTGGCCTTCGGGTGCTTACCTCGAGCGACGGGCCGCGGTTCATGGTAAAGTATTGGTACGAGCATAATTTGGAGTCGCACACGTACGGCTTGAGAGCTTCGTAGTCTGTGTTGAGCTTGTTGTGGCATACGATGCAGTACTTGGTGCAGAGCTGAAAGGCTATTCAGTAAGGGCATGCTTCCGGAGGTAGTGCAACGCACAGTCAGCCGTCGGATCAGGTACGAAAATGCTGTTAACGGAAGGTTGATAGGCTCATTCCGACCAAGTCCAGCAAGAGGATCGTGTGGGAGGGCCAGCGTCCGGCCAAGTCGCGACTCCTCCTTATCAGCGTCGTTTATAACCTGATAATCTTGTTAGGGCGTAGTTCGAACAGCACGAGATCACTTGCCTTCTTCATAGCCTGTAGCACATCCTCAGGCTTCCTCTGATGTTTCTCAGTCTCGCTGTGAAGTACTTCCGCTCCCGCCCACCCAAGGCCAAACTTCCTCCGGTACTGAACGACCTTCAAGAATGACTGGTCCAGAAGACTCTCCATCGAATGGCTCAAACTGAACTTGTCGAACCGAGTCGGGTCCTCGGGCTCCTCCTCGACAATCTCGACGACCGGCTCAACATACTCCGCCTCTTCGTCATCCCAGTATTCCTGCTCCCGTTCCAGCTCCGCTTGTTTTTCGAGCTCGTCCTCCGCATCGGTGATGATGAGCCCGTGCTTGCGCACAGCTTCCCTCGTCTGCTCGTAGCCTGGTTTGTACTGCGGACTCAGCCCAACCTTGAAGCTCAAAGTTGCCGAGAATCGCTGTGCATCTTCTGTGTACATGCCATCGCTCTGGATGATTGGGTAGATACCCCTAAATCCAGAGATTAGGAGAACCAGGTGCTGGTTACTGGTAGAGAGAAGACGGCGATCCCATGCTGTTAAGGCGCGTGGTGGAATGAGGGATGAGGCAAGAGAGATCACAGGGATAGAGACGGAGAGGATGAAGTCGTCACCGCCACTGATACGTGTAAACCCAGGTTTGTAGGAGGAAGCAACAGCGTCGATAAAGTTGGCCTGCAGCAGCGGGAGGACCGCCTTGGGTTCACTGCTCGCCGCACCCACGTCGTCGTCCATGTCGTCGTAGTCGTACGTCTCCGATTCATCTCCCGAATCCTCGCCCTCGCTGTCCGATTTGACATAGATTGGGGCTTTGGGCGCTATGGCCCCTGCGACGGACCCGAAGAAGGAGTCGATGGCCTCTTTGATGGGCCGTGCAGGCTGTTCGACGACTGACTCGACAATAGCCTCGAGGCGCGACGACAGGTCAGGGTCAAGCGAATGGCAGAACAGTGAATGGCTCTTGGGGTATTCAGAGGTGTCTGTGTGTTGATTTAGTCGTGAAAAGCCAGAGTAGCCCAGCTGCTACGCACCCGAGACGAGAAAGTTTGCTGTTAAGATGGCCTTTCCGCGAGTATCCTCGATGGCGGCGTTGAACGAGCCGTCGTCCTCGCCGGCCTCGATATCTGTAGAACATCAGAGTCTCTCCCTTCAACAGCGAGCTCGACATACTGGATAACCTCAAGCCCTTCATCGTGTATCCCGCCGCCGACATGATCTGCATATCCTCCAAATCAGCCTTGAATCGACGACGCCCTTTGAGATGGGCGTTCTTGCTGGGATCGTAGGCAAAATGGGAGTCTTCGTCGTCGGCCATGATGTCTCCTGCATTGTGGTTAGCTCTCGTCGTCGTCGTCGTTCGGTTCACATACCGTGGCCTGTCTTTTGTCGCTTGATGTCGTTGGGATCTGCGGGCCTTCAGCGCCAGCATATGACCCTGTCGAATAGTGAGCCATACCTTCAATCGAGGCCTCAGTCTTCGTTCTCGTCAAGACCATGTAGCTCGCCGTTGTCGTCGTCGCTGCGCAGCAGACAAGCGCCCGCTGGAGGGTCGTGTTCGCGACGCGTTCCAATTTGCGGGTCAAATATGTCTTAGTTTGACGGTAAATTTCCCACATTTTGGCCAGAATCATGGCAAAGGATTGATCAGATAACCGACAAACCGGATGATGGTCCACACGCACCTAACCGGGAAGGATGATGGTCATCCTCACCGGCGAGGATGATTATGTAAGATGTAAAAAGTGATGCCTGCACCCTTTTTGGCTATGCCCGCTCAATAGGCCATACCTTGGCCTTTGCCCTTTCTGCTATATCCTGTCGCAGGTGGGCCAATGCTTGGCTCAATCGCGTACCATACTGTCAAATGGTCTGTAGGTGTATCCCACTGGGTCCTTTCCGTCTAGAATCCCATCCCAGCAGTACTTCACGATGAGATGAGTGCGCTCCCATCCATCCCTCAGCAAAGCTTCCGGTGACCGTGGACACCTCGAATACTTCCTTAAACACTCATCCAAAGTTCGGTGCATCTGTAGACATAGCTGCATGTGTAGACATGGCATGCTGGATTGAGCTCCCGGTTATCCAGGTGATACGGTCCACGATACGGACCACCTCCGCAGTGTTTCTACAAGCAACGGCGCTAAGGGCGCCGTCTATCGGGCCTGCGATGTCTCTACAACCAACGGAAGGCGCGTCCTCGATCCTCCCATCACCGATGTTTCTGCCGACATTGGACGCTCATTATCCGGGCTGCATTCCCTCCATAAGCGCGCGACACCCTTACGCTGCTTCAGTAGATATAGGGCGCCGTCTATCGAGCCTGCGATGTCTCTACAACCAATGGTCGGTGCGTTCTCCATCCTCGCTTCAGCAATGCATCTGCTGACATTGGGCGGCGGTTTCGCTGCTGCATTTCCTCCACAACCACGCGAAGCCCCGATGTTTCCACAACCAACGGAGGGTGCGTTCTGGATCCTCCTATCAGCAATGTTTCTGCCAACATTGGACGCGCATTACCCGGGCTGCATTCCCTCCATAAGCGCGCGACGCCTTTACAGCGCTTCAGTAGACATAGGGCGCCGTCTATCGGTCCTGCGATGTCTCTACAACCAACGGAAGGTGCGTTCTCGATCCTCCTATCACCGATGCTTCTCCTGACAATGGACGCTCATTTTCTGGGCTGCATTCCCTCCATAAGCGCGCGACGCATTTACAGCGCTTCAGTAGACATAGGGCGCCGTCTATCGGGCCTGCGATGTCTCTACAACCAACGGAAGGTGCGTTCTCGATTCTCCCATCACCGATGCCTCTCCTGACAATGGACGCTCATTTTCCGGGCTGCATTCCCTCCATAAGCGCGTGACGCCCTTACACTGCTTCAGTAGACATAGGGCGGCATCTATCGGGCCTGCGATGTCTCTACAACCAACGGAGGGTGCGTTCTCCATCCTCCCATCGCCGATGCTTCTGCTGACATTGGACACTCCAGTTTTTCATTTGTGTCTCCTCCACAACATCGAATCCAACCAACTTTTTAAGAAAGCGCTGCCGGAGGTGGCAGCTCGCGAGATGGTTAGGTTTTCGACCCTGAGACCTATCAAGCGTCGGAGTCCTTGATATCGGCTGGGATGCAGGTCAACCGATGGACGTTGACACCACTTAGATGCAACCCCCGCTAATCGAGTTTCGCGGTTCTCCACCAATGGTACGGTGTCTTATCTGTGCGAGACCGTGGTAGTTTCCCTCATAGTTTAACAAGCCCATCCGTGACGGCAAATGGAATGTTGTTGGGAAGAAGCTCTGCAGGACGACCGAAGGATGCCATTGGGGCGTGATCAATCTTGCACCAACGAAGTTACACTCACAGCAAATCCAACAACATTGCATGGCCTTCCAAAAGTGTGCAACTGACCTAGGTAGGTAGCCATCGGGCTCCGTCGATTCTCAGCGCGAAGCCGATGTCTCTACAACCAACGGAGGGTGCGTCCTCAATCCTCCCATCAGCAATGCTTCTGCTGACATTGGACACTCCAGTTTCTCATTTGTACCTCCTCCCCAATCGAACATCAGCCCTTCTATGCCTCTGGAGACATAGGTCCCTGAGTATTGAGCTTGCGTTCGTTCACCTCCGTGGATCGTCAGATCACTGCTTCTGTAAACATAACTACTGGCCTCACAAATTGATAGGGCAGTTAAGCCACCATAAATGCTAGTCTATTTTCAAGATCTTCAGCCTATTCCATACAGAAAGGAAGACCTTTGTATATATAATAGCCCTCTTCTGTCCCATATAGCTGACCGATTTTCGAATCCTCCTAAGTGCTCCATTGCCGCATTCGGCCGCGCTCGAATTGATGTATTCGAGCTTGGTGTCCACATTCATATACTCGGATAGGAATGCTGCAGGGCTACATTTGCTGTGACCTGTGGCATGAAAGATGTCAATGGCAAAGAGGGTATTTGCAAAAAACATAGGCTCGCGCAGCAAGCAGTAGGGACCCAAGGCGCATGCAAAGTCGTAGATGACGATTTTGGGAGCTGTCGGCCATCGAGTCACCATTGCTGAGAAGACATCGTCACGACCTTCGGCTTTGGGGATACAATGGAACCCGTAACAAATGCTGTGCGAACACCAGCATACCATGATACCCCAGTTAATCGTCGTTCTCCATATTGAGAGTAATACTTCCCGCATCGATCCCCACGTTGCTGGCCTGATGCCTGTTCTTCTTGGTTCTCTTTCAGTGACGGATAAAGCGGGCGATGCCGTATTATGGGCATGCTATAAAAGCAACCAGTCTGTCGAAATTTAGTCAGTTAGAGGTGAATGGGGGCGAGGGCAAAAGAGGATGTACCGTTATCCAATCCAGATGATCATTCGGGAGGATATGTATGTTGGGCGGTGGCAGCGGCGGTTCAACGATCAGTGCTTTGAGAGTAGCACGCGCCTTCTTTTCAATCCAGGTCATCACTCCCAAGAGATCAGCAAGATCTACGTCGCTGTGATTTATAACCTTGTTCAGGGAAGGTATGGGCCTCAGCTTATAGGCCACGTTAACGTCTGGCTTCGCCACAAACTCCCTAAGCTTGAGCAGTGCCGTGTAGTTGACGAGTTGTAGCACAGATTCCTCGGCGGCGATCTATGTTGTCGTAAGCAGGGTCCACATGACCAGAGAATGGGCGTACCTGTCGGAACAAGTTCTTTATGACGGCAGGAGGTTTGTGCCCTGACCAAAAGGCTGCACGGCCGTAATGCATCGTATATAGCTGCGCTAAGGCGGGACATTCCTTTCTCATGTCTTCAGTCACCGAGTCCACCTTCTCCAAGTAGTCTTCCACTAACAAAGCCTGTCGACGTCGGAGGTTCTCATTTGGATTGGTGGCGGGAAGTGGTGTCGGTCCTGCGTCTTCGAGAGTGCCTTCTGTTGCACCAGTTGCTTCAGTAGAGACCGCCACAGTTGATAGCGAGATCGCCGCGGAGTTAGCCTGCGGTTTCATGGGAGATAGCGAAGGGGTGGATGTCTCGGGGATGGCCTGTGCCCGCTTCGACGGAGTGTCGGGGTTTGACGCAGTACCACCCTTCTTCGCCTTGGGTTTGGCTCGCGATTTCTTCGAAGGAGATTTTGCGCCATCAACACCGCCTTCTTCTTCCCCATCCTCGATGCGGTCGGGATGCGTGGGCCGCTCCATCGTGGCTCGGAAACGCCGTCGTAATGTCGCCAGGGGCAAGAGTTGCTGCTTTGGTTTGTACTTTACGTTAGGGCGCCGAACGGAATCTGGCATCGTAAACGTTGGTGGGCGAAGTGAACCACTGAGATGCTTCCGGCCAAAGGCTAAGGTGATTCCATCCCAGATGACCGTCTCGGGTGATGGTCCGCAGACCGTACAGGACATGTCGTTGTCGAACTTCTGGAGGGAGACGTATGCGAACCATACGGCGCGAAAGAGGTCGTCGCCCATGAACTCTTTTCCAGAAAGGAGATAGCGTCTTGACAATTGCGTATACCAGGCGGTAAAGGGCGTCTCTGAGGAGGTAAAGCAGCTGGTGTATTCGTCAAGTAGCTCGTGGGAGACAAGGGCAGAATTGTTGAAATTGAATATGCCATGTGCGCGCAGATCAGGGCCGATTCGCTTTCGCCGGACGGAAGGACAAACGGGGCAGACTTGAACCTCAATCTCGACGTCATGAACCGTTAGCAGGGTGTACAACTTGCAACGCTTCGTTTTTTCAGCCCATCCCTATTGAAGAAGGTCCGCGTTGTTCCACAGTTGCAGGAGGAATCGGCTTGAAGAGGGAATGGGCCATCTGGGGGTGTCCGGGCAGGAGGGGGATCGGAATAGAGCTTGGGGTCGGACGGGATTCGCGCCC
This sequence comes from Ephemerocybe angulata, assembly GCA_013368325.1. Taxonomy (NCBI): domain Eukaryota; kingdom Fungi; phylum Basidiomycota; class Agaricomycetes; order Agaricales; family Psathyrellaceae; genus Ephemerocybe; species Ephemerocybe angulata. The sequence goes on from JAACJK010000120.1 coordinate 325,884, forward strand.
AGAACGGTGGATGTATTGGCAGATAGGATACTGTGGTACCGGGTCCGCGAGCTGAGGATAGATCAGCGTCATCCCACAAGATAGTTCAGATCACAGGAACTGACCAAGTTCGCCTATAGAGAGTGAGTCGAGGCTTGAGTCTACAAAGTCCTCCAAATCTTCGATTTCATCTTCTGGGACGTCTGGGTACCGCTCTCTGGCCTTGTTTATATGATAGCATGATAGAAGTCCCGTGTCCTTGGAGCATTTCCAGGTCGATTCCGAACGGGAAAGGATATTACTGACGATCGCTCGGCCTTTGAGCTCGGAGGACGACATCGACTGAACGGAGTACAAGCTTTCCAAACGATGGCGTCCTAGGATGCGGCGGGAGAAGAGCGTCGCTGCCGGGGGTGATGAGTCCATCGTTACAATGCTATTTCATTACTGAAGAGGTAAGTTAAGTAGCTTACCTGTCCTATCCTTATCACCTGCAACATCCCTGTCCTCGGTTCCTTCGGCATTCTTCTCGAGAATGATACTCTCGACCTCATAGTCCTGAAAGTACGCCTGTGCACACAGAGGTTGCGGTTAAGAGCTTTAGGGCAGGTGCACCCGGTGTCGAGCTGTCCTACATCGGAGGTTTGGAATCGCATATGATACCACGCATCCTTAGGTGGAGTCAATGTCAAGTATTAAAGCAAACTAAATCAGATACGACACTTACCGTGGTCTGCCTCTTGTTAGAATCCCATCCCTGAACAACGAATAGAGAGGTATGAAGGTGGCTATACCCCGCGACATGTGAGGTTACGGCGTCAACATAGTCTTCGAAGTCGTCGTCTTCGCCGATCCACCCAAGGTCTGGATCAATTACTTCCGAGCCGACCCAAGAGCCGAAATCACCGTCGTCCGGCGCTTGGTCGGGCACAACGTCCGATATTGTCCCACCGTCCTCGATGCCACTGGCGCCCGTAGCTTGACTTGACGGCACCTCTTGTGTCCAAGCACCCTCATCATCCTCTTTGAAAGCCCCAGCGGTCTGCGATGATTGAGCAAGAACCTTCTTTACAACGCGCTTTCTAGGGCTCTTTGCCTCTTCGAAAATTCGCTGAGGTTTCGTTGGGATGTCCAGTAAGAA